>CM044004.1:26781296-26991296 GCA_024085815.1 Flaveria linearis
CATTATGCCCGAAGCTGACCCGGTCACCTAGGGCATACCATAAAGGTCTTGTCAATCTTAATGATTGACCCTGTGTGCCTCCTTTGGGGTAGCTAACCAGCATCACAGTTGAGCTAACGACTACGTGGTCGTGTACCTCCTTTCTTTTTGCTTGCAAGCCATTCTTTCATTCATTACGTTTTACTTCTCATCTTTGTTATCTTTCACTTTGTTACGTTATTCTTTACGTTCTTTCATACATTTGTCATACTACGTAAAGTAATAACATAATATTTAATGTATTTTATAATATAATATAAATACATTTGAATACCATTAAAAGATAACATATTATACATACCATACATCTATCATACATACAATCACCCTAAACCATCCCATAATCATGCTTAAAATGGGTAATCATAGCCCATGGGTCAAATTAGGTCAAACACTAAAATTCTATTTTCCTAAAAAAATTCAGAAATAATTATAAGTGTTTGGGCGCATGGGAACTATTTGGACGTTTCTGCCCTGTTTAGGCGTTTTGCACTATGTAGGCGCCTGAGACTACACTTAAGTTATTAACACTTAGGCGCATGGACCTTATGGGCGCATGAGCACTATTTAGGCGGATGGGCCTGACACTTAGCCATTCTGGGCAAAATTCAGGCGCATGGGGTTTTTGGCGGTTGGGCACACTTAGGCAATTTGACCGTTGGGCGAATGGGCCACTGTTTAGGCGCATGGGCAACCAACTTGTCCTAATCAACACAACCTCAGTCCCAAATTCAGATCTAACATGTTCTAAGCTTAGTTCTTACATTGTAAGCTACAAAACACATTCTTAACATAATCATCACATCATATTCACCCAAAATATACACCCATCCACAAACACATTCGCACACACATACGGGTACTTACACCCATTTTATGAAAACATATTTACATGCATTTCCAGCCCCAAATCAATTAAAACATGTTAAAAGAGGGTTCTAGAAACTCACCTTTGTCAAACTTTTGGGTAGACTTCTTCAAACCCATTGGTTATGAGCTCAAACACCTAAAATCCACCAAAACACACACAACCCGAACATACAAACATGTATAAGCATACCACCGAGGCTAAAACCCATCAAGAACACTTAAAAACCCTCAAATTCTTACCTTAATTCAACTTCTCCTTTTTCTTCCTTCAAAATCCTAACTCTCTGCTATCTCTCTCTAAAACCGAATGAAATGAAGTGTGTAGGAGATTATGGGCGCCCATATCTCCTTTATGCACCAACTTTTTATTCTTTTTGTCCTTTTGGCACTTTTAACCCCTTAACTTGGGTTAAATTGCATTTCCTCCTTTTTATTCGCGTTTATTCTTTCTTTCTTGTCTATTAAAAATATTCGGGTGTTACAAGTCCACCCCCCTTATATAGGTTTCGTCCCCGAAACCTGTTATTCCTCAAACAGATGTGGGTAATGCTGCCTCATCTCTTCTTCAGTCTCCCACGTAGACTCGGACCCCTTCCTGTGCTTCCACTGTACGCACACAAGAGGAACCACTTTATTCAGTAACCTTTTCTACTTACGATCAATGATAGCCACTGGTTGCTCCACATAGTTGAACCGTTCATCAACTTCAATATCTTCCATTGATACAACCATATCCTCGTCTGCCAAACACTTCCGCAGATGAGATACATGGAATGTCGGGTGACTTCTAATTAACTCATCGGGTAGTTCTAACCTATAGGCCACCTCTCCTACACGCGCAATGATACGGAAAGGCCCTATGTACCTCGAGCTCAACTTGCCCTACTTTGTGAACTGAATGATACCCTTACAAGGTGAGACTTTCAACATAACCCTATCACCCACCTGGAACTCAATCGGTCTACGCCTCTCATCGGCAACGACCTTTGTCTATCTTTCGTCGCCTTCATGAATGCTTTGATCTTTTCTAGCTTTTCTATCGTACCCTCAATCACCTCAATACTTCCGAACTCTTTCTAACCAATATCACCCCAACAAACAGGTGTCCTACATCTCCTACCATATAGCCTCTCGTATGGTGGCATGCTAAAGCTGGCATGATAACTATTGTTTCACGAGAATTCTGCTAACAGCAAATGGTCATCCCAACTTCCTCCAAAATTGATCACGCATGCCCGAAGCACGTCCTCGAGTGTCTGGATCGTCCTCTCAGACTGACCATCCGTCTGAGGATGATAAGCCGTACTGATGTGTAGCCTCGTCCCCATCGCATCGTGGAATTTCTTCCAAAACTCTGATGTAAACCGAGTGTCACGATCAGATACAATAGACACCGGTATGCCATGACGAGCTACAATCTCCTTGATGAATAAATCTGTGAATCTCTCAGAGGAATACATCTCCCGGATCGGTAGGAAGTGAGCACTCTTCGTCAAACGATCAACTATCACCCATATGGCATCATACCCTCTCAGGGTACGCGGTAACTTCATAATAAAGTCCATGGTGATATGCTCCCACTTCGACTCTGGTATATCCAAAGGTTAGATTTTTCCGTACGGCTTCTGATGCTCCGCCTTCACTTGCAAACAAGTAAGGCACTTACTCACGTATTCCGCTACATCACGCTTCATACCCGGCAACCAATAATCCTTCTTCATATCATGGTACATCTTGGTAGCATCAGGAAGAATGGAGTATCGAGTCTTATGAGCCTCATCCATGATCTTTCCACGTAAGTCCCTGTAACGAGCAATCCACATCCACCCATATCGAGTTCTAACCCCGAGAGTGTTTTCACCCAACTCTGTGACTAGGCCTCTCATCCTTTCAGAGTTAAGATGATCTTCTTTCAACGCCACATCTTGAAACTCCTTGACCTACGTCATCACATCAGAGGTCATAATCAACTGATAAGCCTTCACCCGAATCGGCTCGGGTCTCTCCTTTTGGCTAAAGGCATCTGCCACCACATTGGCCTTGCCCGGATGGTAGTGGATCTCGCAATCATAATCCTTTATGAGCTCCAACCATCGTCTATGCCTTATGTTCATATCTTTCTGCTCGAAGAAGTACTTCAAGCTCTTGTGGTCATTGAAGATTGAGCACTTCGTCCCGTATAAGTAGTGCCGCCAAATCTTCAAGGTAAAGACCACAGTTGCCAGCTCCAAGTCATGAGTAGGATAATTAACCTCATGAACTTTCAACTGTTGGGATGCGTAGGCTATAACCTTCCCTCGTTGCATCAACATGCAACCCAACCCCGAGTAGGAAGCATCCGAATAGACTACCAAGTCCTCG
Organism: Flaveria linearis; assembly: GCA_024085815.1. Taxonomy (NCBI): domain Eukaryota; kingdom Viridiplantae; phylum Streptophyta; class Magnoliopsida; order Asterales; family Asteraceae; genus Flaveria; species Flaveria linearis. Next base: position 26,784,567 of record CM044004.1, read on the forward strand.
CTTTTTTCGGGTATGGATAAAACAGGAGCTTGAGTTAACCTCATCTTTAACTCTTTAAAAGCCTTCTCCTGATCTTGACCCCATACAAACTTCATATACTTACGGGTCAGCTTAGTCAACGGAGAAGCTATCTTGGAGAAATCTTGGATGAATCTTTGATAATATCCCGCCAACCCCAAGAAGCTACGGATCTCGGATGGCGTCTTTGGAGACATCCATTGTATCAACCCCTCCACCTTTGCCAGGTCTACCATAATCCCCTAGGGGTTTACAACATGACCCAAGAACTGAACTTCGCTCAACCAGAACGCGTACTTGGAGAACTTAGCATACAACTTCTCCTTTCTCAATGTCTCCAACACCTCTCGAATGTGACCGGCATGCTCCTCTTTGCTCCTTGAATAAATCAGGATATCATCGATAAATACAATCACTGATTTATCTAACATTATCCAACACACTCGATTCATCAAGCCCATAGGCGCAGCTGGCACGTTGGTTAAACCAAAAGACATAACGAGAAACTCGTAGTGTCCATAACACGTGCGAAAAGTTGTTTTAGGAATATCCTGCTCTTTCACCTTCAACTGATGGTAGCCAGATTGAAGGTCTATCCTCGAAAACCAACTGGCACCTTGAAGTTGATCAAACAAGTCATCAATCCTTGGTAATGGATACCGATTCTTCACAGTCAACTTGTTCAACTCACGGCAGTCAATACACATACTCATACAACCGTCCTTCTTCTTTACGACAAGACCGGAGCACCCCAAGGAGAGATACTCGGTTTAATGAACCCCTTATCGAGCAACTCCTGCCGTTGCTCCATCAATTCCTTCATCTCAGTCGGAGCCAACCGATACAGAGACTTAGCTATAGGCTGAGCACCGGGTATCAAGTCAATCTGAAATTTGATTTCACAATCCGGTGGCACACCTGTTAGATCCTTTGGGAACATATCAGGAAAGTCACACACCACCGGTACATCGGGCAATTGTGATGCCGACGCGTTCACATCCACCACGTAGGCCAAATAGGCGCTACATCCACGCCATATGCACTTTCCCGCCACCGCCATCAAAATCACCTTCGGAATCATCGTAACTCGATCACCGTATATCGTCACTGAACTCCCATCAGGCGCTGTCAGTCTAATCATCTTCTTGCGACATACGATGTTCGCCTTGTAGTCTGCTAACCAATTCATTCCTACGACTACATCAAACCCGCCTAAGGTCATCACAAACAGTTTAGCAGGAAACTTATGATCTTCTAGTTCTATATCGCAACCCTCAATCAACATAGAAATCCTTGTAGACTTACCTATGGTAGTTTCTACATCAAAGGGCTCATCAATACATCTACTACTAAAAGGCAAATTAGCACAGAATGCGGCAGAAATAAAACTTCTACTAGCCCCTGAATCAAATAATACAGAGGCAAGAGTTTGGTTTAATAGAAACGTACCTGACCCAACTTCAGGGTCCGTCCTAGCCTCCTCCCTGGTCATTGTGAATGCCCTGGCGCTTGCCCTTTGCTCCTCAGTTCCGGTCTTCTTCCCTACTCCAGAACTATCAGCCCTCGGCTTCTTGCACTCCCTGATCAGGTGGCCTACTTCACCACAGTTGTAGCACCTCACCACCCTGTAATCTCTAGAGATGTGGCCGGGCTTCCCGCACTTGAAACAAAACATTAAGCCCTAGCCTGCACTCACCAGCGTGCTCCTTCCCACACTTACTACAGTTCTTCGTCCCCGAGCTTGTGGCAACCACCCGTCGATCATCCACCCTCACATTCTTGTTATTCGGGGTAAAGTCGCCACGCCCAAACCGTTTCCTGTTCTAGTGCCGGTCATCACCACCAGTCTTTTTCCCCTCGACCACTATCACCTCCCTCTCATCACATAATCTTCCAGCCAAATCAACCACCGACCTAAATGTACTTGGTCGGGCGGTGATCATGTGCCTGCGGATATCCGCCGGCAAGCCCTGAATGTATCTTTTGATCTTTTATGATAGAGGCGTCACCTGATTCAGCACCAGCCATGCATTTTTTTGAACTTGGTGGTGTACTGTTGATGTGTCATGGTTCCCGCCTCCAGCTGCAGGAACTCTCTCTCCACCTTATCCAACTCCCGATGAGGACAAAACTCCTCGATCACCAACCTCTTCAACTCACTCCACCTCATCCTACCAATCGCTCTACTACCCTCTGCTTGTACAATGTTGTCACACCAACATAGAGTCGAGTCTACAAATGAATAAGTAGAGAACTTCACCTTCTGGTCTTCCCCGCACTCACTGATTTCAAGGACGACCTCCAACTCCCTCACCCATCAGTGAGCAGCAGCAGCAGTGCCATAACCATCAAAGGTAGGGGGTTTGCGTCTTTGGAATGCCCCATAGTTACAGTCTCGTGCTGCCTCCGGCACAAGCTCTTCCTCCTCCTCCTCATTAGTAGGGATGACCGTCTCGGTCTCAGGTTGCTTTCCCCTTCCCGAGGACCTATTCATCTCCTTCCTTTCTCCTTCCTTACAGCCTTAATTACTTTGGTCACCACAGACGACAAGATCGTCTGCATGACCCGATAAACCTCCTCCACCACGGCCTCTTTCACTGAGGCTTTCAGATTAGCACTCTTATCACCACCCCCCGGATGGGGGTCTCAGGCTCTTCATGAGTCGCTTCTTCAGCTCTAGGTCTTCCTCATATGACCCGTGGCCTAGTACCACGTCCACCACGTACTTCGTCTCGTGAAGCCTTAGAAGATCTACCGCCAACCATCCTCTAACACACTATAAGATTCAAACACTAACACGGTCATTCAAGGTAATAGCTTAAATTATGTCAAGTACAATAAGTCCCTAATTACAGTGGTCAGTTTTGATTAGCCACTTACTTTACTCTTCATACCCCAAGCATTTCCTATCCTGACTACATCAGTATCTAAATCTACTAAGGGCAAATAGATCAAATAACATACGCACATAATACCGGTTAACATTTAAGAAAATACCTGATGGCTCGTAGCTACTTGGACGGGCATCCCTTCCCTTTGTCCTATTCTCAGTTTAAGTTTAGGTTTATTTTCAAAATATTTACCCATTTCACTTAAACTTTGGCTCTGACACCAACTTGTAAGGCCCCGTTCCCAGGCACCTCACAGTTGGTTATTCATCGCACATAATACATAAATTTATTTAAAACATCACAACGAAACTTAACTAAAACCATTTCCTATAATTATAATTGCTTTTGTAAAATAATACATCATTGTTACATTACAAAACATCAATTGTTGCATTACATCACAAAAACAATATCATAATTTAAAACGGATGCCATCCAAAAAAATAAGCCAAGTAGCTGCCCCGTGCCATCCTCAGTAACAATCACCTGCTAACTGGAAAATACATAAAAGTCAGTGTTGCTGAGTGAGTTCTAGTTTTATCTAAAAATACAACATACTTTACTCTCGTTGAAACGCTTCATTGCTTTCATATGTGATCATGCATCATACGTACAAATAGATAATATCGTTATTATCTTCCATTATCATTCGTTATCTTTCCTCATCATATTCATACTTTCATTCTATTTCATTTACATTCTCTTTCGTATACATTCTTTCGTTTCATACTTTACATTATCTCTTACTTTCGTTTTCATACTTTCGTAACGTACTTTACATCATTCTTTTACTTTCTTACTTTCTTACTTTCATTTGTACGTTACGTCATTCTTTCACTTTCTTATGGATTGATGAACAATACACCGAACATTGTGCACGAAGCTGGTGCTGGGCCTGTGGTAATTAAATCACGAACATTATACACGAAGCTGATCCAGTCACCTAGGGCAAGTCATCTCTCCCATTCATTCAGACCAATTGGTAATACCCCAAACATAGTCCACGGAGCTGATGCTGGGACTGTGGTAATTAACTCACGAACATTGTGCACGAAGCTGACCCAGTCACCTAGGGCATACCATAAAGGTCTTGTCAATCTTAATGATTGACCCTGTACGCCTCCTTTCGGGTAGCTAACCTGCATCACAGTTGAGCTAACGATAACATGGTCATGCATCTCCTTTCTATTTGCTTGCAAGCCATTCTTTCATTCATTACGTTTTACTTCTCATCTTTGTTATCTTTCACTTTGTTACGTTATTCTTTACGTTCTTTCATACATTTGTCATACTATGTAAAGTAATAACATAATATTTAACGTATTTTATAATATATTATAAATACGTTTTAATACAATTAAAAGATAACATATTATACATACCATACATCAATCATACATACAATCACCCTAAACCATCCCACAATCATGCATAAAATGGGTAATCATAGCCCATGGGTCAAATAAGGTCAAACCCTAAAATCCTGGTTTCCTAAAAAATTCAAAAATAATTCTAAGTGTTTGGGCGCATGGGAACTATTTGGGCGTTTCTGTCCTGTTTAGGCGTTTTGCCACTATGTAGGCGCCTGAGCCTACACTTAAGTTATTAACACTTAGGCGCATGGGCCTTATGGGCGCATGAGCACTATTCAGGCGCATGGGCCTGACACTTAGCCATTCTGGGCAAATTTCCAGGCGCTTGGTTACTATTCAGGCGCATGGGGTTTTGGGCCGTTGGGCACACTTAGGTAATTCGTCCGTTGGGCGAATGGGCCACTGTTTAGGCGCATGGGCATCCAACTTGTCCTAATCAACACAATCCTAGTCCCAAATTCAGATCTAACATGTTCTAAGCTTAGTTCTTACATTCTAAGCTACAAAACACATTCTTAACATAATCATAACATCATATTCACCCAAAATATACACCCACCCATAAATACATTCGCACACACATACGGGTACTTACTCCCATTTTATGAAAACATATTTACATGCATTTCCAGCCCTAAATCAATTAAAACATGTTAAAAGGGGGTTCTAGAAACTCACCTTTCTCACACTTTTGGGTAGACTTCTTCAAACCTGTTGGTTATGAGCTCAAACACCTAAAACCTACCAAAACACACACAACCCGAACATACAAACATGTATAAGCATACCACCGAGGCTAAAACCCATCAAGAACACTTAAAAACCATCAAACTCTTACATTAATTCGACTTCTCCTTGTTCTTCCTTCAAAATCCGAACTCTCTGCTCTTTCTCTCTATAAAACCGAATGAAATGAAGTGTGTAGGAGATTATGGGCGGCCATATCTCCTTTATGCACCAACTTTTTGTTCTTTTTTACCTTTTGGCACTTTTAACCCCTCAACTTGGGTTAAATTGCATTTTCTCCTTTTTATTCGCATTTATTCTTTCTTTCTTGTCTATTAAAAATATCCGAGTATTACATTTGGCTTCAACTTCAGCCTTTGTGTTTGTTAATTTTACATAAAGTTCAGTTGCTTGAGCATTCAGCTTATGATTTTTTTAAGCAATTTATAAACTTCTTTCTCTAGTGAACTGATTTAATTTGCAAAAGTTTATAGTTCCTCTGCATGTGAAGCTCTTTCCTCTTTTATCATGTATGATATATTGTTGCAATATTTCTATATGCATGTACTTCATCTATGCATGCTGATGAGCATAAATTGATCTTTTGGTCTTCTACAAATTCAGGAAATGGAGGAATGTTTGTGTTGTTGATGTTCGTGGTTTTTGCAAGCTCAGCAGTTAACTCTTCAACTTTGATTTGTTATTGAACCATTTTGTCTTACAACTGGTTCATCTCTTGAGCAAAACTGATGTTTTGATGATTTGATATCTATATTTATGCTTGATCATTTCTTTGAGATTGTTCCATCTCTGACCTGCATTTTATCAAATCATTACACAATGTGTTGTTTGAATTTGCAAGATCTATGAAATCGCTGGATCGGTTGACATCCGAGCGTGTTCTTGACGGAAGGAGAAAAAAACCAATAGACAAACAATAGAATGAACTGTAATCGAATGATTTCATTGATAAAACTGAATAATTACAAGCTCGTTAAATAGAAGAAACATGACTTTTGGCAAGGGGATATCGAGCATGATCTCCCCTCTCATCCGGCAGCCCCTGGGCGCTGGGCACTCTCTCAAAACCTTAACCCTCTACACAATGAAACTGGTATTTATAGGCCTCAGCTCATATCAGATGAGACTGGGCCTATTCGTACGATTGTACCATGCGTATGGTTCATTCGTACGACTGAACCAATGGGTTCCTTCAGTCGTATGACTGGACCATACTTATGGTTCAATCTTACGAATGGTCCAGAAGCATCTCTCAGTCGCACGACTGGTCCATTAGCATGGCTCAGTCATATGACTGAGTTCCATTCGCATATGCTCCTGCGAATGCCCAGTTTCACGTGTTTACAACATATCAGGTGTATTACATTAAGCCTAGACTATTCGTCCAGCGACGGAAACACTATATATGACAATATATGCTCCAACAAATTCCCCCTTGGACGTTGCTGGCAAATAGTAGATAACACCTCTTACACTATTCAGTCAAATCTTTGCTCTGGGTCTCCAATAGAATCAAACAAAAAACCATATTAGCTAACGTTGCTGATCCGTCAGGTTGCTACAGTATCCCTGAAAATTAATTTAGGCATAATAGCTTTCGTTTACTTTGTAAAACACCATCATCGCAGCAAGATTCCCCATTTAACTAAATTTTCCAGGTAATGACATAAACAGTTTTCCATTGCTCCAATCTTCACACAAGCCAACCTGATTAACATTAACAACTGCAGAAATTCCCCCTCAGATTCTGTAACACCCGGAAAATTTTCTAATCGAGTCAAATGATAGTGATGGGCTCGGATGAAAACCATTTAATGAATATAAAATGGTTGCGGGTATTACATCGAGTTAACCCTCCGGGTCACGAGTTTAACGAGTTCGGGGTCCCGGGAACGCCTGGCATATAAATAGATGGATCAGCTGAGCAACTCTCATTTTCACTCAAACGTCCATTCTAGAGAGAGAAAGTGTAGAGAGAGAAAGTGCCGGATTGAAGCTCGGGTGGTCAAGAATCGAAGGCTGGTGTTTGTGGACTCCTAAACTACAAGAATCAAGGTAAGAAACGTATCTAAATTGCTTCATTTGGTGAAAAACCCGAGTTTGGGGTTTTTGGGTTTTAAAGTTGAAAAAATCGCCCCAAAACGCACGTTTTAGTGTAAGAAAACGTGTAATGAGCTTAGATATAGCTTCCTGGACGATAATCCAAGGGTTTGGGTGGAAAGGATTGGATTTTTGGGCTGAAACGAGCTGATTCGTAAATTTCAGCTCGTTCTGCGAAATTAAGGTCTCGACCAGCGAAACTATAAGTTCGTCCAGCGAAACTGGAAGGATTTACAGCGAAGTTACAGTTTCGCTGCAGCGAAACTACATATTCGCCTGAGCGAAACTATGGTTTCGCTGATGACTATGCCAATGCCCAAGTTGACCTTAGATATTGCGAAACTAGGGAATTCCAACGAAAGTTGGGCGCTCGAGGTAGCGAATCTGTCCAGCGAAACTGGCAGAATGCTGCCCGGCGAAACTAGCAGCGAAACTGTTGATTTGCCCAGCGAAACTGCTGGCGAAATTACGGGCGAAACTACCTGCGAACTTAGCAGCAAAATTAGGCAGAAATTAACTCTTTTGAGTGTTAACTTATCTGCAGGCAGTGTAGTGTGACCCGCGACTTTAAGGCTTGATTGAGAAGCTGCTTGTCAAGCACAGGTGAGTTCTAGGACTCCTCATTTACTGATTTTAAATGATTTTTGGGGCTGGAACACATATAAACCTGTTTACTGACGTATGTATGTATGACCCATTTAGGTATAATGTTGTGTTATGCGTCTAAGGTATGGTTGTGGACTCGGCACGTTATATAAGGTCCTAGTATGAGTCCCCACGGTCTTTGAGGGACAGTTAGTGCTACTGCACCAGGATGACGCATAGTAAGTCCCGGATTCAGGAAGGTTACGGGAGTAAGTGCCTAGTGATGATTGATGATGTAGGCTATGTATGTACAAGGTTATGTATGACGATGATGATGATGCATGTATGATGTTATGTATGATGATGTACGTATGATGCTATGTATGATGATGTATGTATGATGTGTGTGTTCCTTATGATAATGTACGAATATCTTTCCATGGCTTTACGTATTAATGAACGAACGAATGAAGTATTATGTAACGTAAAGTGAAAGATAACGAAAGAGGAACACGATGACGAATGCATGTATTAATGAATGAACGAATGATTAAAAGATGATGAATACATGCATTAATGAACGAACGAACGAAAGATGTCTTGCAAACATTGGATAAGTTTAACGGGTCCTTCTTAGTGATTGACCATATGTATGGTATCCCTACCGCTTACCTCTAGTACCGTGGCATACGTTTTGCTGTTCATTTAATGACTTCGGCCCGGTAGCTAATAACGTTCGGGGTATAGCAGATGGTAGTGGTACAAAAGATATCCAATGTGCAAGAAAATGATGTAACGGGGTCCTTGTCATTCGACCACAGTAATCATGGCTGCGTGCCGTGAAGTGGGTAAAGCCTGACAGGACCTAAACGAGAAGTGAAAGATAACGATGTATGACGAACGAACGAATGAACGAATGAGATAATAAAGATATTATCTATATGTATGTACGATGCATGATCACGTGTAAAGAACAAACGGTTTTAATATGACAAAGTATGTTTATTTTAAAAACTAGAACTCACTCAGCAACGCTGACTTTTTATGTGTTTCCAGTTGGCAGGTAGCGTTGCTGGGGATGGCACGAGGTGGCTACTCAGCTCTTTTGGGATGGCATTCTCCATTTGATAATGCTGCAACGTCATGCGTTGTGGGCCCATAACGCACGCAACTCATCACATTGCATGCCATTACGAGGTTTCTTGAGGATTCCCATAAAGGGGATTACTTAAGAAATCTCCTTTAATTTTAATAATGCTGCCACGCACTGGGAGTGCGTGTGCATAGCACATGCAACAAAATATGTTGCATGAGAATGTCAAGAGTGTTCCTTAAGGGTTCCGATGTACGGAATTACTTAAGGAATATTCTTTAGTATAAAAATATAATTTTTATATTTTTTTTAAAACTTAATATCTTCTATAGAGGTCGATGTATGACCTTATGATTGCTGAGGATTCATATGAACGAGATTACTTGCGTAATCAAAGGTTTCATATGCTCCAGCAGCAATCATAGCGAAGATAGACAAAGCAGAGAAAGCTGTATTTTGTAATTATGTCAATGATGTAATGACTTTTATGAATGAATGAGAATGTATATTTTATTAATTCCGCTGCGTTATTTTATGATTATATACATTATGTATGTTTTACGTGCGATGAACCACCAACCGTAAGGCGCCCGGGAGAGGGGCCTTACAAGTTGGTATCAGAGCAAAAGTTTAAGTAAAATGGGTAAATTTTCAAAATAAACCTAAAACTTAAACTGAGAAATGGGACAGAAAGGGGATGAATGCCATCTGAGTAGCTGCGTGCCATAAGATATTTTCTTAATGATAATCAAAGTTATGTGCGCGTGTAATGTGGTTTATGTGTGCTGTTAGATTTAGATACTGATGTAGTCAGTAAGGGTAATGCTTGGGGTGCGAAGAGTAGAGTAAGTGACTAATCACAACTGGCCACTGTAATTAGCAACTTACTGTACTTAACATAAACTAAGCTATTTCCGTGAATGACCGTGTTGGTATTTGAACCTTTCAGTGTGAGATAGAAGATGGTCGGTGGTAGATCATCTAAAGCCCCACTTGGTGGAGGCAGTGGCGGAAGTGGTGCGGAACCACGAGCCACAAGAGGAAGGCCTAGACAAGAGAAGAAGGTTCCTGAAGAACCTAATACTATTCCCTCGGGGGGAGTGGATGAGAGTGATGGTGCACCAAGTCATGCAGACGATCTTACCGTCTGTAGTGACCGAGGTGATAAAAGCTGTACGCGAAGATGAGAGGCGAGGGAGGAATCGAGCCTCAGGGAGGCGGCAGCAGCAACAAGGGCCGGAAACGGTTCTTTCTGATGATGAAGAGGAGGAGGAGGAGGCCGAGCGTGAGACAACACGGGGTTGTAACTACGGGGCATTCATGAGGTGCAAGCCCCCGACTTTTGATGGTTCTGGTACAGCTGCCGATGCTCACCAATGGGTGAGAGAGATGGAGGCGGTCCTCGATATCAGTGACTGCCAGGAAGATAAAAAGGTGAAGTTTGCTACCCATTCATTTACGGGGACGGCATTGTGCTGGTGGGACAATATTGTCCAGGCTGAGGGTAGCAGGGCCATTGGGAAAATGAAGTGGTCTGAGTTGAAGAGAATGGTGATCGAGGAGTTCAGTCCTCGTCGGGAGATGGACCGAGTTGAGAGAGAGTTTCCGCAGTTGGAGGCAGGGACGATGACCCACCAACAATACACTGCCAAGTTCAACGATATGGCGTGATTGGTCCCAGAGCAGGTGACGCCGGTGTCTCGAAAGATTAACCGGTATATTCAGGGGTTGCCAGCCAAAATACGTTGGCATTTGATTTCTGCTCGACCAAGTACTTTCAGGTCGGCGGGGGATTTGGCGGGAAGATTGTACGATGAGCGAGCTGCGTTGGTGAAGGCTGAGGGCGGTAAGAAAGGAGGTGGCGAGAAGGGTTGGCAGGGAAAGAGGTTTGGTCGAGGTGATACCTCGACAAGTAACAAGAAGGAAAGGGTAGACGACCGCCGAGTGGTCGCGAAGGGAGCAGGGTTGAGGAAGTGTGGACAGTGTGGGAAAGAGCACTCGGGGGAGTGTAAGTGGGGATCCAACATCTGTTTCAAGTGTAGGAGGACTGGGCATATGGCCAAGGATTGCCGAATGGGCAAGTGTTTTAACTGTGGGGAAAGTGGTCATATGAACAGAGATTGCAAGAAGCCGAGGGCTGAGGGCTCAGGGGAGAAGAAGACAGGAGGAGAAGCACCGAGGGCAAAGGCTAGGGCGTTCACCATGACGCAGGAGGAGGCTAGAACGGACCCTGATGTTGTGTCCGGTACGTTCCTAATAGACCAAATTTTAGCCTCTATGTTATTTGATTCGGGTGCCAGTAGGAGTTTTATTTCTACTACCTTCTGTGCTAAACTGCCTGTTAGGAGTAAAAGCCTTGATGAGTTCTTTGACGTAGAAACCGCTATTGGTAAATCCACTAGGGTTACGGATGTGATAGAAGGCTGTTCCATAGAATTAGAGGGAAATAGGTTTGCTGCCAAGTTACATGTGATGCCTCTAGGAGGATTTGATGTAGTGTTAGGAATGGACTGGTTAGCAACCTACGAAGCGAATATCGTGTGCCGAAAGAAGATGGTTAGACTGACGGCGACCGACGGAAGTCCGGTGACAATATATGGCGATCGAGTTACGACAATTCCGAAGGTGATCTCGATGGCGGTGGTGGGAAAGTGTATGAGGCGCGGATGTAGCGCCTACTTATGTTATGTAAAGAATGTTGAGACGCCAACACCACAGTTATGCGATGTGCCAGTGGTGTGTGACTTTCCAGACGTGTTTCCCGAAGACTTATCGGGATTGCCACCTGACTGAGAGATCGAGTTCCAGATCGACCTGATACCGGGTGCCCAACCTGTCGCAAAGGCACCATATCGCTTGGCTCCGACGGAGATGAAAGAGTTGATGGAGCAGTTGCAGGAGCTGCTGGATAAGGGGTTTATCAGACCGAGTATCTCACCTTGGGGTGCTCCGGTCCTGTTCGTAAAGAAGAAGGATGGTAGTATGAGGATGTGCATCGACTACCGCGAGCTGAATAAGCTGACGGTGAAGAACAGATACCCCTTACCAAGGATCGATGACTTGTTTGATCAACTTCAGGGTGCCAGTTGGTTTTCAAGGGTAGATCTTCGATCGGGGTACCATCAACTGAGGGTGAAGGAGCAGGATATCCCTAAAACAGCCTTTCGTACGTGCTATGGTCACTACGAATTCCTTGTCATGTCTTTTGGGTTGACCAATGCGCCGGTTGCTTTTATGGATTTGATGAACCGAGTGTGCCGACCAATGTTAGATAAATCAGTGATTTTATTCATCGATGATATCCTGATTTATTCGAGAAGTGAAGAAGAGCATGCCGGGCATATTCGGGAAGTATTGGAAACGTTGAGAAGGGAGAAATTGTACGCCAAGTTCTCCAAGTGCGCCTTTTGGTTACGCGAGGTGCAATTTCTGGGTCACGTAGTGAATGCAGAAGGAATAATGGTGGACCCAGCAAAGGTTAAGGCCGTGATGCAATGGAAGTCACCGAAGACGCCAACCGAGATTCGCAGCTTCTTGGGGCTGGCGGGCTACTATAGACGATTTATTCAAGACTTCTCCAAGATAGCCTTACCTTTGACAAAATTGACTCGCAAGGATGTAAAGTTTGTGTGGGGTTGAGAACAGGAGGACGCTTTTGAGGAATTGAAGACGAGACTGACACAAACTCCTGTCTTGACATTGCCCGAGGGAAATGAAGACTTGGTGGTCTATTCGGATACATCCTATTCTGGGTTGGGTTGCGTATTGATGCAACGCGGAAAGGTCATAGCCTATGCATCTCGACAACTGAAGACCCACGAAGTCAATTATCCCACGCACGACCTAGAACTAGCTGCGGTGGTTTTCGCGTTGAAGATTTGGCGGCACTATCTATACGGGACGAAGTGCACCATCTTCACGGATCACAAGAGCTTGAAGTACTTCTTCGAGCAGAAGGATCTAAACATGAGGCAGAGGCGGTGGTTGGAACTGATAAAAGATTGTGATTGTGAGATCCATTACCACCCGGGCAAAGCCAATGTGGTGGCTGATGCCCTTAGCCGGAAGGAAAGGCCCGAGCCGATTCGGGTGAAGGCTTATCAGCTGATTATGACCTCTGATGTGATGACACAGGTTAAGGAGTTCCAAGGCGAGGCTTTGAAGGAAGATCGTCTTAACTCCGAAAGGATGAGAGGTCTAGTTACAGAACTGGGTGAGAACACTCTTGGTGTTAAGACCCGGTTTGGGCGAGTGTGGATTCCTCGGTACGGGGATCTACGTATGAAGATCATGGATGAAGCCCATAAGACTCGATATTCCATTCACCCCGGTGCTACCAAGATGTACCAGGACATGAAGAAAGACTATTGGTGGCCGGGCATGAAGCGTGATGTGGTGGAAAATGTGAGTAAGTGCATGACTTGTTCACAGGTCAAGGCAGAGCATCAGAAACCGTACAGGAAGATCCAACCGTTGGATATACCTGAGTGGAAGTGGGAGCACATCACCATGGATTTCATCACGAAACTACCACGTACCCCGAAAGGGTATGATGCTATATGGGTGATAGTTGATCGATTGACGAAGAGTGCCCACTTCCTACCGATCCGCGAGACGTATTCATCTGAAAGATTGGCGGATCTATTTATCAAGGAAATTATAGCCCGTCATGGTGTACTGGTGTCTATTGTGTCTGACCGTGACACCCGGTTTACCTCCAAGTTTTGGAAGAGGTTTCATGATGCAATGGGGACGAGGCTACACATTAGCACGGCATATCACCCCCAGACAGACGGTCAGTCTGAGAGGACGATCTTAACACTCGAAGACATGCTTCGAGCGTGCATGATCGATTTTGGAGGAAGTTGGGACGATCACCTGCCGTTAGCAGAATTCTCGTACAATAACAGTTATCATGCCAGCATTGGTATGCCGCCCTACGAGATGTTGTACGGTAGGAAATGTAGGACGCCCGTATGTTGGGGAGACATTGGGCAGAAGGAACTGGGTGGTGTCGAGGTAGTTGAAGCAACGACTGAAAAGTTAGAAAAGATCAAAGCCTTCATGAAGGCGGCGAAAGACAGACAAAAGTCGTATGCTGACAAGAGGCGAAGACCGATAGAGTTCAAGGTCGGTGATCGAGTCATGTTGAAGGTCTCGCCTTGGAAAGGAATTATTAGGTTCCGAAAGCGGGGTAAACTGAACCCGCGGTATATAGGCCCTTTCCGAATTATCGCCCGTGTGGGAGAGGTGGCCTATAGGTTGGAGCTACCAGATGAGCTGAGTGGAATTCACCCGACCTTCCACATATCTCATCTGAGGAAATGTTTAGCCGATGAAGATATGGTTGTTCCGCTGGAGGATATCGAAGTAGACGAACAACTCAACTATGTGGAGCAACCAGTAGCGATCATCGATAGAAAAGAGAAACGGCTAAGAAAGAAAGTGGTTCCTCTTGTGCGCGTACAGTGGAAGCACAGGAAGGGATCTGAGTCTACGTGGGAGACTGAAGAAGAGATGAGACAACATTACCCACATCTGTTCGAAGAGTAACAGGTTTCGGGGACGAAACCTAAATAAGGGGGGTGGACTTTTAACACCCGGAAAATTTTCTAATCGAGTCAAATGATAGTGATGGACTCGGATGAAAACCATTTAATGAATATAAAATGGTTGCGGGTATTACACCGAGTTAACCCTCCGGGTCACGAGTTTAACGAGTTCGGGGTCCCGGGAACGCCTGGCATATAAATAGATGGGTCAGCTGAGCAACTCTCATTTTCACTCAAACGTCCATTCTAGAGAGAGAAAGTGTAGAGAGAGAAAGTGTAGAGAGAGAAAGTGCCGGATTGAAGTTCGGGTGGTCAAGAATCGAAGGCTGGTGTTTGTGGACTCCTAAACTACAAGAATCAAGGTAAGAAACGTATCTAAATTACTGCATTTGGTGAAAAACCCGAGTTTGGGGTTTTTGGGTTTTAAAGTGGCAAAAATCGTCCCAAAACGCACGTTTTAGAGTAAGAAAACGTGTAATGAGCTTAGATATAGCTTCCTGGACGATAATCCAAGGGTTTGGGTGGAAAGGATTGGATTTTTGGGCTGAAACGAGCTGATTCGTAAATTTCAGCTCGTTCTGCGAAATTAAGGTCTCGACCAGCGAAATTATAAGTTCGTCTAGCGAAACTGGAAGGATTTACAGCGAAGTTACAGTTTCGCTGCAGCGAAACTACATATTCGCCTGAGCGAAACTATGGTTTCGCTGATGACTATGCCAATGCCCAAGTTGACCTTAGATATTGCGAAACTAGGGAATTCCAACGAAAGTTGGGCGCTCGAGGTAGCGAATCTGTCCAGCGAAACTGGCAGAATGCTGCCCGGCGAAACTAGCAGCGAAACTGCTGATTTGCCCAGCGAAACTGCTGGTGAAATTACGGGCGAAACTACCTGCGAACTTAGCAGCGAAATTAGGCAGAAATTAACTCTTTTGAGTGTTAACTTATCTGCAGGCAGTGTAGTGTGACCCGCGACTTTAAGGCTTGATTGAGAAGCTGCTTGTCAAGCACAGGTGAGTTCTAGGACCCCTCATTTACTGATTTTAAATGATTTTTGGGGCTGGAACACATATAAACCTGTTTACTGACGTATGTATGTATGACCCATTTGGGTATAATGTTGTGTTATACGTCTAAGGTATGGTTGTGGACTCGGCACGTTATATAAGGTCCTAGTATGAGTCCCCATGGTCTTGGAGGGACAGTTAGTGCTACTGCACCAGGACGACGCATAGTAAGTCCCGGATTCGGGAAGGTTACGGGAGTAAGTGCCTAGTGATGATTAATGATGTAGGCTATGTATGTACAAGGTTATGTATGACGATGATGATGATGCATGTATGATGTTATGTATGATGATGTACGTATGATGCTATGTATGATGATGTATGTATGATGTGTGTGTTCCTTATGATAATGTACGAATATCTTTCCATGGCTTTACGTATTAATGAACGAACGAATGAAGTATTATGTAACGTAAAGTGAAAGATAACGAAAGAGGAACACGATGACGAATGCATGTATTAATGAATGAACGAATGATTAAAAGATGATGAATACATGCATTAATGAACGAACGAACGAAAGATGTCTTGCAAACATTGGATAAGTTTAACGGGTCCTTCTTAGTGATTGACCATATGTATGGTATCCCTACCGCTTACCTCTAGTACCGTGGCATACGTTTTGCTGTTCATTTAATGACTTCGGCCCGGTAGCTAATAACGTTCGGGGTATAGCAGATGGTAGTTGTACAAAAGATATCCAATGTGCAAGAAAATGATGTAACGGGGTCCTTGTCATTCGACCACAGTAATCATGGCTGCGTGCCGTGAAGTGGGTAAAGCCTGACAGGACCTAAACGAGAAGTGAAAGATAACGATGTATGACGAACGAACGAATGAACGAATGAGATAATAAAGATATTATATATATGTATGTACGATGCATGATCACGTGTAAAGAACAAACGGTTTTAATATGACAAAGTATGTTTATTTTAAAAACTAGAACTCACTCAGCAACGCTGACTTTTTATGTGTTTCCAGTTGGCAGGTAGCGTTGCTGGGGATGGAACGAGGCGGCTACTCAGCTCTTTTGGGATGGCATTCTCCATTTGATAATGCCGCAACGTCATGCGTTGTGGGTCCATAACGCACGCAACTCATCACGTTGCATGCCATTACGAGGTTTCTTGAGGATTCCCATAAAGGGGATTACTTAAGAAATCTCCTTTAATTTTAATAATGCTGCCACGCACTGGGAGTGCGTGTGCATAGCACATGCAACAAAATATGTTGCATGAGAATGTCAAGAGTGTTCCTTAAGGGTTCCGATGTACGGAATTACTTAAGGAATATTCTTTAGTATAAAAATATAATTTTTATATTTTTTTTAAAACTTAATATCTTCTATAGAGGTCGCTGTATGACCTTATGATTGCTGAGGATTCATATGAACGAGATTACTTGCGTAATCAAAGGTTTCATATGCTCCAGCAGCAATCATAGCGAAGATAGACAAAGCTGAGAAAGCTGTATTTTGTAATTATGTCAATGATGTAATGACTTTTATGAATGAATGAGAATGTATATTTTATTAATTCCGCTGCGTTATTTTATGATTATATACATTATGTATGTTTTACGTGCGATGAACCACCAACCGTAAGGCGCCCGGGAGAGGGGCCTTACAGATTCAGCATATCCCAATATATAAACATTGTGCTCTCCTGGCGTCTTCATACGGTGTATTGGGCAAAAAGTAGAAGGTTCCAATCCACAACTGACAATATCAAACAAATCAGCATGCATGCAGATTCATCATCAGAAACCAGCTCACATCATCACTTTCTGATTGCGTCTTCAATTTCTCTAAACATGGATTCCCCTTAAGAATCAGAATCCTCTCTGTGCACATAAATATAACTTGATTGGCCTATAAATAGTCAGATGCTCCTGACTACCCTGCAAAATCAGCACCGACTGCAGATATCTTCTCTTTTCTCTTTTGTGTTCTAACTACACTCACCAATTCTAGAAGTCCACCGAATAATGGGATATCCATCGAACTTGTTTGACAAAAGAACCTCAGGGTGAATGTGCTTTGCTCATCTTCAAATCTGTGCAGAGGCAGATCCAGTTTTTTTTGGAACACCGTTCATTCGTATGACATGGAGGACAAATAGCACATTCATGCGAATGGACGATACGAATGATATATTCATGCGACTGGTCCAGTCTTATGAATAAACATAAGACTGAGTCCATCCGGGTGACTGGACATAAGACTGGTCCAGTAGCATGACTTGACATAAGACTGGTCCATTAGCATTGTCCAATCATACGAATGGTCCATTAGCAAGGTCCAGTCGTACGAATGGTCCATTAGCACGGTCCAGTCGTACGAATGGTACATTAGCACGGTCCAGTCATACGAATGGTCCATTAGCACGGTCCAGTCATACGAATGGTCCATTAGCACGATCCAGTCATACGAATGGTCCATTAGCACGGTCCAGTCGTACGAATGGTCCATTAGCACAGTCCAGTCGTACGAATGGTCCATTAGCACGGTCCAGTCGTATGAATGGTCCATTAGCATGGTCCAGTCACATGAGCAGATCTGCACGTAGATTTTCATATCTGCAGCCGCCATGGCTACCAAAAACCCTAATCTGATGAATTTTACATGAATCGAAACAAGAAAGACATCATAAGATTCATAAGGGTGATGAGAACGTGATCTCGGGTTCGATTTTAACAGAGAAACAACACACGCCACGAGATCTGAGCAAAACACGAAGAACACGAAGTGGGTTTAACGTCAAAGAACATGAAATAGATCCAGAAATTAAGAGCTTGGGTTGCTAGAATGATTGTTAGATCATTCTAGCAATAACCGGCTCTGATACCACTTGTTAGGACCGTGTACGTACGGAGTACTAACGGCTTCTGCGTGAAACCAGATCAAACAGGGTGGAATTCTATTTGATTGGTGATCCAATCAGTGAGAACGAATAACCTGATCGATCTAACGATGATACAAACATTGAGAACAGATTGAAATCGATTAGGAACGAACTATGAACTTGGATTTGTGACTTGGGACGCTCTGGACGGCTAGGGTACGAAAGTATACGAAGTATTATGAAGTGTTATGGTTTTCCATGAATTATGTGGTATTTATAGGTTATCAGTGTTTATTCGTATGACTGAACCATTAGCATGGTTTAGTCGTGCGACTGAAGCATGCGCTTGACTCATACGCACGACTGAAGGTTCAGTCGTGCGATTGAACCAATCTTGTGTCTCAATCATACGACTGATCCAGTCACCTGGTTTAGTCATGTGACTGGTCCATTAGCATGGTTCATTCATGCGTATGGGCCATAAGTATGGTCCATTAGCATGAATGTCCACATGACTAAGTTAAACATATTCTAAGTTCTTATTGACTTAGAGCTATGTAAACCAACATCAAACCTATATATTTAGTTCATACATGTGAATCACATTCAATATAAATATAACATGACATAATTAATCACATATAAACATCACAATGTATTTCATATATCATTCAATCAATTCATTACATTGGATTACACACGTGTAAGACATGAAAGACTTTTACATTTAAGAACATAAACTAGGTACATCAATATGTATCAACAAGATCACATAAATGTAAATGCATCAGTTCTTTCTCAATGTGACTGATGTACAACTGAATGTTTGTCTTCTCAAACAATGAATTGTTGTTGGTGTTTGATATGTTGTTGTTTGGTTGTTGCAGCTTCTGTTTGATTTGCTACTGTTGTTGGTTGGTTGCAGCCAGGTTTGCTTTACTTGAATTTATGAAACCTTTTTCTACCTGCAGCAAGAAAGATAGCTTGGTTTCTTGAAACTTGAGTGTTAGTAAATGTTGTTAAATTTTCCATTTTGTTGAAAAACAAGAATTCATTTTAAAATTTGTTTTGTGTTTAAATCAAAATCGAATTTAAACTTTAATTGAATCTAAAGAACGTCGAAACTCGATTTAATTAGATCAGTCTAGTTAAAGAGTTAACTTTGTTCGCTTCAAAATTTAGTTGAATCCAAAGAACGTCGAAACTCGATTTAATTAGATCGGTCTAGTTAAAGAGTTAACTTTGTTTGATTACAATTTAGTTAAGCTTGACTAAGATTACTCTAGCTTAATTTAAAATGTAACAATATTTGGATTGCTCCAACTAAAATTTAAATGATTTTATGCCTTGACTAAGAGTAATTCAACTCTTCTGAAGTACATATATCTTAATCAACGGGAAGTCAAAATGAAGTTCTAAAATCTTCCAAGAACAATATATAAAAGATTGTCATAATAAAAAGCTTTCGAATTAACAAAACTTCTGAGAAAAATCTTTAAAATGTTTGTCAAAATTTAAAACTTCTAAAAGCAAAAAAAAAACACTTCCGAGACAAAAATTATAAGTTGGTCAAGTTTAAAAGCTTTCGAACAAGGAATTCTTCCGAGTTCAAAAATTCTTCCGAGACAAAAATTTGTTGTTATGATATATATCAGTTAAGTCAAAGAAGAAAGTCAAAATGACTTTTCTATGCCTGTTGTGAGTAGTTCAAAATAAAACGGAGTCAAAATTGAACTCCCAAAACACTCTCAAAACTCTCAGTGTTTTCTCTACTCTCACTCTCGATCTCTCTGGTGAACCGAAACTAGTCTCGAAGGTGATTGGTGTTTGATGGTGGCCGATGCTTCCGAGGTGAAGTGTAGTTGTTGTGTCAGTTTGATGGTTATGTTGAATCGAAGATTGCAGGGTGTGGGTCCCAAGTTGGAATCACCACAATTGAAAATTGGTTATGATGATTGATGGTCGATGGTTGTGGTTTCAGTTGGTTGGTATTGACATAGGGTCTAAGGTCAAGTTCTGCGATGGAGCGGTGGTCGATTGGTGTGGATATCGATGGTAAGGTTGGTTTACAACCCCTTTTCCTCTTGTTCGTCCGCTGTGGCTACAGCTGCACAGACTATGTTCGGTCTTTACTTGTCCATTGTAGACAAGTTGTGTGATTGATGAATCATCCACTCTGGACTTATTTACAAATTGTTAG
The DNA here is from genome assembly GCA_024085815.1 of Flaveria linearis. NCBI lineage: Eukaryota > Viridiplantae > Streptophyta > Magnoliopsida > Asterales > Asteraceae > Flaveria > Flaveria linearis. The sequence continues at coordinate 26,805,036 of CM044004.1, forward strand.
ATCTAGAAAGAATAGGTCTAGATCATTTTGTATTGACTTAGAACTTTAATCAATACTTGTAATAAATAATTGTAACTGACTATCATTATGTATGCATTGAATGTATAGGTTAACCCATATGTGTTATGTGATGTGCATGATGACAGGCAAAAACAATATACTTGGTGAATTTCTAAAATCGGCTAAGTGTAAGAAACATCTACACATGAACAATAATGCCAATCCATAGATATGTTTCTTACAAGACATCCTTTATGTCTGCGGATGAACAACATCACCCAAGGATTACTTTGAAGTGAAGATTCCTACGGAAGGCAAGTTTCCTACGGAAGAACAGAAGTTCCTGCGGAAGACAAGATATCTGCGGAAGACCAGAACACTTTTGCAATGTCAATCAGTTAACAAGTCAACAAGTCAATAGCAAATCCCAAGAGATCCGGTGTTTCCTTAACTGACTTAAAGTGCCTATAAATATGAGTCCTAGGTTTCACATCTCGGTGAACACAATTCTAGCCGCCGTCACATCAACAACAACATCAATTTGATTTAAGAAATCATTGTTCGTAGTTTTATGATTATTCTTTTGTAATCATTACTCAATATTAATGAAATACATTTGAATCAATTATTGTGTTCATATTTAATGTGTCTTGGTGATTGTGTTCTTCATTAACATTTAAAACAATTAAACATCAATTAATGATTATTCCGTGCTTATTAACTTGCCGTTATTTTAATACTGATAATTCCTGAATTGAGATCATTGGATTCACAGGTGGTATCAGAGCCAAGTGCTCATTGATGTAGATCAATTGATTTATCAGTATTAAAATTGTTTAATTGTCTTTTAAACAATTAATTCAGTGACTTATCATTCAGCAAGCATTATCTCATTGGTTGATTGATTTAGATCTATATTCATATCAATTGAATACTAGATCTGTGTCTTTGATAGATTTGTCTACTTTAACATTCAGAGTTAAATTCATAATATTTAATTAAAAATGAGTACTTTTGGGGGATCATATCAACCACCAGAGTTAGAAACAAAAGCTGATCTTAAATCCTGGAAAATCAAGTTCAGGAATCATGTGAACTACACTGATTCTGACTTGTGGGAGTCCATCACTGAAGGTCCTTATATTCCACCCACTCTTGGGCCGGATTATAATGATAAGAATCAACCGATCAGCACCAAATATCTATCTCCCGATGATGTCAAAAAGGTCAAAGTTGATATTAAAGCATACAGTTTGCTAAGTATGGCTTTGCCTGAAGAGATATTGATTAGGTGTGAGAACTACAAAACAGCAAATTCCTTGTGGAAGATACTTCATACTCTCTGTAAAGGGAGTGATGAGATCAGAAGCATTAGGAAAGATACCCTCCGATCACAATATGAAACCTTTCTTCACATTGAGGGTGAATCAGTTCCTCAATAACTCCACAGATTCATGCAACTTGTCACCGAGATGACTATCTTGGAGTTGAAATATACTACTGAGGAACTAAACAAGAAGATGCTCCATACTTTCCCTAAAAGTTGGAAGCAGACTATGTCCATGGTCAAGAACACCTTAGATCTCAAGATGACTGGTCTAGACACACTGGTTGCCAAAGTAGAGGCTCTTGAAATGGATGAAAAATCAAGAAACAAGAGTGTGAGAACCCATGTCTTACCTTATCACTTCAAAGAAACAAAAAGTGATTGAAGTGCATTTATTTCAAACAATGATAGTGATAACTCTTGTGCTTTGAGTGATGATGAACAAGAAGTCAGTTTCTATGCTTTTAAACCCTCAAAGAAATCAACTCAAAGTAAAAATCAAAAGGATAAAGGAAGAACTGCTGACAGAAGAGATACAACTGCAGTCACAGCAAAGTCTTCGCAACAAAACAATCAGTCAGAACCAATCACTGTGATATTGGACTCTGAAGAACAAAAAACAACATTTGTAGCTTTTAGTTCTAGTTTTCAAGCTTACCTGGGAAGCTCTCTAACTTTAGCAAATATCTGCCAACAAGACTTGGAAGAACTACATCCTGATTTAGTGGAAGAGATGGATTTACAATGGCAGATGGCAATGATTGCTTATATAGCTAAGCAATATCTCAAGAGAAACAAGAACTTGGCTGCAGCAAGCAAAACATCAAAGATTGGTGTCGACAAGTCAAAGGTAAGATGCTTCAAATGCAATCTCTACGGACATTTCTCTAGAGAATGCAATCAACATTCAAATCCGTATATGAGACAGCATCAGCAGCATCAGCAACATCAGACTGAAACTCATCAACAATCAAATTCTCAAAGATCTCTGTTCAGACAACCTCAGCTGACCAATACATCCCCACCAGCCATAAATGAATCGGTAGGACCAAATATCTCAAAGGAGTCAGGGCTGATCATACTTCAAGATGGAACATGTTACTGGAGTATGTATGAAAAGGAAGTCTTGGAAGAGAATCAAGCATTGATGGCCCACATGGAAAGCAAAGTTCCTCCAATGGCCAGAGAGGTAAGAGAAAGGTTGTGTTCATCATCATGTGTTGAGGAAGTTGAACATTATAGAGTCCATGCTCAACAGTTGGTTGACAAACTAAAAGAAACTATAATTTTAAATGATTCCCATGTTAGAGAGCATAAATTATATCAAATCAAAATTAACTCTTTGCAAAAGGATTTAGAAAAATTTGTTTCTAAAAACTACAGCCTAAAAGCCTAAGTTGAGCATCTGACCACTTCCTTAACCAAATCCATGGCTGATCATGCATCAACTGAAGTGAAACTTCTGAAGTTTCAACTTTCATCTCAGTAATATGAGAAGCTATTAAATTCTCATATTGAATCAAAGAACAAGTATGGGTTGGGTTATAATGTTGTTGCACCACCAATAAATGATAATTACACAACTCTACCTGAAACAATGACAAACACATTGTCAAATCGTTTTGTGCCTAGCACCAACATTGAAATAAAAACAAATTAAATCAGCATTAACAATGAATCTGAGGTGAGTGAAACCGAGTCTTCTGAATCAGAATCTTTAAAACATAATTACTCAGAATTTGATTATGATAAATGTGATGACTTGGATGATTCTGATGAACATGATGTTGATCAACTGAACATTGGTAAGAATGTTCATGTTGAAACTGGTCTTCCAAAAGTTCTTGAAGAATCAAAACTACTGTATCCTCCAAAGCAAAGAGACATGCTAAAGACAATATGCAAGAGGATTGCTTAACTAAATGAAGAACTTCAAGAATTGAATCTTCATAAAAGTTCATCATCAAAGGAAGTTGGTAACTACGGATCAAGTGAGGAAGTACCTTCATCCCATGCAGATAAAGGTAAAAAGAAACAAGTATCAACTAAACATAAAAACTCTTCAGTTGAAGATCCGCGGAAGGCAAAATGTGATGGATCCATAGAACATCTGTGAAAGAGTAAAGCTAAATCTCCGGAATAAACATCAAAAATGACTGGCAACAAACATGCTCAGAAAAAGTTGGATTTCAAGAAAACAAGGTCAGCTAAAGTTAAACAAGACTCAGTGGATGGTTCTTCTAGCAAAAGCAAGGAGAAATAAAGTGATCCATTGAAAAGGAGTTGAAGTCCCCAAGCTGAATAAGAAAAAGAAAAGGTCCGAGTCTGAAGAAAATTCAGAAGGAAAATACTGCAAATGGTGTGATATAGAAAATCACAATACAGATGACTGCTACTTCAGCAGCTATTGTTCCATATGCAATATGAACAAACACATGGCTTCTGATTGCTACTTCAACAAACATTGTGCAATCTGCAACAAAAATAATAATTCAACTCAGGATGTTATTTTAACAAAAAGAATAAGACAAAGAGCTTAAAGAAGTCAAATGCTGAAGTGTCTGAATCAGATTCTCAATCTTCTGAAAGTGACAAAGAATCAAAGGCCAAGAAAGTCAAACAAAAATCCAAGTAGAAAACATCTGTTGAGGACAAGCCTTTGAAGAAAAGAATATCAAATCAGTCCAAAACACCTCGCAAAAAAGGTGGATCTGTCAGACAAGAAGATAAAAGTGAATGATGATTTCTTTGATAATTTTGAAAAAGGAACTCCTGTGACTCAATCAAAATTGAAAGATGATGAAACTTTAAGAAATTTAGGGTCAACCTTAAAATCAAAATATCAACCAAAGAAAGATAAGATTAAAGTAGAATCAATCAAGAAAGAAGACACCCAAACATCTGCCTCATCTTCAACAGAATCATCCTCACCATCATCAAATCAAAATGAATCAATTAGGCTTGAAATTAATACTAAAACCTCAAGACTGATTCATGAAGGAGTAACAATTTTAGACACTGCTCGCAAATCCAAGACAATTAAGGCTTGGGTTGTCAATCTAATTGATTTCTTTATTTGTGCAGGAAAAATCTTGAAGAGCTGACAACAAGTGGTATGTTGACAATGGTTGTTCCAGGCATATGACAGCGTACTGTTCTCGTCTCCATGACTTCAAACATAAACATGCCTCATATGTGGCATTTGGTGGGGATAAGAAGGGAGGTAAAATAGTTGGTGAAGGAATTGTAACAAATGGTGTACTAACATTTGAAAAAGTGAATTATTATGAAAATTTGCAGTACAATTTACTTAGTATATCTCAAATTTGTGATAAAAAATACACAACACTATTTGATGACACTAATTGTTACAATCTTAAGCCAGGTTTTTCAGTTCCAGAAGAATGGATCCTTCTTAAAGCATCAAGAAAATGAAACACTTTTGTTTTGGATATGAACAACACAACACTCACAAATCATGAAACATGTCTTTTATCTAAATCCTCTAAAGATGAATCTCAATTATGGCATAGAAGACTTGTTCATTCCAACTTGAAGAATATGAACAAATTGGTGAAAAATGAGTTAGTTGTTGGTCTGCCAAAGAAAGAATTTTATTGTTCAAATCATTGTTCTTCATGTTACAAGGGAAAACAACATAGAGCGTCTCATAAAACCAAAACTGTCAACACTAACACTACACCACTCAAATTGCTTCACATGGATCTTTTTGGTCCAACCAATATGATGAGCATTGGAAAAAGGCAATATTGTTTGGTGATAGTAAATGATTTCACTATATTTACCTGGGTCGTTTTTCTTAAAACAAAAGAGTGAAACATCACAAACATTAATGGACTTTTTGATCAAGATTGAGAATCAACTTGATCTAAAAGTTAAGATTTTCAGGAGTGACAATGGGACTGAATTTGTTAATGCTGATCAAGATTTCTTTTGCAGGAATAAAGGTATTGCAAGGCAATTTAGTGCACTGAGAACTCCACAACAAAATGGAGTTGCTGAAAGAAGAAATAGAACTCTAATTGAAGCAGCTACAACAACGCCAGCTGACTCTCAGTTGCCCATCACATTCTGGGCAGATGCTTTGAACATAGCATGCAATGTTCAAAACAGGACTTTAATTGTCAAAGAACATATTAAAACTCCTTATGAGCTCTTATTCAAAAGGAAGCCTTTTATATATCTTAGAGCTTTTGGGTGTCATGTATCCGAATTAGATACTAAAGAACAATTGGAAATTTTTTTTGAAAAAGCCTATGATGGTTTCTTCGTTGGGTATTCATCCACATCTAAATCATATTGGATTTACATTCTAGAACATAACATTGTTAAAGAAACACCTAATGTTTCTTTTGATGAATCCATATTTACCATAACTGTAAAAGGATCATCTTGGTTATTTGATATAGATGCATTAACAGAGTCATTTAACACTGGATATTTAATCAATGCAGGTTCTTCTGATACATGCTATCTATTTGTTCCTCCAAGTTTGAATTAAGTTTCACTATCAGCTGATCCCCCAAGACCACCAGCTCCAAATATTCTGCAGCAAGAATTGCAACATCTCGTATTTTCGTTAAATAAAAGTTAACCTCATTTAAATTTTTGTAAGGACCTTTTATGTCATTTGTAAAATTTGAGGGTTACATAAGCTTATTTGTTTATTGGTCTTTAATTCTAATATAAAACTTGATAGCATAACTATGAAATTGAAGGTAATAATTATAATAATAATAACATTAATAATAACAATAATAATAATAATAATAGTAATAGTAATAGTAATAGTAATAATAATAATAATAATAATAATAATAATAATAAAACTTGAATAATTAAATAAGTTAGATTAAAGTTTAAAAAGGTGAGGGGGTCTTAATGTAATTTTATAAACTTTAAGTTGAAGTTCTAACATAAAATGATAAAACAACAAACTAGAGGGACCATATGTGTAAATTGTACTAAAATCCCAAACCAAAACCCCCAACCCCCGTTTTTCCGGCCTCATGTCCGGCCAAGTCGCCGGCAACCTCCGGCCAAGTCGCCGGCCACCTCCGGCCACCCCCAAACCCATTCAAATTCGTCGTTTCAAAATCCAAAACCGCCCCCGAATCATTCTAGAACAAGTTTCAAACCTGTAACAACATTTAATTGAGCTTAAAACACCAATTACTAACTTAATCAATTCCATAACCGAAACCATTAAACGCAATTGCCGTTCGACCGTTTAAGGCTAATAATAATCAAATTAACTCAACCACATCGAACGTTTATCTGTTACTAATCGAATACAACACATAATTGCCCCTGAAACAATTGCAACCATCCTATTCAACTCGCCATCTTCATCGGACCCGTAACATAGTCGAACACCCCTTCCTAAACATCATAGCTTTCAATTGACTGAGGGTTATTAATCCTAAACCTTTGTGGAATCTACAAAGGTCATCAATTGAAGCTAATCGTTTGCAAATCTTCAAACTCAAGATCACCCCGATCGCGACTCGTTCATGAACTTGAAGTCATCAAATCGAACTCAATCATGTAAGTTACATATATCAATATACTCGGTTTTAATCAAGGAATGAAAGCCCTAAGTTTAATTCCTTTAACAACATCAAACTGATGTTCATTTGGCAGATTTTCGTTTTAGGGTTCTTGGGGATTTGGGGAAGTTTCTTAAATGTGGTTAAGTAAATTTGGAACCGATGAAAACCACGGCCGCGGCGCTGGTTCACTGGTTCCACGCACGAATTTAAACCTTGAGGTCCCGGGTTCAAACTCGGGCTCCCTCACCTATTTTTTTTAGGCTTTTTAGCCTTTAAATAAATTGTAAAAAAATCAGATTAAATAGAAGATTCCTTTTATAAAATTTCAATATTTTTAAAATCATCTAATTATTTTTCTAGAATTTATCTTAACAATATTTATTTATTTATTTATTTTATTATTATCTTTTAAAACAAATAATATAATTAGTTTAATTTCTTACAACATAGATTTCAAATATAATTTATCTTATTAAATCATTATATGTTGAATAATGTATTTAAGTTATTCTCTTGTTTTTATTATTTGTTTCAAATATTATAAAATGGTCATTTAATATTTTTGCATCTTATCAAATCGTTATTTGTTTAAATAACAAGTATATTATTGACTAAATATGGATTTTTATTACAAATGGTATTATACAAAATGGACTTTATGTAATAATTTGAGAAATTTTTATTATATTAATGGACTTTATATTTAAAGATTAGAAATTATATATGTTATAATGTTATAAATTATTTACAAATATTACTTCTTATAAAATATACTTTAACAAATGGTTTAGATTAATATTATTGCTATTAATCTATATATTATTCTAATTATTTGTAAATAATTATAAAGATTTATTTACACATTAGATTATATCAATATTTACACTTAATGGCACTTCTAAAATATTTAAATCTAATGGATCAAAATCTAAATAATTATTTGTAAACTTATTACTTATCAAAACCCCATAATTCTATCTAAAATCTAATCCTTGTTTGAACGTTAAACTTATTATTAACCTTAATTTGTAATATATATTTTGGTGCCTTGTAATGGAATACTTCGGATTATCTTTTGATCTTTTATATCATCTTGTAATGCTTATATCCATGTGAGTATTTCCATACCCCTTTTTTCTTATTTTCACACTTTGGGGTGAAACATGTTAACTTATATCATTGCACTTGTAAACTTATTTGAGACTTGTAAACTTTATGGCAATTCATCATGTAAAGCTGTGGTTAGTTGAACTTTTGTGGTTACCATGTTATGGCATTATATGTACAATCATTAACTATTGCTAGCCCAGCGAAGTCATAGATCTATGGGCCAGACACGCCTGCTTGGTTGATCCAAGTACACTTAGCTGATCGTATAATCTTGTAAACGTTTGAGACTTGTAAAACTTTGTCGAGGTTTGATTGTTGTATTGTTCATAACATCCCTAATCACTTTCTTCACTAACTTATGACTTGAATTGCCATCTTTTATATATTCTATGTATTGAAAACTATGGAATTCTCACCAGTATTTTTATGTTGACCTTTTATTTTTAACATGTTTCAGGAATAACTCAAGTATGCGTTCTACTCTTTGAAGCTTATCTCACTTAGGACTGGACTTAGAGAAATAAACAATGATCTCGTTACTTTGCAACCTTGTATTCATGATGTATCTTTTTTTGAGCCTTTTACTTGTATTGTTACAATTGAATCCTGATTAATATATTTGGAATTAGTAATAGCGTTATGTTGCTGTGAATAATCGTAACCCTCACATCTCGACGTTTCCGCCGTCAAGGTTGGGGTGTGACAGATTAGTATCAGAGCCCATAACTATAGGGATTTAGGTTATTAGAAATAGTGACCTAGACTATAGATGCATGAACCTCATAGAAAGATCCCTATACTTTTGTGCTTACATATTGTTTGCATGCTACATAATGCTATGCCTTTTGTGCAACTTGATGCCTTAGCATAGGATTACCTTATGTATGCTTAAAACTTAGTTACTTGTCTCCCTAAACTTATCTTTGACTCTTTGACTCTCCTCGACGATTAAAACTTCCTAAACTTATTTTCAACGACATGTGAAATCTATACTTATTATCGTGGGTTTAATTCCTTAGACTCTATGTCTAATCTATGAAAATCTTATCAAGGTTTTGATTTCATGAACCTAAGAAATTTGTGTGATACATAGACACCTGTATTCTGGATTTTCTGGCAAAAGGCCTTCGGGCTTAGGCAAGAATATCATATAAATCTCATTGCGAGACCAGTTATGCTTACCTGGGGATTTCTAGGATGAGTGATAAACTATGATCAACATACACAAGTCTCTATGGCAAATAGGTCAATTTACCTTGACGTGTCAACGATTTCAAATGGTAATGCGTTACCAAATGAAACCATTCTCTTTGTATCTTAAAAATCTTTGATTCCTTGAACTGGTTTCTTCTCATTCTTATTATACATAATGTTCCTGTGATATTGAACTCGTCTTACCTCTCAACTCTTACGTTTAAACATCGTTACACGTTGGGCGTTTCATGTAACTATTTCTATACCTTGACCAACGTGAACATGGATCTTAATATACCCAAAGATATTAGGAATCTAAACCGAATGGTCATCAAAACTTTAAATCGTTACTTATGGTTCTCAAATCTTCTTAAGGGTGTGTCCCATAACTAAAGACATTCAATGCTGTAAGGTGAAATTCTTACATCTCGGGATACTTTGTCTAGGCAAAGTGTAAATAGTGATTTGATTCGATCATTGAAGCTGTTTATTTGATTTGAAACCCTTGAGATGAGTGATCACTTATAGGTACGCGTGTCTTCAATAAGGTTATGGTTGACCTCATATCTTGTAAAGTCCATGTATTTCCTTTCGATTGTGAATCGAATGTTCACATCTCTTTGCAATGTTGAATTATTCTTGTCCTTGATTTCGTCTCCCCGAATTACACCATCCAAGATTTGAACACCATCATAACATTTGATCTTAAGCTTGTAAGCATGATTTTCTCTTTTGTTACATTGATGTAACTTGAAATTTCCTGAATTTCTAATTGATATTCTTTTTCTTTTTGCTGTTATGTGGAGCTTCATACCGTTTGCCCCATGAGAGATGCAAGTGTTTGCAAGTCAACCTATGACTAAGAACACTCGTATCTCCTAAATGTTTCTATCTCACCAAAACAGGGGTGATTTCCTCACTTTGGTGATGATTCTTTAATCGTTTCGATAAATGGTTTCCAATTGTGATTTATAAAATTTCATTCTCTGGATCAGGGTAATTTCCTTATCTTGAGGACTGACTCCAATTATTTTCTTTAGAACTTGCATATCACAAACGACATGATCTCACCAAAATAGGATTGAAACCCGTACTTTGGTGACAAATGTCAATCTGCGATTGTTTTCTTGTTATTATGCCATTCAGTCATCAAGATAGGCGTGAATCCCATACCTTGATGATAATGTCATTTTTATAAATTGTATTTGTTCAAATGAAACGACCCCATCAAAGTAGGAGTGAATTCTGGTTTTTAATGAAGAAGTTAATTTTGTTATATTTTGATTTTGTAAAAAAAAAAACTTCACCGTTAAGATAGGAGTGATTTCCCTTTCCTTAATGACGAGTTAACTCGTCTTATTTCTGTGGATCCTCAACAATGAGTTGGGATCGAACTTTTGATTTGGTAAGTTATGGGTCATACCTTAGGAATACACCATCAAGTTAGGAGTGAAAACCACACCTTAATGACTATTATCATTTCTTGATCTCCCACTTACCAAGGTTGTAATCAAGTGACAAGAAACATGTAGTAACTCGAAAGGTGAAACAATGTTAGTGTTTCGACCTATCAAGCCAAAGCATGATCTCTGAACTTGAAAGGAGGCCTGATCGCACTAGGCTAATTTTGTTTTCGAGCTTGGAGCATTTAAAATTCTTAAATCAATTTCTTTTCCCTTTATACTCATGTTTTGATTTGATCTAGTTATATGGAACCATTTATTCCTTACTTATCAACTTTCATTTTGAGATATCATCAACACATGATTACGTGATGGTAGTCTTCTTAAACAATCTTTCTGCTAAAGTCATTATCAACTTATGCTCATGTCTTTGTAGTCATACAAACGTTCTCAGCTGTGCTTATGGTTTGTTGAACTGCATATGTAAACTGTACTTAGAGATTGCTACCTTGCAAAACATGTTTACAAATACCTTTCTTATTGTTTGCGTCATTACTTGAATCGCTTTTGAATCCTTAACCTTGGAAATCTTTAAAACTCTATTTGATTTCGATCAACGAGACTCGTTATTACTTACATTGTGACGTAGAGGTTCATAAACCTTCGTAACTTGTAGTCATGGGTTTGGCAGAAAAGAAAAGACCTAACTTGGAATGTGTCCAAGTGTCTTACCTTTACATATGACAAAACCTAACCTCCGTGTTTCTGTGAATCTCCTGTTTAACTCCTCATTCATTAAATGCTTTTTATTTTAAATGTCATGATGACAATTGGAGCATTATAGACCGATTGGCTAAAATTCAATTTGATTTATGTGAGGTAACGGGTCGAGAAATTGACCTGTATCTGTTTCAAATAATCGTTTACCGTGGTATGTCGTTAAAACTTCGATCGTCATTTTGGATGACCGATTCATTTTTTTGCTTTTAAAAATGTTCCAAATCATTGTGGTGAACTCATTCCAAAATTTCCGCATATGGTATTATACTCAGACCTATAGTTGGTCAAGCGAGAAAAACATATTCACAAGATATGTGTTAAGATCGTTTTATTATATATAGGGACGTTTGGGATCCTTAAATCCATTGTTGGTCTTTTATTGGTTTCTAGACATCATTTTACTACGAAATTATATTCTAGAAGTTGTGGCTTATAAATATAAGGTACCACGGTAACTCGTCATCATTTTCCAACGTTTCAACTCAAAACGTCTTGTATTTCACTCGAAGAGTTCAAGTTGGCATATATTATGTCAAGAACCTTATAAGATTCCATAGAGTAAAGCGTTTCATCTCTAATTAAACGTCAACCATTGTTCGTTTGTACACTTATCTTCCATTTTAACTCCTTTTGCTCATTTAAGTTCATTCTTAATTTCGGGACGAAATTCTTTTAAGTTGGGGAGACTGTAACATCTCGTATTTTCGTTAAAGCTTTGCTGGCTTGCTGGCTAGCGAGTTAGTATGCCTGTTGGCTTAAAGCTCTTAGTAGAAGTTAACCTCCTTTAAATTTTTGTAAGGACCTTTTATGTCATTTGTAAAATTTGAGGGTTACATAAGCTTATTTGTTTATTGGTCTTTAATTCTAATATAAAACTTGATAGCATAACTATTAAATTGAAGGTAATAATTATAACAATAATAACATTAATAATAACAATAATAATAATAATAATAATAATAATAGTAATAATAATAATAATAATAATAATAATAATAATAATAATAATAATAAAATTTGAATAATTAAATAAGTTAGATTAAAGTTTAGAAAGGTGAGGGGTCTTAATGTAATTTTATAAACTTTAAGTTAAAGTTCTAACATAAAATGATAAAATAAGAAACTAGGGGGACCATTTGTGTAAATTGTACTAAAATCCCAAACCAAAACCCCCAACCCCCGTTTTTCCGGCCTCATGTCCGGCCAAGTCGCCGGCAACCTCCGGCCACCCCAAACCCATTCAAATTCGTCATTTCTAAATCCAAAACCGCCCCCGAATCATTCTAGAACAAGTTTCAAACCTGTAACAACATTTAATTGAGCTTAAAACACCAATTACTAACTTAATCGATTCCATAACCGAAACCATTAAACGCAATTGCCGTTCGAACGTTTAAGGCTAATAATAATCAAATTAACTCAACCACATCGAACGTTTATCTGTTACTAATCGAATACAACACACAATTGCCCCTGAAACAATTGCAACCATCCTATTCAACTCGCTATCTTCATCGGACCTGTAACATAGTCGAACACCCCTTCCCAAACATCATAGCTTTCAATTGACTGAGGGTTATCAATCCTAAACCTTTGTGGAATCTACAAAGGTCATCAATTGAAGCTAATCGTTTGCAAATCTTCGAACTCAAGATCAACCCGATCGCGACTCGTTCATGAACTTGAATTCATCAAATCGAACTCAATCATGTAAGTTACATATATCAATATACTCTGTTTTATTAAAGGAATGAAAGCCCTAAGTTTAATTCCTTTAACAACATCAAACTGATATTCAATTTGGCAGATTTTCGTTTTATGGTTCTTAGGAATTTGGGGAAGTTTCTTAAATGTGGTTAAGTAAATTTGGAACCGATGACAACCACGGCCGCGGCCCTGGTTCACTGGTTCCACGCACGAATTTAAACCTTGAGGTCCCGGGTTCGAACCCGGGCTCCCTCACCTATTTTTTTAGGCTTTTTAGCCTTTAAATAAATTGTAAAAAAATCAGATGAAATATAAGATTCCTTTTATAAAATTCCAATATTTTTAAAATCATCTAATTATTTTTCTATAATTTATCTTAATATTATTTATTTATTTATTTATTTATTTCATTATTATCTTTTAAAACAAATAATATAATTAGTTTAATTTCTTACAACATAGATTTCAAATATGATTTATCTTATTAAATCATTATATGTTCAATAATATATTTAAGTTATTCTCTTGTTTTTATTATTTGTTTCAAATATTATTAAATGGTCATTTAATTTTTTTGCATCTTATCAAATCATTATTTGTTTAAATAACAAGTATATTATTGACTAAATATAGATTTTTATTACAAATGGTATTATACAATATGGACTTTATGTAATAGCTTGAGAAATTTTTATTATATTAATGGACTTTATATTTAAAGATTAGAAATTATATATTTTATAATGTTACAAATTATTTACAAATATTACTTCTTATAAAATATACTTTAACAAACGGTTTAGATTAATATTGTTGCTATTAATCTATATATTATTCTAATTATTTGTAAATAATTATAAAGATTTATTCACACATTAGATTATATCAATATTTACACTTAAAGGCACTTCTAAAATATTTAAATCTAATGGATCAAAATCTAAATAATTATTTGTAAACTTATTACTTATCAAAACCCATAATTCTATCTAAAATCTAATCCTTGTTTGAACGTTAAACTTATTATTAACCATAAATTTGTAATATATATTTAGGTGCCTTGTAATGGAATACTTTGGATTATCTTTTGATCTTTTATATCATCTTGTAATGCTTATATCCATGTGAGTATTTCCATACCCCTTTTTCTTATTTTCACACTTTGGGGTGAAACATATTAACTTATATCATTGCACTTGTAAACTTATTTGAGACTTGTAAACTTTATGACAATTCATCATGTAAAGTTGTGGTTAGTTGAACTTTTGTGGTTACCATGTTATGGCGTTATATGTACAATCATTAACTATTGCTAGCCCAGCGAAGTCATAGATCTATGGGCCAGACAAGCTTGCTTGGTTGATCCAAGTACACTTAGTTGATCGTATAATCTTGTAAACGTTTGAGACTTGTAAAACTTTGTCGAGGTTTGATTGTTGCATTGTTCATAACATCCCTAATCACTTTATTCGCTAACTTATGACTTGAATTGCCATCTTTTATATATTCTATGTATTGAAAACTATGAAATGCTCACCAACATTTTTATGTTGACCTTTTATTTTTAACATGTTTCAGGAATAACTCAAGTATGCGTTCTACTCTTTGAAGATTATCTCACTTAGGACTGGACTTAGAGAAATAAACAATGATCTTGTTACTTTGCAACCTTGTATTCATGATGTATCTTTGTTTGAGCCTTTTACTTGTATTGTTACAATTGATCTTGATTAATATATTTGGAATTAATAATAGCGTTATGTGGCTGTGAACAATCGTAACCCTCACATCTCGACGTTTCCGCCGTCAAGGTTGGGGTGTGACAAGAATCAAATAATCTGACATGTCAGCAGAATGAAGATACATCCGGAGATGCAAAGCCTTCATCCGCAGTACAAGAACATGCATCCGCAGATGATCATCCTTCATCTGAAAAAATGAATAACTCTTCAGCAGATGCTCCTACCTGTGGAGAGGGTATTGTGCATCCACAAAACATATCAGCAGATCAACAAAATCAATCCATAGATGTTGCTGTAACTCCTACGGATGAACAAAATGCTTCCGTAGAAGTTCCTGTGGAAGAATACCATGATGCAGCTGAAGTTCAAGCTGATCCTGTTAAACCTAAAGAACAATTTGACTACTTCATAGACTCATCATCACAGCTGAATCCCTCTGCTCCAATGGATTTCGCGAACTTAGAATCAACCATCCCAGTTGATACTATTTCAACAACTAGAATTCATAAGTCTCATCCATCAGATAATATCATAGGAGACCTGAATGCAAGAACTACTAGAAGCAAAGGGGAGTGGCAAACATTTGCTTCTTCACTTGCTTCTTATCTCAAGTTGTTCCTTCAAATATAACAGCTACTCTAAAGGATAACAGCTGGATTGAAGCTATGCAAGAACAACTACAACAATTCAGAAAACAAAAAGTCTGGAATCTTGTAGATTTGCCTGAAGGTCAGCATCCAATTGGAACAAGGTGGCTCTTCAAAAACAAGCTGGATGAAAGAGGTGTAATTGTGAGAAACAAACCTAGACTGATTGCTCAAGGATATACTCAAGAAGAAGGAATAGACTATGATGAAGTCTTTGCTCCAGTTGCAAGAATTGAAGCAATCAGGGTCTTTCTATCTTATGCTTCATTCAAGAAGTTCACTGTGTATCAAATGGATGTCAAGTGTGCTTTCCTTTATGGAAAAATTGATGAAGAAGTCTATGTGGCTCAACCCCCTAGCTTTGAGGATCCAGACTACCCAAATAGAGTCTACAAGTTAGACAAAGCTTTGTATGGACTTCATCAGGCACTAAGAAAGTGGTATGAAACATTATCATCTTTCTTGCTGAAGCATGACTATAAAAGAGGGACTATTGATCAGACTCTCTTTCTTAAACAAGAACATCAAGACCTCTTGGTGGTTCAAATATATGTAGATGACATCATATTTGGATCTACCAACAAGAAGCTTTGTCAGAGTTTTGAAGAGTTAATGAAATCTGAGTTTCAGATGAGCTCCATGGGAGAATTGACCTTCTTCCTTGGCTTACATGTTCATCAGAAAACAGATGGAATTTTTATCAATCAAGAAAAGTACATACATCAGATTTTGAAGAAGTACAATCTAGCTGATACAACTTCATGCAAAACACCTGCTTCAATAATAGACAAGATTGTGCCTGACCCTGCTGGAAAATCTATTGATCAGAGATTGTATAGATCTATGATCGGATCCTTAATGTATTTAACTGCCAATAGGCCTGACATAACGTTTGCTGTGTGTGTTTGTGCCAGGTACTAATCTGATCTAAAGGAGTCTCATCTGAATGCTGTCAAGAGAATTTTCAGATATCTAAAAGGAAAACCAGCTCTAGGACTGTGGTATCCAAAAGATGGAGACGTTAGTCTTTACTCATACTCAGATAGTGATTTTGGAGGATGCAACAACAACAGAAAATACACAACTGGTGAATGTCAATTTCTAGGACCAAGGCTTGTTTCATGGCAGTGCAAAAAGCAAACCAATTGTCTGTATCCACAGCTGAGGCTGAGTACATAGCTGCTTCAGCTGGTTGCTCTCAAGTACTTTGGTTGCAAAACCAATTACTTGATTATGGTTACAATTTCCTTCAAACACAAATTCATATTGATAATTCAGCTGCTATGTTTATAACTGCTAACCCAGTTCAACATAGCAAAACAAAGCATATTGAAATCAGATATCATTTTCTGAGGGATTGCTCAGAAAAAGGGTTGATCAAGCTAATCAAATTGGATACAACAAATCAGCTTGCTGATTTATTCCATAAAGCCTTTGATTCAGTTAGATTTAACTTTCTAATTGAGTCTTTAGGTATGATTAACTTAGATTAATTTTCATCAACAAAGAAAAGCATGTGACTGTCCTTGTACATAGAGATTATTAAAAAAATAAAATAAATAAATAAATAATTAGTTAATTAATTAATTAATTAAAATAACTAAATAAAAAATTAAAAGATATATATATATATATATATATATATATATATATATATATATATCCTTTTATTTCTGTGTTTACTTCTGCGTGACATGTGTATGGGAAATGATAGTACACTATGTCTTGGCTTACTTCATCAGCATCATTAAACTTCAAACTGATTTAAAATATTTTAATATGTGAGTAGATTCATCTTGAGTGGAAACTACACTAAGAGCATGCCAAACATAATGAAAAAGGTGACTGTCTGTGGGAATTCCATTTTGAGGATCAAGCAAGTAAGTCTTATCCTGATGTGATCAAATCACTCACCCAAGCACAGTATATAAAACACTTTATAATCTTCTATCTTTGCAAAATCATATTCCCTCTGTTTTGTGTGAACAAAGACCTGGGTATATGATTAAAGAGTATGATCTTCATTATCTCTCTGTTTTGTGTAAACAAAGACCTGGTATGAAAGCACCTTTGTTTTACGAAAGTAAGGACCTGGTGACCTTATGAGGATCATATCTCAGCTCTCAAAAGAATCCCTTGTGATCAACTGTATGTTATCTTAAAGAGATTTAACAACTAAGCATTTATGAGACTGCAAAACTGTCTTAAGATAGAGCTTATAACTTAATGTACATAGTTTAAAAGTGTGAAAAAGTGATGATTTGCCTCACTAACGGAGGGCTAACTCTAATGAGAATTGAATGTGGAACACATGTCAGTTACTTGTTAACAAATTTCAAATCATGATAAATAGCGTGCGTAGTTGATACATTGCTCTTGTATGAATTTCAGTAGATCTATATACTTGCAATCAAGTGTTGTATCAAATCATATCTCATCCAAATAATTAAAACAAGAAGGAGCTTAGTGATAGTATGATCCCATTATATATGCATGCGTGTACTGTCTAAGTCTGTTTGTTTGATTTTAATTATTACCTGATTACATCACTTTTTGGACTATCATATGCCTTTCATTCTTATTTAAAACATAAATTTATGATGAATGAAACCGTTCAACATTAATCACAAATTTAGGGGGAGTAAGTAATGCATGTACATCAATAAAAAGCTATTAAAACATCTTTGAAGGAATTGGAACTTGAGCACTAACTTGGATGCAGGATATAGAAAGTTTGCTTGTACTCAATTGTCATGCAAACAAAGTCAACAAGGTCCAACATCAATAAATGATTCTATCAATTGATAGGAATCATACATTTAAAGTTTCAATGAAACTTTAATATCCGCAGAAGTTTCAGTACAATTTCTGCATCCACAGAAGTAACAGTGAAATTTCAGCATTAGCAGAAGGAACAGTAAAAAGTAAAAATGTGACATTTTGCATAGTCGTAGAGTTGGTAAACTACGGTTGTGAAAATGACTTTGAAAGCATAATCCATGTTCATAGAATTGTAATCTATGAATGAACAAGATGTAAATAAATAGGGAAGTGGGCCTAACATAATAAAGGCATCCGCAGATATATGAGATGTTAAGGTTCCGCAGATATTCTGCGGAAGCTGTGATACATCCGGAATAAATGAAGTTTATGGAAAGGAATAAAAGGGAAGTAGGCCCAACATAATAAATAAAAGAAATTAATGTGCCCGCTTATAAATGAGGTTTTTGACTTTAAGAATTCATTAATCACTTTTCAAAGTACTTTTTACTTTTGACCTAGAAAAGCGCACACTTCCCCCCTTCTCAAACTTTCAAAAATCCAACCTAAGAAATCATAAAAATCATTGTATAGTGATCGAATATCAGTGTTGCAAAGATGTCAAATAGGTTGGCGAAAGAGCATAATATGTGCGCGTTCTTGAATGCGGAAGATCCTGCATCGGAAGGATGTCGAGATATCATCAGATATCTTCGACAAGTTAATGAGCGCGGAATAATCATTAATTTCTATTTAATTATTTTAAATGTTAATGAAGAACACAATCACCAAGACACGGTAATACGAACACAATAATTGATTCAAATGTATTTCATTAATAATGAGTAATGATTATAAAAGAATAATCATAAAACTATGAACAATGATTTCTTTAATCGAATTGATGTTGTTGTTGATGTGACGGCGGCTAGGGTTGCATAATTATGTGATAATCGACAGCCGTAATATTGCTAAAATTTTGAGTCAGTTAAGGAAACACCGGATCTCTTGGGATTTGTTATTGACTTGTTGACTTGTTAACTGATTGACATAGCAAAAGTGTTCTGGTCTTCTGCAGATATCTTGTCTTCCGCAGGAACTTCTGTTCTTCCGTAGGAAACTTGCCTTCCGTAGGAATCTTCACTTCAAAGTAATCCTTAGGTGATGTTGTTCATCCGTATACATAAAGGATGTCTTGTAAGAAACATATCTATGGATTGGCATTATTGTTCATCCGTAGATGTTTCTTACATTTAGCCGATTTTAGAAATTCACCAAGTATATTGTTTTTGCCTGTCATCATGTACATCATATAACACATATGGGTTAACCTATACATTCAATGCATACATAATGATAGTCAGTTATAATTATTTATTACAAGTATTGATTAAAGTTCTAAGCCTATACAAAATGATCTAGACCTATTATTTCTAGATCTAACAATACTCCCCCTTAGGCTTAGATCCTTGTAATCAATCCTTCAAAACTGCAAGCTCTTTGACTCTGGCAATAATCTTGTTGTAGAAGTAAGACACAGCAGACTTCTGATCATCATACTTGTAGTTGATCTTCATCTTGCTGAGCTTCTTTAGAGTCTCAAAGCTTAGTCCCAGAACATCTTCCTCAGTAGTGAGTGTGTCTAACACTTTGTTATTATTCACCACTTGTAGCTCATCTTGCTCTGAGATTCTGAGTTCTGTTACTTCATCAAAAGTTGTTCCCTTCAGCAGTCCAGCATTATGTCTTCTTCTTTTGTATGCTTTAGCATGTAGTTTATCAATTAATTGAATGACATGGACATGCAGGAACAGATCATTCTGTGCTTTTTCATCACCCAACTTTGGAAAGAATTTATCATGCAGGTAAGAGGTGTAGCTGGGGTGAAGTAGTTTGATTTCCACTGGGTCAAAGATCCTGATCCGATCAGCCCTTTTGTTTTCTACATTTCTCAGCAGCACAAGCTCTTTTGTTTTCTCAACATAACCCATTCAGTTATAGGGTATGTGTATTGAGTCCCTTCAATGCACTTGATTGCTGCTGATTTCCTGGTATTGTATCCAACCCTCTTCAGGAATTCATCATCTACTGAGTCTGAGGCATTGGAATTGTATCTTTCAAGGCCCTTGATTCTCTTTTTATGCTCTGCATCTTCTCTATTGGCTTTTACAAGCACATCATCCTTAAATTTTGTTTTGAGTGTGCCCACTATAGTTGAGAAGTCTCTTCCTCTTGGGTGAATTGGGTAATTGCAGATGATGAGGCTTTGTAGATCTTTGATGTCATTCTCCGGCAGGCACACCATAGAAAATACATCATGGAAGTATTCAAGTCTTCCAGATGTTCTTTTAATAATGGCACAATCCTATCTGGATCATATTTCCAGGCCATAATCCTGTTCCCTTCAGCAGAGTTGGGAGTTGTGATATGGTCTATCAGTTGTATCAAGGTGGATTTTTGTTCTGTTATCTCCCTTATTGTAGTTCCAAGTGGCCACACTTTCCCTAGAATTACTTCTCTGAGCTCTCTGATCAGTTTATCCTTTTCTTTGTGTTGATCTTTGCTATCCACCATAATTGGTTCAGCAGCAATTTTGTTATGATGCCCAATAGCAGGATTAGGAGCTTTAGTTCTGAATCTGACTCCTGTATCAAGCTCAATTTTCATCACATGTTCCATCATTCTTCCAAGCTCTCCAACTGACCTTCCTTTTAACTCATGTGGTTTGTAGTTGTGACCTTGTAACCAGCATGTCATGTTATATTTGCTTAGCTTAGCTTTGTCACAATGGCCTAACTCTTTCTTTGTCTTTTGAATTGATTGAAAGGTGTTGAATGCTTCATAGTCACAGTTTGGAATCATGAATCTTGCAAGCTCGAACTCTTTCAGCAGATTCTTCATCTCAGTCATGTTTAGCATTTCAACCATGTCATCAGGGAAACCATGGTTTATGAGTGTCAAAAACATGGTTGACTCAGGCTGTAACACTCGGAAGTTTGACTTTTTGGAGTGATATGCGACTGAGTCTCAACCGCATGGAATTCATGCGACTGGAGGCCCAATCGCATGATGCTCGGACGAATGAAGGATCAAGCGCATGGAACTCATGCGACTGGAGGTCCAGTCGCATGGTGTTCGTGCGACTGAAAGTCCAGTCGCCTGGACCTCGGGCGACTGAGCTGTAACTATAAAAGAGGGGCAGCCCTCTTCTTCCCCATACTTACTCATTCAGTCGGGAAGAAGGAGCAGAGAGAGAGAGAACAGAGAAAGAAGAGAAAGAAAGAGAGAAAGTGGTGATCCAGGCTCGAGATTTGCCAAGTGACTAGTCCAAACGAAGCTCTTCATTTTCCCCTCGATTATGTGAGTTCTAGGACCCCTATATTACATGTTTTCAACTGATTTGGGGCTGGAGCACATAGAAAACCCGTTTTTGAAATATGTGTGTTTGACCTATTTGGGTATGAATATACATAATGTGTTTAGAGTGTGATTTTGGACTTTTTATGCTTGTTTGTTGCCATACTATGTTTCCCTAAGGTTTAGGAGGGCTAATTTGGGCTGAAAATGAGTTTAGAGGGGTTTGAAGGCCGTAGGTCGCGGCTGCTGTTCGTGATGAACTCTAGTCGCTGCCCAGTTAGGGCTAGGCGACTGAAGGGCCAGTCGCACGACTGAGGAAAGACTGATGTTCAATCGTACGATTGAGGCTCAAACGCACGACTGCGGCTCAGTCGCACGACAGACCATGCGATTGAGGGATTCAGTCGCATAGGTCCATTCGCATAGTAGTTCAGTCGCATGACTGAGGGTTAGTCGCATAGTAGTCCATTCGTATAGTGCCCATTCGCACGATAGGAGGTCCATTCGTACGAATGTATGCCCATTCGCATAGTTGTCCAATCGCAAGGTTCAGTCGCATGAAGGCCATACGACTGGAGTATGTTCAATCGCCCAAATAGGGCTGATGTGAATGAGGAGAGATGTATATGTAGGACATACGCATGATAAGTATGATGTGGCCTTATATGATGGTAATGACTGATGAATTGTAAATATTGATGTTCCTTGATTTGATACACGTTTATCTTTCCACCGTTTTACGTGTTATCAATAAGAATTGAAATGAAAGTGTTACGTAAAGTAAAGTGAAAGAGTAATAAAGAAAGCGAAGGGACATTAATAAAGTTTGATAGGATCAATTAGAGCAATCTGTAACAATTATATGAACAATTCAAAGCAAAATATAAGCAATTGTAATCAACTCAAGCAAAATCAACAAAATTCAGATTTCATTGATAGCAAAAGACGATTACAAGTGATAGAAAGCAGTTCTCATAAAAACTTACAAAAAAACTCTTCAATCTATACTACGTCTAAGCTATTTATACTAGAACTAAGGAACTAAAATTACATAACTAGTCCCTATACTAGCATAAACTACAAAACTAAACAATAAAGACTAAATGTTAATCTTTTAAGGGACCTAACAATACTCCCCCTAAGATTTACATAGTCTTCAGTCTTCAGTTCTGTTCCATCCTTTCTTTTCTTCATGATCTTGTCTTTTTCTTCAGCTTATCTTTTCTGCATCCTTTGACTTCTTCTTTTATCCTCAATCTTCAAATAACTCTTCAGGTTCTTCTTTAACAGAGAACATTGGTTTCTTCTTGTAAATCTCTGTTTCTTTCAATGCATTCTCTATTGCTGACTTGAATTTCTTTGCTAGCACAGCTTGCTCTGGTTTTGATTCATTTGTTTTTATGTCTAACTGCTTCATTCTTTCCAATGTGTTCTTTGACAAACATGCTATATCAACGTTAGCATATAGCTCAATTGGAATTCCGCAGTCTTTTGTGTACAATTCAAGCACACCTTTCCTTGATATTCTCATAAACTCAATATCTGGAATATCTTTCTTCATGATGTTTGCATAAGCAAGAGCCTTTCTCAATGAAATTCGCTCCATTGCAGCATTCATCACATTGATAATTGAGATAAAGTATTTCTTATCTTGTTCTGCAATATCAGGAATCACCTTCTCAAACTTTTGTACAGCCAAGAATGAAATATAACTCGGGTGAAGTAGTTTTAATTCAAAAGTACCAAACAATGAAATCATGTCCTCATCCCAGTTTGTGAGATTTCGGACCAACTTCAACTCAAAAGTTGAGGTGTTATAGAACCATCTCAAAATAGGTTTTGTCTTTTGACTTCCTTCAATGACCTTCAATCCCGGTGAAGTTACTTTCTCGAAATACTTATCAGAAAATTCAATCATAAAATGTTCTTCTTCTGTTTGTAAACCCCTTAACTTTTTGTTTTTCTTTAGCAAAGTAAAGTACTCCTTGTCTTCCTGATAGCATCTTGTTTCAAGAAAGTTACTAGTCCTTGCTAATCCTCTTCTCAAGAGTTCTACAAACATTGATCCCCTTTTGATTCAGTCGGGTTTATCAAGTCAAGCTTACTTAACTCTTTTAAATCTTGCACTGGAAGTTTAATGATGCTTGAGTAGAAATGATATACATCACACACAGCATTTACTCGTTTTATCAAAAATGCATCAAAAATCTCATCATACTTCCATGCTACGATTTTAACTTGATTTGTAAAATCTGGAGCAATCATTGCATTTAAAAGCTCAGCAACTGATTGTCCTCTCTGTAAAACATTTCTCACTAGATCACCAGTTGATCTAGACTTATCAAAAATTTGAATTTGATCAGAAGAAGCTTTGTATACTTGTTTCTCTGTCTGTGGAAACATGCTCATCAATTCTTTCCTCCTTTCAAGCATACTGGATTTTTGAGCCATCTGTTTGATTTCTTGGGGTTTCAAGATCCGAGTTCTTTTTGTAATGTCTAAATACTGAGGATTATCAGTATCTAGAATGATCATTTTGTTCGATTGTTTTTCAGTCAATTGAAACCTTTTTACTAAATTCCTCAAAGATTCTCCTTGTAATCTCTTTAATCTTTTCCATGGATAATTTCTAGCTTGCAACCATGATCGTAAAGCAGTTATGCTCATCTCATCTGGATCTGGATGGTGCAATTCAGAACTAGAAATTTCTTCAACATTTATGCTCTCCAGTCTTCTATCCCATTCACCATGTTCCAAGATTATTTCATTTGGATCCACAGGTGCAGAAGACTCAGCAGCTAAGCATTTCTCATATTCATCGTTGACTTGAGAAACTGTTAGCCCATCTAAGAACACTCTGTTGTACTTCATTTTCACCAAGAAGTTGTATCTTTCTTCAAAGTCAGTTGGAATATCATCAAATCCTTGATCATGTTCCAAAGGAAGATTTTCAAATTCTTCAACCATATCTTCATCATCAAGAACTTCATTATACCAATTATCATCAAATTCATCTTCCAAGTCTTCCAAAGCACCAATTTTATCTTGAATACCTGGTTCTTGGCTTTCTTGAATTTCTTGTTCAAGTGACTCTTCAGTTCTCTGAACCTTTGAAGATGATTCAGGTACAACTTCTACATCTATTTCATCTAATTTTCTTTTCCCTTTCTCCATTGCAGATACCTTCTCAACATCAATTGGAATGGTTTCTGAAATAGTTACAACTTCTGGAGACTTTTGTTTTGCTAATTCTTTCAATTTTATCAACTCTTCTTTCAACCCTTCATTTTCCTCAGTCAATTTCTTGAATTTTTCTTCAAGAAGATCATAGTCTTTTACCATCACCTCAAAATTTTTAATCACATCTTCTTTGTCTTTAGCATAAGACATAATCTTTTCATCTTTGCTAAGACTTTCTTCTTTCAATTTTTCATTTTCTATCTTAAACACATCAATCTCAGCCTTTAGATCAGCAATCTCCTTTTCTTTTGATTCATTTTCATCTTTCAGTCTTACAAGTTCATCAACATCAAGAATTTCCTCAGTTTGAACAGCCACATGGGTTGTAGAAACAGGTATATCTTGATTAATTTGGAACGTCTCAATGAACTCATAATCAAGAATTTGATCATCAACATTCATCTCTTGTTCAGTCTCAAAGTGAGCCTGTTCCTCTTCATGAACCTCTTCATGAGCAGTTTCATCAATAATGAAAGCATCTGCATTATCAACTGCTTCATGCTCACTGTCTTGTTCATGAACTTCATCACCCACTATTTCTTCATCATCATTTTGAGCTTCATTTTCATGCTCAGAAATTGGTGGTTCATGACTTATATCCTGGTGTGTCTCAGCTACACCACCATCATCATCATCATTATCATGAGCATCATTATCTTGATCATTATCATCTTGATCATTATCATCTTGATCATTATCATCTTGATCACCTTCCTCATCTTGATCATCTTCCTCTATAGGAAACTCATCTATCAGATCAGCAGGATCAATTGGTTCACCTTCTAACAAATGATAATGCTCTACAGTAATGTCAACTTCATCATTTGCTACATTTAACATGTAGTCAAACATAGGAACATTCTGAGCACCTGTTATCATTGTTAACTTCTTATATGTCATTTCAGACATATTTTCCAATTCCAATCGATCTCCACCAACACCATAAACATGTATATCTGGATATTCCTCATTGATGATCATTTGGAGGAATCTTGGATACATTAAGTATTTGTGCCTTGTTCCTTTTTCCAAATTAAAAGCAAATCCATTCAGTATCCATCTTGACATATTGAACCTTCTGTTTGTAGCTAAAGCAACAATAGGTGAAGCTATGTCCACAGGAAATGAATTCCATCCAGCACTCCTCTTGGATAAACAATGTTGGAAGATGTAACAAAGAAGCTTCCAGTGATTGTAGACCCTTGCTCTAAAGAATTGTTTCTTAGGAAACTGATCTGGGTGACCCATAGCCATGAAAATTTCTCTGCATTCATCAAATGAAAACTCACAGGGATCTTCTGGATCATTTTCACCCAGTCTTAGAGCATTTCTGATAGAATCTTCAGACACTTCTATCATTCTGTCTCTAGTCACAAATCCTCTTACCACTTTTCTTCTATCATCTACTTCAACCTTTGCAGTGTTCCAAAACAGTCTAATAAGTCTATCATAGATTACAGTTTGGTAACACATTGCATAAACATATTTTGTTCTTAGAAGAAATCTGATCATTTCTTCATAAGATAAGGCATCTTGAGCTTCCTCATTCAAAAATGCAGCAATGTTATGCTTAGGTACAAACTTCAATTCTGCCATCTGCAAAATTTAAAAACAATGATGTTAGACACTGTGTATTTTAAAGCAAATGTTTTATTTTTAGTTTAAAATTATGATGATATAAGATATTATAAACTGATGTGTTAACATGATTTTGAATTTTAAAAACAACCTGAATTTTAATTTTAAGTGTAAACACTTAATTTTAATACAAGATGAATTTTCAAGATTGATTTTGATTAACAGTTTAACACTTCTGTTCATGTTATCTTAAATCAGTTTATTAATCACTCTTAAGTTCCTGATGTGATGATTTTTATCAATTTTAATTTTATTTTGAATTTTTGTTTTATTTTTATTAAAAATTTATGAATCTGTTCATCTTCTTCATTGAGAATGTTCACCAGAGACCTTAATCAAAATTTCAATCAAATATCAGATTAACACAAGTTTAACCTAACACCATGATCGAAATCATAAGATGAACAAGATTCAATCATCAATTTTTTACATTTTTTTTCGATTTGAAGAATAATCTGTGATTTTGCAAGTGTTAGGGTTCATACGACCGTACAGGGATCGAACGATCATCAAAAAGTTTCATTTAAAATGAAATCAGTTGAATATGATTCATTCACTTACATTCATAATCACAAGAATACTATCAATAATCTGAAATTTTTTTTTGTTCGAAGTGGATTCAATCGATGATTGAGGGTTTTGGTCGAAGAAAGTTCGAGAGTTCGAGAGTTCAGAGGGTTTTATGAGGGTTTTTGAATTGAGAATGAAATGAATATCACAAGTGTTCTATTTATACTAAGTATAAAAATTTTAGACTTATGAGCACTGTTGGTCGTTTTAGGATCATTCAGACTCATTAGGTCAAAATTTCACTAAGTATTGAGACATATGAGCACTATACAGCCTTGTGAGTCCAGTCGTATTAGTACTGTTAGACACATTAGTCTAGCCGTATGAGAACTGTTTCAGACTTATGAGAACTGTTAATAGCATAAGCACTGTTGGTCGCATAATAAATCTGAAATGTCCACACATCAACTAATCAGACATATTGTTTGTGCATTTTTGCACTTAGAATTTTCAAATCTTCCACCTGCATACTGTTTAAACAAATTTAATATTTCATACTTTTGACCCTCATATTTTTACATTTTGACCCTCAAAGTTTCAAATTTACATTTTGACCCTCAAAGAAATTTACATTTTGACCCTCAAAGATTCAAATTTGACCCTCAAAGTTTCAAATTTACATTTTGACCTCAAATTTGAACTTTTTACAAGTTTGACCCTTCATCTTAGTTTCAAAATGAACAACCAAATATTTCAACATCTGTCTTGATTTAAACTTTTCAAAGAAGCTTTTCCTTGCTAAAAATTATGAGATCATTTTATCATTTGATAAACACACACATACTTTGAAATTAAAGCATCATCCGTTCAATTCAACATGATCATTTTCATTTTGATGTTCTGAGAATATTCTTATTGGTTTATTACTCCCCCTAAACTTTTAAGTTTCACAAAACTTAGAAGTTTATTATTAGATCATAAGAATATCATAGTTAACATTGTTATATTGCCTACACACAGAAAAAACATGCATAAAATCAAAATTAAAGCAGAATAAAAATCTAATATTTACACTAGAATCTTTGATTGCAGTGAGATCATATTAGATAAGATCAGAACATTAAAATAAAAAATATGTGGATAGTCATAGACAATGATTAAATCCTGATCAAGTGTGTTCCAGGTCAGTGATATCACAGCAAAGGAGACACAAGATCTAAGGACAGCAAATGAGTGTTTTTGACACAATTATCAGCTCACTTACTTTTTCAATTCTTGGATTAAGTAGGGTAGAATTATATATGACAAGATGTGACTCATACCAAGACTTAGAGGATCAACCATCATCAAGACATGCAAGAAAGCACTCATTCTCAACTTATTACCTAACAAATATGCATAATCAGAGTTCATGTTACTTAATGTAATAGAGAATGATCATGGATAACCATTTGATCAACTCCAACCATCCATTTGAATGGGTTGTGCACATTGGCATCTTTTAGCATTAAAAGAGAATATCCAGGTCTGTAATGACTTACAACAGAGGATATCTCAGCACTTCAGGTCTATGATGACTCATAACAGAGAAGTGAACGATGCTTGTAACAGATCTCATGATTAGTCACATTACCATCAGGTGTGAGTAGGTGTAGCTTAGCAAGCAGTCAATCTGATAAGCTAATACACTCAGAAGTACTTAGATGAATACACAAACAAGCATAGGGATGTGGGATAATCACAAGAATTTACTTGTTCAGTATACTATCATGATAGTGTCTACACAACAAATCCTGATCATGTCAGACTTTATTAGCAAGTGAAGTATGCAACTGATCTTACTAATGTACTATCATTTCTCACATAAGGCAAACACAGATTCATTCCTAAAACAATGAATGAAAAAATGAAAAGCACTCTATTTTTGGATTATTGATTTATATTTTTCTATTTGATTTTTGAGTTTTCTAATTTTGTATTTGTTTTTCTATGACAGAAAGCACACACACACAAACAATCAGGCAAATAACTATGCAAAGTTATCCTTAAAAAATCAAACTTAGGAAAGTAGTTGATCATAAAAAGATTCTAATTCTTAACCAGCTTTACACATGGTTAATAAGGCCAATTGACTCCACTAAATACTCAAACCTTCCTGGTAGAAAAGCTTTAGTAAATAGGTCTGCCAACTATTTTTCAGTTGCTATTTGAATCAAAATGATTACACCTTTTTCAGAATTATCTCTGAGAAAATGATATCGAATTTCGATATGTTTTGTTTTTAGTGTTGAACTGGATTAGCTGTAATGAACATAGCAGCAGTGTTATCAATGTAAATAGGTGTTTTAAGAAAATTGAACCCATAATCTAGCAATTGGTTTTGCAACCAAAGGATTTGAGAACATCCTGCTGATGCAGCTATGTACTCAGCTTCTGCAGTTGAGACTGAAACATTTGTTTGTTTCTTACATTGCCATGAAACTAATCTGGGTCCAAGAAACTGACAACCACCCGTTGTAGATTTTCTGTCTTGACAACATCCACCATTATCACTATCTGTGTATCCATGTAACTCAAAATTACCCTCGTAAGGATACCAAAGCCCTAAGGCTGGTTTACGTTTGAGATACCTGAATATTCTTTTGACAGCAAGTAAGTGAGATTCTTTCGGGTCTGATTGATACCTTGCACAGACACAAACAGCATACATTATGTCTGGTTGTGATGCAGTAAGATACATCAAAGAACCAATCATAGATCTTTATAGAGTTTGGTCTACTGATTTTCCTTTAGGATCAGGTTCAATCTTGGTGTTTACGTCAGCTGGAGTTCTTATGAATTGACAATCATACAGTTTGAATTTCTTCAAAAGTTTATCAACAAACTTCTCTTGATTGATAAAAATACCATCTGTAGATTGTTGAACTTGCAATCCAAGAAAGAAATTGATTTCTCCCATGAACTCATTTGAAACCGAGATTTCATGATCTCTTCAAATCCTTTGCACAAAGTTGGACTGGTAGAACCAAATATGATATCATCTACATACACTTGCACACATAAGAGATCATCATTATCCTTCTTTATGAATAAAGTTGGATTGATTTTCCCTCTTGTATATCCATGTTGGATCAAGTGTTAAGATAATGTCTCATACCAAATTCTAGGAGTTTGATGTAGGCCATATAAAGCTTTGCTAAGCTTATACACACGATATGGAAATTCTGCATCCTCAAAGCCCGGAGGTTGCTTGACATACACATCATCAGTGATTGGACCATACAGAAATGCACCTTTTACGCCATTTGATACACCTTGAATCTCATGAATGATGCATAAGCCAGGAAAACATGAATAGATTCGAGTCTTGCAACTGGAGCAAATACTTCATCATAGTCAATTCCTTCTTCCTGTGTATATCCTTGTGCAACAAGTCTTGCTTTGTTTCTGATTACAATGCCACAATCATCAGTTTTATTTCTGAACAACCATTTGGTGCCTATGACATTTTCTCCTTCAGGTAATTCCACCAACTTCCACACTTCTTGTTTTCGAAATTGTAGAAGTTCCTCCTGCATAGCTTCAATCCAACCATTGTCCTGTAATGCCTCGGTGACATTTTTAGGAACAGTCTGAGAAAGGAAACACGAGTATAAACAAACATTTGCATGTTCAGATTTACTCCTAGTAGTTCTTTCATTCAGAGGACCAATAATCTGTGATGTTGGATGGTTCCGGTGGATACAAGATATCGGAATCTCATTTCCTTGAACAGTAACATCAAGATTGGTTTGGTTTAGACTGGAGAGCTGTTGCAATAAGGTAGAAGAATGTGGAGTGAAATTTGGAACTTGAGTTGGTGAATTGATAAAGTAATCAAAGTTACTTTGATCAATTTCATTTCCAGAAATGGAAGATGTGCCAGACTCAGGATGTCCAATTTCTGTACCATCATTAGGAATAGGTTGTGATGCTTCTTGAGCAGCTGAAACAGAATGATCTGAAGCTGAAGAATCAGGAACATTGTCATGGAAATGGATTGTTGAATCCTTGACAAATTAAAAAATGGATAATCTGGACGAGCATCATCTGAATCTTCAGAATCTGAATCATCACTGAAAGATCCAAGATCTCCTCTTGAGTTCTTCTTACCTGAAAATCATCAGATTGATTAAACAAGTTAGACTGCAATGAGTTTGACAAAGAATCCAAATCAAATAACCATGCAGGACCAATTGAAACTGATGGAAAAGAATTTTCCAAAAATTTAACGTTGAATGTTTCATTAATAGTGTTTGTCCTAGAGTTATACACTCGATAGGCTTTTGAAGCAGATGAATATCCAACGAAAAATCCATTATCAGCTTTTTCTTCAAATTTTCTAAATGATCACTTGAGTTAAGAATCATAACTGGACAACCAAATGATTTAAAAAATTTATGTTTGGTGTCCTGTCAAACATCAACTCATATGGAGTTTTCTTTTTATCTTTAACAAGCAAGATTCTGTTCTGAACAAAACATGCTGTGGATATTGCTTCGTCCCAGAAAGTGATTGGAAGTTTAGCATCTGCTAACATAGAACGGGCAGCTTCAATCAAAGTTCGGTTCTTCCTTTCAGCAACTCCATTTTGTTGTGGAGTTCTGGGAGCACTGAACTGATGAACTATCCCTTTTTCTGCACAAAACAAATCAATGTTAGCATTTTTAAATTCAGTTCCATTATCACTTCTTATTATTTTTACTTTTTGATCAAGCTGATTTTCAACTTTATTAATAAATTCTTTTAGAAGATCTGCAGTTTTAGATTTAGCTTGAAGAAAGAAAACCCATGAAAATCTTGTATAATCATCTATGATGACTAAACAATATGATTTTCGACCAATACTCCTAACGTTAGTTGGTCCAAAAAGGTCCATATGTAACATCTGGAGTGGTTTGGTGTTTGAGTTTATTAGTTTGGACTTATAAGACGCTCTATGTTGTTTTCCCTTCAGACATGCTGAGCAATGATCAGTTGTTGAAAACTTCTTGGAAGGAAGTCCAATAACATGATTTCCTGCTACAAGCTTGTTCATGTTTTTGAAGTTGGAATGACCAAGACGTCTATACCAAAGCTGGCTTTCATCATTTGAGGCTTTAGCAATCAGGCAAGTAGTTTCAGTTGCAAGATCCACTTGAGACATATCCAATTTGTATACATCTCTGTCTCGAGCAGCTTTAACTATCACCCAGTCATTGCTAATCTGAAAATCTGGTTTCAAGACATAACAGTGAGATTCATCAAAAAGAATAGAATAAGATTTGTCACAAATTTGGGATACACTTAGAAGATTAAAGTTCAACTGTGAGCAAAAGTTGACTTATCAAAACTGATATACCCATTGGACACTGTTCCCTCTCCTGTTATCTTTCCACCTGCATCACCTCCAAAAGCAACATGAGTACCATCCTTTAACTTAAAGTCTTGCAACAAGGCATGATTGCCTGTCATATGCCGGCTACACCCACTGTCAACATACCATGAGTTGATTGGTCTCCGCGGGCGTACCTGCAGTCACAAACATTTAAGGTGAGTTAGTAACCCAAGCCGAGATGGTCTTGGGCTTGCCAAACTTGTCAACAATTGTAAATTGTTTGAAATGAAGTTTGTTGACATCTGGTTTCTTTTGAATTTTAACATATTCAAATCCTTTTTGAGAAACCAACTGATTATCTCTTTGAGATTTTGATTTCAAAGCATTATCAAGAAATCTTGAACTCTTGTATGAATCATTTGAGAATGTTCCTTGGTTTATTCTCACAGATCGAGGAATAAACTTTTCTTGATGGTATTGCTGTGATTTGACAAAATCAGAATTATTTCTTCCGAAAGATCTCAAACCCAAGGAAGGTTGTTGTTGTGAAAATTTAAATCCAATATTTTGATTTCTTATAAATTGTGGATTTACAAAGCCTTGATTATTGAATTCCTTCCTCGAAGAGTTCTTCCTGAAGTAACAATCATTGGTATTGTGATTTCTTTCATCACACAAAGCACAGTATTTATTAAAATAACACTCAGCTGTGGTGTGATTTGTCATATCACATATGTAGCAATACTTGTTAAAGTAACATTCTGAAATGTCATGATTGTACACGTCACAGATATCACAATACTTTTCAGAATGTTTAAACGACATTTTATTAACCCTTGATGTTTGAAGCAACATTTGATTCTTGTTTGAATTTTGGGTTAGGCAATTTAATTTGTTGTTTAATTGGTGTAATTTGTCTTTTGATCTTTGGGATTTTTCTTTTGAACTTGAACAAAATTCTTTGA
Organism: Flaveria linearis; assembly: GCA_024085815.1. NCBI lineage: Eukaryota > Viridiplantae > Streptophyta > Magnoliopsida > Asterales > Asteraceae > Flaveria > Flaveria linearis. The sequence continues at coordinate 26,838,345 of CM044004.1, forward strand.
CTCCTTTGATTCAAATCTTTTATACACAGCGGAAGTCTTATGATCTGGACTTGTTCTCAGATCAGAGTTAGATTTGATCTTAGGTGTAGGTGTTATTTTTGTGTTTGTGTTCAAGTCAAAAGTTCCAGCAGACACAAACTTCACAGGTTTAATTTGAGTATTGTTCTGTGACTGATTAATTGATTCAGTTTTCTTTGCTTTTGCAGCTTTTCTTCGTCTTTGATTTCTCAATCTTGATGAAGATTTCTTGCTTTGAAGTTTAGTTGAATCTTGAGAAGATTCCTTTTGACACGCTTGTATTTCAGTTAGTTCATTAGAACTTGAATCATCAGAAATATTATTATCTGTTTTAGCTTCTTCATATTTTCCTTTGAGTTTGTTATTGAATTCAGTAAATTTTTCACTCATTTGTTCACTTTGTTCAATAACATTTTCACTTTTTGGTACAAACAGCTTCTTTTGTTTTGTTGAGGTTCACAAGATTTAACTTTGATTGGATGACCATTGTTGATCTTGTTTAAGTCAGTTTCTTCATAAACTTCAACATTTTTCTTTTTAAAGTTCTTTTGATCTTGAAATTCTTTCAGTTTACCTTTGTTTTCTGGTGAATGATCATGAGTATTGAAATTATCAGGTAATGTTTTTTAGATTGATTCAGGCCTAGGTTCATGTGTGAATCCTAATCCTGTTTTATCTTTGTCATTCCTTCCATTCACCAGTTGCTCAACAATTTTCTTTGAGCTTTTAACTTTGGCTAAATCTATTTGAGTTGCTGCATGTGCCAATTTTTCTTTTTCAAGTGTTTTGTTCATCTCTTCAAGTTGTTGTTTGACAAGTTCAAGTTCTTTAATGGTTTTGTTCCATGAAGCTTGAAGAGACATGATCTTTTCATCAGCAATTTTGTAATCTGATTTTAGCTTACTGTGTTTTGATTCTTCTTGTTTGAGCTTGTCACAAATTTTAAAATGAATATGTTCTGTAGTGTTCAACTAGTTCAAAACATGCTTTTGTGCACATTTTCTCTCTCACGTCTGCTGGTATTTCAGGATATGAGTTTGAGGATTCAGTATCAGCAGAGTTAACAACCTTTGGTTGTTCTGATTGAGCCATAAGAGCAACTTCTTCAGTGGTATCTTTTGGGTCTGATTTGTCGCTCCAATCATACTCTTCTTCTTGATCTGATTCATCATATTCAGGATCTTTAAATTCAGACCAGTCTTCATCATCAACTTCAGCAACTAGTGCCAGATTAGCAGTGAGATCAGCAGTAAATTGCTCTGCATATGCACTCCAGTCATAACCATCTTTGATGTTTACAACCAGTGCCTTCTTAGTTTCCTCACTGTTCTTCTCTTCTTTGGGTTCTGGCATTGGTAGACTTTGGTATGGTTTCTGAAAAGTCTTGTTTGCCTGTTGCTGATACTTTTGACCATTTGAGCTGCCTTGAGTATTTCCTCCTTGGTTTCTTGGAGCTTTACATTCTCTTGAAAAATGACCATAGCTGTTACAGTTAAAGCATCTCGATTTTGATTTATCAAACCCAACAGTTTTGTTTGCACTGGGTTTGTAATTTCTGTTAGTGTAAGCATGCTTTTGAGTTCTGTAAGCTATCATGACCATCTGCCAATTAAGATCCATTTCTTCTACATCATCTGGATCCATTTCAAACAAATCCTGTAGAACTAGCTCCACTTGAGTCAGATGACTGCCTTGATAAGCTTGAAAGCTTGCCATGAAAGCAGTGAAAGCAGTTTTTGACTCTTCATCTTGTAAAAGAATGTTGATCACATCTTTCACTTTACTTGGATTGGGAGAGTTTGAGGAGGATGGCATCTCAGTTGAAGGTTTTGGCATTTGAGCTTTAGGTGAAGACTGTGGTTGTGGTTGAGTGGAGTAAGCAGGTGTACTGGTGAAGAATCCTGCTCCCACAAATAGATCACCTTCATCTTCAGGAGTGGATTGGTCTTTAGCCAAAAATGCATTCTCAACAGTATTTGCTGGTGAAGCAACATACTTATACTGAGTTGTTGATGCATGTCTATCATTATTTCTTGAGCTCTCATCAATTTCTACAGATTCAATTTTAGCAATGAGCAGATCAAGATCCATTGGAAACTTCTCAGTATGTTTTAATAAAGTGACAGTTTGTTTCCAAGAAGATGGTAGTGCATTCAGAAGTCTATTGTTTAAGTCCTCAAGATCATTCTTGATTCCCAAAGTAGACATCTCTGTAGTTAATTGCACAAACCTGTTCATCATTTGGTTTATTGTTTCTCCTGAGATGTGCTCAAAAAGTTCCAATTGCCTTTTCAGTTTCTGCTTTTTCAGATCTTGAATCTCTTTCCCTCCTTCACATATAATCTTCAAGGCTTTATACATTGTATATCCAGTCTGATAGTTTTCAAGCCTTGAAAGAACTTCCAGTGGTAGTCCTTTACACATGAGAGAATATGCTTTGATGTCATTCTTTACTTTTTTTAACTCATCACCATGAAGATTATCTTTTGGATAAGGCTTTTGTGAATCTTTAGAATACACAAATCCTCTGTCTGGACCATCAGTAGTCATAGGAATGTATGGACCCTTTTCAATTGATTTCCACAGATCAGTGTCTATGGAATTCAAATGATGTTTCAGCCTAAGAGACCAATTTTTAAAATCAGCTCTGTTTTTAAGTTTTGGAACTCTATTCTCAGAATCTTCTGATTTAGCCATTTTTATATTTTTGTTGTTTTTCTAATCTTTTGAATTAAAAAAAAAAAATATTTTCGGATTTTTGAAATTTTATGAAAAATTTCTAAGTGTTAAGGCTGAAAAATCTGAAACAGTAGTCAAACTCCCAACAGTGATGATACGACCAGCAGTAAAACGTCCAACAGTGGTGATAAGTCCAACAGCTGATGAGTCTAAGGGATTGCCTTAGAAAAATTTCCAACACAATGTTGAAACTACCCACAGTAGTTATACGACCACAAGCTGAAACTACCAACATTAGTTATACGACTAACAGTGGTTATACGGCTACTCAGTAGTGATGTGTCTAACCAAGTACAGTGATTACAAGTCCACAGTGGTTATACGGCTAGAGTAAAACGACTGAAACAGTTGAGAAAAGTCCAACAGTTCTCAAACGACCAAACACTTGGGCAAATTTCAGTGTTTTTCAGCCCTAATACGACACATTCATCAGCTTCATATGAATGTAACGAACTCAGAAATATCAAAATCCTTCAATTGTTGATGAATTGAGCTGAAATTTCACAATTAGTTCATGATTATACCGATAATCAATCCTATAACCTCAATTTCAGTAATTATCAACAAATTTCGATGAATTTCAGAGGTTTTAGGTCGAACACTCAAGAACACATATTCGAACTGTTTTTCACTAATTCACTCGATTTTTATGAGATAAACTGCAAATTGTGATTCAAAACATGTTTCTGATGATGAAACACAGCTTCGATTCACAATATTTCACTTGAATTGTCAATTGATTACAGATTTCAGTGGATTTTTGAAGTTTCTATCTTCGACAGAACCTCAAAAACACTCAATCGAAAGCTCTGATACCAATTGATAGGATCAATTAGAGCAATCTGTAACAATTATATGAACAATTCAAAGCAAAATATAAGCAATTGTAATCAACTCAAGCAAAATCAACAAAATTCAGATTTCATTGATAGCAAAAGACGATTACAAGTGATAGAAAGCAGTTCTCATAAAAACTTACAAAAAAACTCTTCAATCTATACTACGTATAAGCTATTTATACTAGAACTAAGGAACTAAAATTACATAACTAGTCCCTATACTAGCATAAACTACACAACTAAACAATAAAGACTAAATGTTAATCTTTTAAGGGACCTAACAATAAAGTTAACAAGTCTTGCAAGCTTATAGGAGGTACACGGCTGTGTGTCGTTAGCTCAACTGTGTTGCGGGCTAGCTAGCCATTGATGCACACAGAGCCAATCAATTGAGATTGGCAGGACCTTTGCAGCGTGCCCCGGGTGTTTGGGTCGGCCTTGTACACAGTACACATAGCCCTTTCGAGGGATACAGTTGACCCTTCGGGGGATACACATAGCCCTTTCGAGGGATACAGTTACCCTTTCGAGGGATATAGTTTACCCTTTTGAGGGATACAGTCACCCTTTCGAGGGATATAGATGGCCCGACATCCGTTTTCCATTACGCATATAGTTGGGGTATTGCTCACTGATCCATACAGAAAGTGAAACGTAAAGATAAAGTTTATAGACAAGTCATACAGTACAGAGAACAAACGTTATTTGTGTATACAGTTGATGCGTGCTCGCATATACAGTACAGTATTGTATTTTACAGAAAATAGTATTTTATATAATACATACAGAAAGTGTTTTACCACATATAAAACTAGAACTCAATCAGCAACACTGACTTTTTGTGTGTTTCCAGTTGGCAGGTAAGGTTACTGAGGATGGCACGAGGCGGCTACTCAGCTCTTTTGGGATGGCATTCTTTTGTTAGATGCTTTTGTGATGTAATGCAACAATAGATATTTTGTAATTGACGTACGTTGTATTAAATGGCAAAAGTATTTATAGTAAAAGAAAAGTTTACTTGGAAATTCCGCTGCGATGTTATTTAAGACGCTTATAATTATATATATAAATATATCAAATGTATATTATATGTGCGATGAACGACCAACTGTGAGGTGCCCGGGAACGGGGCCTTACAAGTTGGTATCAGAGCCAAAATTTAAGTGAAATAGGTAAATTTTCAAAATAAATCTAAACTTAAACTGAAAATGGGACAGAAGGGGGAAGAATGCCATCTGAGTAGCTGCGTGCCATCAGGTATTTTCTTAAAGATTAACCGGTATTATGTGCGCATGCTATTTGTTTATCTGAGTAGCTGCGTGCCATCAGGTATTTTCTTAAAGATTAACCGGTATTATGTGCGCATGCTAGCTAGCCATTGATGCACACATAGCCAATCAATTGAGATTGGCAGGACCTTTGCAGCATGCCCCGGGTGTTTGGGTCGGCCTTGTACACAGTACACATAGCCCTTTCGAGGGATACAGTTGACCCTTCGGGGGATACACATAGCCCTTTCGAGGGATATAGTTACCCTTTCGAGGGATATAGTTTACCCTTTTGAGGGATACAGTCACCCTTTCGAGGGATATAGATGGCCCGACATCCGTTTTCCATTACGCATATAGTTGGGGTATTGCTCACTGGTCCATACAGAAAGTGAAACGTAAAGATAAAGTTTATAGACAAGTCATACAGTACAGAGAACAAACGTTATTTGTGTATACAGTTGATGCGTGCTCGCATATACAGTACAGTATTGTATTTTACAGAAAATAGTATTTTATATAATACATACAGAAAGTGTTTTACCACATATAAAACTAGAACTCACTCAGCAACGCTGACTTTTGTGTGTTTCCAGTTGGCAGGTAAGGTTACTGAGGATGGCACGAGGCGGCTACTCAGCTCTTTTGGGATGGCATTCTTTTGTTAGATGCTTTTGTGATGTAATGCAACAATAGATATTTTGTAATTGACGTACGTTGTATTAAATGGCAAAAGTATTTATAGTAAAAGAAAAGTTTACTTGGAAATTCCGCTGAGATGTTATTTAAGACACTTATAATTATATATATAAATATATCAAATGTATATTATATGTGCGATGAACGACCAACTATGAGGTGCCCGGGAACGGGGCCTTACAAGTTGGTATCAGAGCCAAAGTTTAAGTGAAATAGGTAAATTTTCAAAATAAATCTAAACTTAAACTGAAAATGGGACAGAAGGGGGAAGAATGCCATCTGAGTAGCTGCGTGCCATCAGGTATTTTCTTAAAGATTAACCGGTATTATGTGCGCATGCTATTTGTTTATGTGATACTGTTAGATTTAGAAACTAACGTAGTCAGGACAGGTAATGCTCGGGGTGCGAAGAGTAAAGTAAGTGGCTAATCACAACTGGCCACTGTAATTAGGGACATACTATACTTGACATAAACTGAGCTATTCCCTTGAATGACCGTGTTGGTGTGATAGAGAATGGCTGGTGGTAGATCTTCTAAGGCCTCACGGGGTGGAGGTGGTGGCGGACGTGTTGCTGAACCGCATGTCATGATAGGGAGACCTAGGGTAGAGAAAGTGGTACATGAGGAGACCGAGACTCCTCATCAGGAGGGAGTAGACGAGAGCGCCAACTTGAGAGCCTCGGTAAAAGAGGCAGTGGTTGAAGAGGTACATCAGGTCATGCAGACGATCTTTCCGGCTGTGGTGACTGAAGTGATTAAGGCTGTCAGGGAAGGTGAAAGAAAAGAGAGGAACAGGTCCTCAGGAAGACAGGAGCAATCAGGACCGGGAACGGTTCTTTCTGATGATGAAGAAGAAGAGGAAGAGGAGCTAGTGCAGGAGCAAGCACGAGGCTGTAATTACGGGGCATTCATGAGGTGCAAGCCCCCTGCTTGACGGTAATGGCAATGCTGCTGCTGCTCATCGATGGGTCAGAGAAATGGAGGGTGTCCTCGATATCAGTGAGTGCCTCGATATCAGTGAGTGCCGAGAGGACCAAAAAGTGAAGTTCGCTACCCACTCTTTTACGGATTCGGCTTTATGCTGGTGGGATAATATAGTCCAAGCCGAGGGTAGCAGGGCCATTGGGAAAATGAAGTGGTCCGAACTAAGGAGCTAGTGATCGAGGAGTTTTGTCCTCACCGGGAAATGGACAAGGTTGAAAGGGAGTTCTTACAGCTTGAAGCGGGAACCATGACCCACCAACAATATACTACGAAGTTTAACGAGATGGCACGTCTAGTGCCAGATCAGGTGACGCCTCTGTCCCGAAAGATTAAGAGGTATGTTCAGGGATTGCCAGCGGATATTCGCAGGCATATGATCGCCGCCCGACCTAGCACCTTTAGGTCGGCGGTGGACTTGGCAGAGAGGTTGTATGATGAGAGGACTTTTGTGAAGGTGGCAGAGGGCGATAAAAGAAGCGGTGGTGATCGAAACTGGAAAGGAAGAGGTCCGATCGGGGTGATGCCTCGACGAGTAATAAGAAGACGTGGGTGGATGACCGCCGGGTGATCATGTCAGGTTCAGGAATAAAAAGGTGTGGTAAATGCGGGAGAGAACACAGCAGGGAATGCAGACTGGGGTTGAACGTATGCTTCAGGTGTGGTCAGCCGGGCCACATCGCTAGAGACTGTAAGAAGCCTAGGGCAGAAGCTTCAGGGGTGAAGAAGACGGGGGGTGAGGGCCAGAGGGCAAGCGTAAGGGCATTCAATATGACACAGGAGGAGGCTAGGACGGACCCTGATGTTGTGTCCGGTATGTTTCTGGTGAACCAAACTTTAGCCTCTGTATTATTTGATTCGGGTGCCAATAGGAGTTTTATTTCTGCTGCTTTCTGTGCCAAACTGCCTGTTAGTAGTAGACGTGTGGATGTACCGTTCAATGTAGAAACTGCGATAGGTAAATCTACCAGGGTTTCCGAGGTGATAGAGGGTTGTGATGTGGAGTTAGAAGGCCACAAATTTCCGGTTAGACCGTTTGCGATGACCTTAGGTGGTTTTGATTTGGTGCTTGGAATGGATTGGTTGGCGGACTTTGAGGCGAACATTGTGTGTCGCAAGAAGATGATTTATTTGACAGCGCCCGACGGTAGTTCAGTGACAGTTTACGACGATCGGGTTACTACGATTCCGAAAGTGATTTCAATGGCGGTGGCATGGAAATGTATGAGGCATGGATGTAGCACCTTCTTATGTTATGTAAAGGATGTAGAAACGCCAAAACAACAACTGTCCGATGGTCCAGTGGTGTGTGATTTTCCAGACGTGTTCCCGGAAGACTTATCAGGATTGCCACCTGACAGAGAGATCGAGTTCCAGATTGACCTGATATCGGGTGCTCAACCTGTCACCAAAGCACCATATCGATTGGCTCCGACGGAAATGAAAGAGTTGATGGAGCAGTTGCAAGAGTTGTTGGATAAGGGGTTTATTAGACCGAGTATCTCACCTTGGGGTGCTCCGGTCCTGTTCGTGAAGAAGAAAGACGGTAGCATGAGAATGTGTATAGATTACCGTGAGTTAAACAAGCTGACAGTAAAGAACAGATACCCCTTTCCGAGGATCGATGACTTGTTTGATCAGCTTCAGGGTGCCAGTTGGTTTTCAAGGATAGATCTTCGATCGGGCTACCATCAACTGAAAGTGAAGGAGCAGGATATCCCTAACACAGCCTTTCGTATGCGCTATGGACATTACGAGTTTCTTGTCATGTCGTTTGGTTTAACCAATGCGCCGGCTGCTTTTATGGATTTGATGAACCGAGTGTGTCGGCCGATGTTGGATAAATCAGTGATTGTATTTATTGACGACATCCTGATTTATTCAAGAAGTGAAACGGAGCATGCCGGTCACATTCGAGAAGTACTAGAAACATTGAGAAGAGAGAAATTGTACGCCAAGTTCTCCAAGTGCGCATTTTGGTTGCGTGAAGTTCAGTTCTTGGGTCACGTGGTTAATCCGGAGGGGATTATGGTCGATCCGGCAAAGGTGGAAGCAGTAATGCAATGGAAGTCTCGAAAGACGCCATCCGAGATCCGTAGTTTCTTGGGTTTGGCGGGCTACTACAGAAGATTCATTCAAGACTTCTCCAAGATTGCTTCTCCACTGACCAAGTTGACCTGGAAGGACGTGAAGTTTGTATGGGGTCAAGCTCAAGAGAAGGCGTTTGAAGAATTGAAGACGAGGTTGACCCAAGCTCCTGTATTGGCATTACCCGATGGAAGCGAAGACTTGGTGGTTTATTGTGATGCTTCCTACTCAGGGTTGGGGTGCGTATTAATGCAAAGGGGCAAAGTGATAGCCTATGCATCCTGACAGCTGAAAGTTCATGAGGTTAACTACCCCACTCATGACTTGGAGCTAGCAGCGGTGGTCTTCGCATTAAAGATTTGGAGGCACTATCTCTACGGGACGAAGTGCAACATCTTTACCGACCACAAGAGCTTGAAGTACTTCTTCGAGAAAAAAGATTTAAATATGAGACAGCGGCGATGGTTGGAACTGATAAAAGACTATGATTGTGAGATCCACTACCATCCGAGCAAAGCCAACGTGGTGGCTGATGCCCTTAGCCGAAAGGAGAGTCCCAAACCAATATGGGTGAAGGCCTACCAGCTGATTATGACCTCGGATGTGATGAAGCAGGTCAAAGAGTATCAAGATGAGGCACTGAAAGAAGATCATCTTAACTCGGAACGAATGAGAGGTCTGGTCGTGGAACTGGGTGAAAACACGTTTGGTGTTAAGACTCGATTTGGGCGGATGTGGATTCCTCGAATTAGGGATCTACGTATGAAGATTATGGACAAAGCCCATAAAACTCGATACTCCATTCATCCTGGTGCTACCAAGATGTACCAAGACAAGAAGAAAGATTATTGGTGGCCGGGTATGAAACGCGATGTGGTGGAGTATGTGAGTAAATGCCTTACTTGTTTGCAAGTGAAGGCCGAGCACCAGAAGCCGTATGGAAAGATTCAACCTTTGGATATACCAGAATGGAAGTGGGAGCACATCACCATGGATTTCATTACAAAGCTGCCACGTACACCGAAAGGGTATGATACAATATGGGTGATTGTGGACCGTCTGACGAAGAGTGCTCACTTCCTACCGATGCGCGAGACATATTCATCCGAGAGGTTGGCTGATCTTTTCATCAAAGAGATTGTGACTCGTCATGGCGTACCGGTGTCAATTGTTTCTGATCGTGACACCCGGTTTACATCCAAATTTTGGAAGAAATTCCATGATGCTATGGGGACGAGATTACATATTAGCACTGCCTATCATCCTCAAACTGATGGTCAGTCGGAAAGGACCATTCAGACCTTAGAGGACATGCTCCGGGCATGTGTCATTGACTTCAGGGGAAGTTGGGATGACCACTTGCCGCTAGCTGAATTCTCATACAATAACAGCTATCACACCAGTATTGGCATGCCACCCTATGAGATGCTATATGGTAGGAGATGCAGGACACCCGTTTGTTGGGTTGATATTGGTCAAAAGGAATTGGGGAGCGTCGAAGTGATCGAGGCTACGACTGAAAAGCTTGAAAGGATCAAGGCCTACATGAAGGCAGCCAAAGACAGGCAGAAGTCATATGCTGACAAACGACGCAGGCCGATTGAGTTCCAGGTGGGAGATCGGGTTATGTTGAAGGTCTTACCTTGGAAAGGAATCATTCGGTTCCGAAAGCGGGACAAACTAAGCCCGCGTTACATAGGCCCTTTCCGAATCATTACTCGAGTGGGAGAGGTGGCCTATAGATTGGAGTTGCCAGATGAGCTAAGTGGAATTCACCCTACCTTCCACGTATCTCATCTAAAAAAATGTTTAGCCGATGAAGATATGATTGTCCCACTGGAGGATATCGAAGTAGATGAACGGCTCAATTATGTGGAGCAACCAGTGGCAGTCATTGACAGAAAAGAGAAGCGGCTGCGAAATAAAGAGGTTCCTCTTGTGCGTGTACAGTGGCGGCACAGGAAGGGATCCGAGTCAACGTGGGAAACTGAAGAAGAAATGAGGCAGCATTACCTACGATTTTTCGAGGAATAACAGGTTTTGGGGACGAAACCTAAATAAGGGGGTGGACTTGTAACACCCGGAAGTTTGACTTTTTGGAGTGATATGCGACTGAGTCTCAGCCGCATGGAATTCATGCGACTAGAGGCCCAATCGCATGATGCTCGGACGAATGAAGGATCAAGCGCATGGAACTCATGCGACTGGAGGTCCAGTCGCATGGTGTTCGTGCGACTGAAAGTCCAGTCGCCTGGACCTCGGGCGACTGAGCTGTAACTATAAAAGAGGGCAGCCCTCTTCTTCTCCACACTTACACATTCAGTCGGGAAGAAAGAGCAGAGAGAGAGAACAGAGAAAGAAGAGAAAGTGGTGATCCAGGCTCGAGATTTGCCAAGTGACTAGTCCAAACGAAGCTCTTCATCTTCTCCTCGATTATGTGAGTTCTAGGACCCCTATTTTACATGTTTTCAACTGATTTGGGGCTGGAGCACATAGAAAATCCGTTTTTGAAATACGTGTGTTTGACCCATTTGGTGTGTGAATATGCATAATGTGTTTAGAGTGCGATTTTGGACTTGTTTATGCTTGTTTGTTGCCATAGTATGTTTTCCTAAGGTTTAGGAGGGCTAATTTGGGCTGAAAATGAGTTTAGAGGGGTTTGAAGGCCTTAGGTCGCGGCTGCTGTTCGTGATGAACTCCAGTCGCTACCCAGTTAGGGCTAGGCGACTGAAGGGCCAGTCGCACGACTGAGGAAAGACTGATGTTCAATCGTACGATTGAGGCTCAGACGCACGACTGGGGTTCAGTCGCACGACAGACCATGCGATTGAGGGATTCAGTCGCATAGGTCCATTCTCATAGTAGTTCAGTCGCATGACTGAGGGTTAGTCGCATAGTAGTCCATTCGTATAGTGCCCATTCGCATGATAGGAGGTCCATTCGTACGAATGTATGCCCATTCGCATAGTTGTTCAATCGCAAGGTTCAATCGCATGAAGGCCATGCGACTGGAGTATGTTCAATCGCCTAAATAGGGCTGTTGTGAATGAGGAGAGACGTATATGTAGGACATACGCATGATAAGTATGATGTGGCCTTATATGATGGTAATGACTGATGAATTGTAAATATTGATGTTCCTTTATTTGATACACGTTTATCTTTCCACAGTTTTACGTGTTATCATTAAGAATTGAAATAAAAGTATTACGTAAAGTAAAGTGAAAGAGTAATAAAGAAAGAGAAGGGACATTAATAAAGTTAACAAGTCTTGCAAGCTTACAGGAGGTACACGACTGTGTGTCGTTAGCTCAACTGTGTTGCGGGCTAGCTACCCATTGATGCACACAGGGCGAATCAATTGAGATTGGCAGGACCTTTGCAGCGTGCCCCGGGTGTTTGGGTCGGCCTTGTACACAGTACACATAGCCCTTTCGAGGGATACAGTTGACCCTTCGGGGGATACACATAGCCCTTTCGAGGGATACAGTTACCCTTTCGAGGGATATAGTTTACCCTTTTGAGGGATACAGTCACCCTTTCGAGGGATATAGATGGCCCGACATCCGTTTTCCATTACGCATATAGTTGGGGTATTGCTCACTGGTCCATACAGAAAGTGAAACGTAAAGATAAAGTTTATAGACAAGGCATACAGTACAGAGAACAAATGTTATTTATGTATACAGTTGATGCGTGCTCGCATATACAGTACAGTATTGTATTTTACAGAAAATAGTATTTTATATAATACATACAGAAAGTGTTTTACCACATATAAAACTAGAACTCACTCAGCAACGCTGACTTTTTGTGTGTTTCCAGTTGGCAGGTAAGGTTACTGAGGATGGCACGAAGCGGCTACTCAGCTCTTTTGGGATGGCATTCTTTTGTTAGATGCTTTTGTGATGTAATGCAACAATAGATATTTTGTAATTGACGTACGTTGTATTAAATGGCAAAAGTATTTATAGTAAAAGAAAAGTTTACTTGGAAATTCCGCTGCGATGTTATTTAAGACGCTTATAATTATATATATATATAAATATATCAAATGTATGTTATATGTGCGATGAACGACCAACTGTGAGGTGCCCGGGAACGGGGCCTTACACAGGCGTCTCTTCCATAATGTCTTTAGTTGTTAGAAGATCATCAGCTTTTGAGTCTTTATGGTCAGTTGGTGAGTCCATCTTGATCAGCTCATTCCACTCTTCATCACTGTCACTATCATTATTGGATTTCAAATTCACAGTAGATAAATCTACTGAAGGAGTGTGTTCAGGTGATGTGACCTTTTGCTTCCTTAGGGTAGCTTCATCTTTTGTCATCTTCTTCTTAGTACTCCACAGATACTGTCTCATCCGTGAATATAGAATTAATTGCTTTGAAGCTTCAGAAGATTGTTGTGTTTGTTTGACAGATGGGGTATCTTCCAATGCATAAATCTTCATCTTTAACAGCTCAATCTCTTGATCTTTCAGCTTTATCAGCTCAGTTTTTGCAGACATATCATCAGTGATTTGCTCCACTTTAGAGATCAGCTTTTCTTTTACATTCTTATCATGTTTTACACATTCTTGCAATTCTTGTTCATGTTGAAGGAGAGCATCAATTACTTCATTGTTACTTTGTGCATCATCTCTAAGCCTTTTCAGTCTGGCTTCTAGCTTTATTAGTTCTTCATCCTTCTCTTTGATGATCCCTTTCAGCTCTTGAGTTCTTTGTTTTCTTTTATTTGATTTGAGCGCCAATTTATTGTACTCAGCAATCAAATAGCTCTTACTCATAGGGATGACTTTGTCATTCAGGTCATCTTCATGATATGCAATTACATCCACTAGATTCCCTTGTTCTTCTTCTTCAGCATGAGTCTCATTCTTGTTTTCTTCAGTTGCAGCTACACTTGCTGAAATGGAACAGTGTTCACTCACTTCATCTTCATGCTCTAGAGATTGTTGCTGAGCCATGTGCTGCTGATTAATGATTAGAGATACTGGTTCAGTGTGATCAGACAGCACTTTGTTCTGTGAGTTTGAGACTGAAATAGGAATAGTGCTTGCTTATAACATTAACTCAATCTCACCAGTGTGAACAGAGTTCTGAGACTGAGTTATGTGCAGGGGCTCAGTGTTTGCAGTTTTCGAGGATGGTTGTTTAGGAGTGTCTGGATTTGGGTTCAGAGGTGGTGATATTGGGTAAGTGTTTTGTGATGATGAGAGTGAAACCATTGGTAACTTTTAAAGTATAGGAGAGATAGGCTGGGTGTTTTGAGAGGAAGTGGATAGTTGTTGTGGGGATACATGATGATGAATAGGTGAGATGGGCTCAGTGTTTATGCTGGCTGGTGATTGGTGTTGGTGAGGGGGTGTTTGATTTGGTGAGTGTGATGCTTGATTAGAATCAACAGATGTCTCTCCTTGTTGCTCTACCCATACCAACTCTTGAGGAATATTAGCATTCGCATCTACCACATGAGCAAACATTAGCATATCTTCACCTTGATACTTGCCACTGATCTTGTTCAAGACAGACCTACCAAGATGGGCTTGTACAAATACATCTCCTTCCCTTGCAATCCTTGGAAATTCAGCATTGATGATCAGTTGCAGAAACCTTGGGAACATGTACATCTTGTCTGACCTTTGTACTTTAACTTGGTCACACAGACAATTAAAGATGTATTTTGCATAGTTGTATGTCCTCCCTTCAAAGATTCCTATGATGCCTGATGATATGTGCCTAGAAAATCTATCTAATCCGGACTTTCGGTTAGATATGCACTTGAGATGAGTGCGGCACAGAAACCTGTATGGCTTGCACAATCTTCCCTTCTTGATCACCCCTTTATCGAAATCTCCATCATATCCTATCAGATAGTGCACCTTCTTAATATATCAGGGTGCCCTACTTCTCGATCTCCCAATTCAAGCGACCTTCTAATTTTGCTCATCAATCCTCAACCTTTCATTGTTGATTTCAGCCACGATAACTTCATGTTCTCCATTCTGTTCCACTCGGGCTGATTCCCAGAAGTCAATAATGTGCGACTGATGGATCACAGGCTCTGCCTTCAGGGCATAGAATAGCCTGGATCGTCGAAGATATCTGATGATATCTCGACATCCTTCCGATGTAGGATCTTCCGCATTCAGGAGCTCGCACACATTGTGCTCTTTCGCAAACCTATTTGACATCTTTGCGACACTGATATTCGATCACTATACAATGATTTTTATGATTTTTTAGGTCGGATCTTTGAAAGTTTGAGAAGGGGGGAAGTGTGCACTTTTCTAGGTCAAAAGTAAAACGTGCTCTGAAAAGTGATTAATGAATTCTTAAAGTCAAAAACCTCATTTATAAGCGGGCACATTAATTTCTTTTATTTATTATGTTGGGCCCACTTCCCTTTTATCCCTTTCCATAAACTTCATTTATACCAGATGTATCACAGCTTCTGCAGAACATCTGCGGAACCATAACATCTGCGGATGCCATAATATCGGCGGATGCCTTTATTATGTTGGGCCCACTTCCCTGTTTATTTACATCTTATTCATTCATAGATTACCATTCTATAAACACGGATTATGCTTTCAAAGTCATTTTCACAACCGTAGTTTACCAACTCTACGGTTATGCAAAATGTCACATTTTTACTTTTTACCGTTCCTTCTACTGATGCTGAAATTTCACAGTTAATTCTGCGGATGCAGAAATTGTACTGAAGCTTCTGCGGATATTAAAGTTTCAATGAAACTTTAAATGTATGATTCCTATCAAGTGATAGAATCATTTATTGATGTCGGACCTTGTTGACTTTGGTTGCATGATAATTGAGTACAAGCAAACTTCCTGTATCATGCATCCAAGTTAGTGCTCAAGTTCCAATTCCTTCAAAGATGTTTTAACAGCTTTTTATTGATGTACACGCATTACTTATGTGGGCACAACATAATAAATAAAAGAAATTAATGTGCCCACTTATAAATGAGGTTTTTGACTTTAAGAATTTATTAATCACTTTTCAGAGCACTTTTTACTTTTGACCTAGAAAAGCGCACACTTCCCCCCTTCTCAAACTTTCAAAACTCCAACCTAAGAAATCATAAAAATCATTGTATAGTGATCGAATATCAGTGTCGCAAAGATGTCAAATAGGTTTGCGAAAGAGCACAATGTGTGTACGTTCCTGAATGCGGAAGATCCTGCATCGGAATGTTGTCGAGATATCATCATATATCTTTGACGATCCACGCTATTCTTTGCCCTGAAGGTAGAGCCTGTGATCCATCGGTCGCACATTATCGACTTCTAGGAATCAGCCCGAGTGGAACAGAATGGAGAACATGAAGTTATCATGGCTGAAATAAACAATGAAAGGTTGAGGATTGATGAGCAAAATATTAGATAGTCGCTTGAATTGGGAGATCGAGAAGTAAGGCACCTGATGTGTTTGAGAATGAGTGTACAGAGAAGGTGTTCTATCTGATGGGATATGATGGAGATTTCGATAAAGGGGAGATCAAGAAGGGAAGATTGTGCAAGCCATACATGTTTCTGTGCCATACTTATCTCAAGTGCATATCTAACCGAAAGTCCAGATTAGACAGATTTTCTAGGCACATATCTTCACGCATCATAAGAAAATTTGAAGGGAGGACATACAACTATGCAAAGTACATCTTTAATTGTCTGTGTGACCAAGTTAAAGTACAAAGGTCAGACAAGATGTACATGTTCCCAAGGTTTCTGCAACTGTTCATCAATGCTGAACTTCCAAGGATTGCAAGGGAAGTAGATGTATTTGTACAAGCCCATCTTGGTAGGTCTGTCTTGAACAAGATCAGTGGCAAGTATCAAGGTGAAGATATGCCAATGTTTGCTCATATGGCAGATGCGAATGCAAATATTCCTCAAGAGTTGGTATGGGTAGAGCAACAAGGAGAGACATCTGCTGATTCTGATCAAGCATCACACTCACCAAGTCAAACCCTCACCAACACCAATCACCAGCCAGTATAAACACTGAGCCCATCTCACCTATTCATCATCATGTATCCCCACAATAACTATCCACTTCCACTCAAAACACCCAGCCTATTTCTCCTATACTTCAAGAGTTACCAATGGTTTCACTCTCATCGTCACAAAACACTCAGCCAATATCACAACCTCTGAACCCACATCCAGACACTCCTAAACATCCATCCATGGAAAGTGCAAACACTGAGCCCGTGCACATAACTCAGTCTCAGAACTCTATTCACACGAGTGAGACTTAGTTGATGTCACAAGCAAGAACTATTCTAACTTAAACTCACAGAACAAAGTGTTGTCTGTGATGGGTTTGTTAGAACATAAAACCAAGTTTAACCATTTAAACTTTCAGAAAATGCAGCGGAATAACAACTTTAAAACCGATTTTATAAGCTGAAAATTATGTTCTTTAAGTGACCATACAAGTGTATAAAACAAACCCATAAATCAAAGGATCATTATATGTGACTAAAATGCTATATGTATATAACACAACACAATATGACAGCCACGAAGGCGCTGCCAAACTACCTCTTTCAGCAGCTAAATGTCGACCAAGGAAAGAAGATAGGAGGCTGAAATATGGCCAAAACTTCAAGGTTAGATGTCCTCAAATGTTGACTCCCACAAAGCTCTAAGTAAGCATCATCCTTGCTTGGAGTTTGACACCAAAAACACCAAGATGAAAGCTGCCAAAAGACCTTCAGGATCCGTGAGTTTCCAGCAGCAAACATGATGATGTGGGAAGATGAAATCGACCAAGATTCCAAGAGGAGGAACCCTCAAGTGTGTACACCCCCAAAGCCTCCTTGCAAAACCCTTCTAGTTAGGAAGATTTACCACAAAATGAACACAAAATTGCTCATCTAAAAGCTCCAAAGCTGCTGCCTTGTTCCGTGAATTAGAGAGAGAGAAGAGGAGTATTTTGTGTTGTTGCATGCAATGAGAATGGTCAAGTGAAAAATGGGAGAGTCCAAGAAAAGTGAATGTGTGTAGTATTCAAGGCAAAATTGGTCCAATGGGATGCAGGGGGGGGGGACGGCCAAGGAGATTCCAAATGGCTTCCCTCCCTTAAAAATATCACACATTAAACTAGTTAACTAGTCTTATTCTTAGAAATACAATTAACCTTTTAATTGTATTGTCCATACACTCCCATTATTAATTTGTGATGTTATCTAACTTACTTAAATAACATTACAAATAATATCATTGAACAAAATATCCTAATAATTTGTTCCATCTCATATGCAACTTATTTAGAAAACCCATTTTCTAAATTGGTGTAAATATTTGACTGCATGATCATATCATCAGTTAAATATTAATTGGTGTTTGCAAAGCTTGTTATTGGGTATAACCCGACTTGGATCATAACGTACTAACCACATCAATATTCTAAGTGTCTTGGGCACACAGAATCCTACAATCTCCCACTTGCCCAAGATTCATAGAAGATTGATGCATGCAGTAAATACCGCCTAACAACGGTTTACTACCCTTAATACGCATGACTTATAGCCATTCAATAACATCATCCCATTCAAGTACCCTACATGAGATGATTTAGGTGAATTAATCATCTATCCTTTTGTTACAGATGTCATGTTAAATCCAAGGAGATAGAATGATCATTCCTTGTTGATTTAACTTAATCTGGCCTTAGACATCTAACTCTCAACGAATAAGTGGAACAAATCCATCTTGACTACATACGTCTCTCACAAACACCTCGTGTTATACCTGAACAAACCCTTATGTACTGTCCACTATTTCAGGACAGTGAAGAATTAGCTCAAGGTATAATACTTGGTGAATATCAAAACCCAATATGTATCTCAGGTCGGAGGATACCAAATGATATTCGCCTTTACTCAAATCTACTTATGATCAATCAATAAGATTCCATGTACTAAAATTTGAGATGCGGGTTAGTCCAATATTTGTATCCCACAAGTATCTATGAACCTTGGTAGCAACCTATTGCTCTATATTCATCCTTATGAATATCAACCAATCCAAGTTCATAATAGTCTTACGCTCACACTTGTTCCCACAAGTATGAACGACTACGGACATTTAGAGTAAACAATTTACTCATGGATTAAACATGCTAATTTGGAACATTAATTGAAACATTATAACCAAATAATTTTATTCAAATAATAAAGAATTCCACATATCCAAATACAAAATTTACAGATCAAATCCAATCACTAGAATATCGAAGTTCCATGGCACAAGTATGACCTTCATGCTTTGCCTTTTCAAGGAGCTTCGTGAGAGGATCCGTAATGTTTTGATCCGTGTGATCTTTGCGACTACATATCTTTCCCTTTTCAACTTCATCTCGTATGTAGTTGAATCTCCGCTCAATGTGCCTAGTCTTTTGATGAGCACGGGGTTCCTTGATTTGAGCAATCGCACCCTCGTTATCACAAAAGATCTCTAGGGGTTCCTGAATGGAAGGGACAACCCCTAGATTGGCAATGAATTTCTTCAACCATGCAGCTTCTTGAGCTGCCAATGAAGCGGCGACGTATTCAGATTCTGTAGTTAATAGAGCCACCACATCCTGCTTAGAGCTCTTCCAAGAGACCGCTCCTCAATTCAGAATGAAAATGTATCCCGATTGTGACCGTGAATTGTCACGATCGGTTTGGAAATTCGCATCCGTGTAACCTTTTACAATGAGTTCCTCATCACCAGATCCATAGATTAGGAACATATCTCTTGTCCTCCTTAGGTACTTAAGTATGTTCTTAACAGCCATCCAATGACTGTTTCTAGGATTTTACTGGTATCGGCTTGTCATGCTTAAGGCGCATGACACGTCCGGTCGAGTGCATATCATCGCATACATGATGGATCCAATATCAGATGCGTATGGGATTGCCTTCATTTTATCTTGCTCATCCTTTGAGCTTGGACATTGAGTCTTACTCAATATCGTTCCTCTTTGAATAGGTACCGTACCTTTCTTAGAGTTCTCCATCTTGAGCATTTTCAAGATTTTATCAATTTATGCACTTTGATTCAAACCAATCAACCGCCTTGATCTATCCCTATAGATCTTTATTCCCAGAATATAGGCGGCTTCACCAAGATCCTTAATGTAAAAACAACTTCCAAGCCAGGTTTTTACACCTTCCAAGGTTGGAATGTCGTTTCCAAATAGTAGTTGTCATCAACATACAATACTAGGAAAGTTATTGTGCTCCCACTATCCTTCTTATACACACAAGCCTCATCAACGTTTTTGATGAAGCCAAATTTCTTTACCTCCTCATCAAAACGATGATTCCAGCTTCTCGATGCTTGTTTCAATCCATAGATTGATTTCTTTAACTTGCATACATTATTAGGATGTTTTGGATCGACAAAACCTTCAGGCTGAACCATATAGACATCTTCCTCAAGATATCCATTTAGGAAAGCGGTTTTGAAATCCATTTGCCAAATCTCATAATCATAATGAGCAGCTATGGCAAACAATATCCTTATAGACTTTAGCATCGCAACAGGTGAGAAAGTTCCATCACAATCAACCCCTTGAGTTTGAGTGAAATCATTTGCTACAAGTCTAGCCTTATAAGTGTCCAAGTCTTCATGCATATCAGTTTTCTTCTTGAAAACCCACTTACTTCCAACTACCTTGGAATTAAGAGGTGGTACAACAAGTTCCCAAACTTGATTGTCATACATGGATTGCATCTCAACGTTCATGGCCTCAAGCCATTTGTCACAATCCAAATTGGACACTGCATTATGGTATGTGGTTGGTTCATCTGAATCTACCACATAGCATCCATCCCTGAAAAATCCATATCTTTTAGGTGGATTACTAGTTCTACCACTTCTGTGAACGTTTTGTGTGTATTGATCAACCCCTTGATCATCCTAAACATCCTCATGTTGAGTGCTAGTTTCAACCAAACGTGCATCGGGTTGTGGTTCTTGATCCTCCTCAAGATCCAATGTTCTACTGCTAGTTCCTTCCATAAGGAACTTTGCTTCTAAGAACTCACCCTTTCTGGCAACAAACACCTTTTGTTCCAATGGATCATAGAAATAATATCCCATAGAATCTCTAGGATATCCAACAAAGATACACTTGGTGGATCGGACTTCCAATTTGTTTGGGGTGGGAGTCTTAACATAAGCCTCACATCCCCAAACCCTTAAGTATGATAGGGATGGAACTCTTCCATGCCATATCTCAAAAGGTGTCCTTTCTACCTTTTTGGTTGGGGCCATATTTAGAATACGGGCCGCTGAGAGCAAAGCGAAACCCCAAAATGATAGAGGCAATGTGCTTCTAGCCATCATAGATCGGACCATATCCAATAAGGTTCGATTCCTCCTCTCAGACACACCATTATGTTGTGGTGTTCTAGGTGGAGTGAGTTGTGAGATAATCCCACAACTCTTAAGATGATCTTGAAAAGCATCACTTAGGTATTCACCTCCTCTATCGGTATGGAGAACTTTAATTGACTTGTTGAGTTGATTTTGTACTTCATTCTTGAAGATTTTGAACATTTCAAAAGCTTCATATTTGTGCCTTAATAAGTACACATACCCATAGCGACTATAATCGTCGGTAAAGGTAATGAAGTATCTTTCACCATTCCTAGTCGTTGGTTTAAAAGGACCACATACATCCAAATGTATGATTCCTAATAAATCTTTTGCCCTTTCATTAGTTCCACTAAAGGGTGCCTTAGTCATTTTACCTTGTCAACAAGATTCACAAACATCAAATGAATCATATTCATTTGTTTTTAAAAGACCATTCTTTTGAAGTGTTTGTAAACGTTTCTTCTTTATATGACCAAGATGACAATGCCAAAGATAGGTATCACTCAAATCCAACTTGAGCTTCTTGGTGTTAGTTTGGTACAATGAACTATTTAAAGTATTTTCATGAACCAATTCATAAATACCATTAATGGGAATAGCTTTAAAATAGAACATACCATTTAAAGAAACATGAATATCATTTTCAATAAAGGATAATACATAATCATAATGTCTTAATTGGGATACAGAAATAATATTCCTAGTCAAACTAGGAGCATACAAAACATTCTTCAAAATAACTTCCAAACCACTTGGAAGTCTTAGGATGTAGTCCCCACGAGCTTTAACTAAGACTTTAGTTCCATTGCCCATGAAGAGGCTAACATCCCCTTGTTTGAAGTCCCTACTTCTTGTGAACCCCTGCAACAAATTGCAAATATGAGTTCCACATCCGGTATCCAATACCCATGTGTTAGAAGATGTAATATTAAGATCAATATGAATCATGTATATTGTACCTGAGGTCTGCCCGGCATCCCTCTTGGCTTTCAACTCTTGGAGATGGACAGGACAATTCCTTGCCCAATGTCCAATCCCCCACACTTGAAGCATGGGTCATTAGTAGCAACCTTTTGCTTCTTCTCTTGTGGTTTGGGTGGCACCCTTGCCACCCCTTTCCCTTTTCCCCACACGGGTCCCTTACCCTTGGCAACCTTTGCCTTGGGTGCGGGATGAGGCCTTTTATTGTTCCCACCTTGATTGATGGTGAGAACGGGTAAAATCCTTTTACCCATGGCCGCCTCAGCCGTTTTGAGCATTGAGTGAAGCTCACCAATGCTTTTGTCCCAAGCATTCATGTTGTAGTTCAACACGAATGTCTCGAACTTCTTGGTAAGGCCATTTAGGATCAAATCCGTGGCCAATTCCTTCGAGACGGGACAATTTAGCCTCTCGAGGCGGTCAATATGACTTTTCATCTTAAGTACATAAGATGAAACAGATTGGTTGACGTCCATACGACATGCATGGAGTGCTCGAACCGTTTCGAAGCGCTCAACCCTTGCTTGCTGTTGGAACGTTTCCTTCAGCTGGGTTATCATGTCGTAAGCTCCGTGATGTTCATACTCCTTTTGGAGATCCGGAGTCATGCTCGGTAGCATGAGACAAGACACTTGGACGGAGTCCTCAGTGTATTTCAGCCAATCGTTATAGGCCTTCTCATCATTCTCGGTAGGTTGATCGGGGATAGGGTCGTGTAAAACATATGATCTTCTCTCTTGCTTGAGAACGATTCTCAAGCTTCGATACCAATCAATAAAGTTGTTATGATTTAGACGTTCCTTTTGGAGGATCGCTCGTAGTGATTGGGTGGACGCGGATGAGTTATCGTGATTGTCATTATTGGTGGCCATCTACAAAATTTAACAAAGATCTATTTTAGTATTTTCGATATTGCTATTTTTAATAATTAATGCCTTTTAAGGTCATTCTTATATTAAAATCTAGAACCCAACATTACATTTAAATTGTGGTTAGGTGACCTTTTTCCCACGATTTAAATTAATAAGGTGGTCAACGATTGACGATTGCAACCATTTGCAACTTCTAGAGATATGGGATCGACTTTAAACATCATATGTAAAGCCGGCATGTTAATCCCATCAACACCATTTGGAAACCATATTGTAGGTGATCCATTTAACATGGTTTGCAAATCAAGACATCCTACTTACACACACGTGTGAGTTTGCCAAAATGAGTGGTTAGGTGACCTTTATCCCATGAATATGGCATTCTTACCTTAAGTCATAAGTTCCCTCAAAGTGGTTAGGTGACCTTTATCCCACTAAGAGTTCCCAAGTGACTTAAGTGTTGTGTAAAAGGACGGTGTTGATCTTGTTTTTCAAATGTTTAGAGATTTCATAATTCTAGTTTAGAAAACTCTATGTACTTGTATTTGCATGCTTTCAAATACAAGGTACCCTTTGGTCCTTTGATTAAAACCTATTTTAATCTTTAAAATCATTAAATCATTTTAGTAACCTTTTATTACCTTTTAATGATTAAGAACCATCATTTTTTATAGCTTGTTAAGTTTGTTAATTAGTTTGTAATGCATATCAAAATATCAACCATACAATCAAATAACAAACATTCAAACAAGCATAAACATAAACAACCATAATATGCATAACCTTAGCTACTATTGTGACCACACTTGTTTGCCATCACAAGTGTGGTCATTTGGTCTTTCCTAAGGGTTGAATACAACACAAAATTGAGGTCTTGATAGACCCCCACTTGAACTTGCATCCATATGCTTCAAGTCCTTCTTTTGTGTCTTCCTTTTGTGCCTCCTTCCTAAGCATCTTCTTTTACAAAATATATATCCTAATACATATTTTCTAGTAAAATAAAAATACTCCTAATCTATTATTACATCCCAATGAATAAATAGACAAAATACAAGCACAAAACTTTACAACCCAATTGAATGAATATAATCAAATAAATACATTCAATCCAAATCAAAACAACACAAGGTCTTAAGCTAGGTTATGCACTATCATATGAACAATCATTAACATCATTTAACAAATAAAATAAACCCCATTAAACCCTAAATTTTCAGCCAACATAAACTGAAAATTTGGGTTTGTTTATCCAAACAACCAACAACCAAACATTGCAAACAATTGATATTCCTATCTTTCAAAGTTTAATCATAAGCATGAAGATATAACTTTGAAAGACATGGGGTTTATTCAATCAACCAAAAGCAGCCTATTATGAGTTTATAATCATCCTTTAAAACCAATTTTAAAGGACAAAACATGCAAGCAAGTCATCCACATAACCGGCTCCTGATGCCATTGATGGGTTTGTTAGAACATAAAACCAAGTTTAACCATTTAAACTTTCAGAAAACACAGCGGAATAACAACTTTAAAATCGATTTTATAAGCTGAAAATTATGTTCTTTAAGTGACCATACAAGTGTATAAAACAAACCCATAACTCAAAGGATCATTATATGTGAATAAACATGCTATATGTATATAAAACAACACAATATGACAGCCACAAAGGCGCTGCCAAACTACCTCTTTCAGCAGCTAAATGTCGACCAAGGAAAGAAGATAGGAGGCTAAAATATGGCCAAAACTTCAAGGTTGGATGTCCTCAAATGTTGACTCCCACAAAGCTCTAAGTAAGCATCATCCTTGCTTGGAGTTTGACACCAAAAACACCAAGATGAAAGCTGCCAAAAGACCTTCAAGATCCGTGCGTTTCCAGAAGCAAACTTAATGATGTGGGAAGATGAAATCGACCAAGATTCCAAGAGGAGGAACCCTCAAGTGTGTATAACCCCAAGCCTCCTTGCAAAACCCTTCTAGTTAGGAAGATTTACCACCAAATGAACACAAAATTGCTCTTCTAAAAGCTCCAAAGCTGCTGCCTTGTTACGTGAATTAGAGAGAGAGAAGAAGAGTATTTTGTGTTGTTGCATGCAATGAGAATGGTCAAGTGAAAAATGGGAGAGTCCAAGAAAAGTTAATGTGTGTAGTATTCAAGGCAAAATTGGTCCAATGGGATGCAAGGGGGGGGGGGAAGGCCAAGGAGATTCAAAATGGCTTCCCAACCTTAAAAATATCACACATTAAGCTAGTTAACTAGTCTTATTCTTAGAAATACAATTAACCTTTTAATTGTATTGTCCATACACTCCCATTATTAATTTGTGATGTTATCTAACTTACTTAAATAACATTACAAATAATATCATTGAACAAAATATCCTAATAAGTTGTTCCATCTCATATGCAACTTATTTAGAAAACCCATTTTCTAAATTGGTGTAAATATTTAATTGCATGATCATATCATCAATTAAGTATTAATTGGTGTTTGCTAAGCTTGTTATTAGGTATAACCCGACTTGGATCATAACGTACTAACCACATCAATGTTCTAAGTGTCTTGGCCACACAGAATCCTACAGTCTGATCACACAGAACCAGTATCTCCAATCATTAATCAGCATCACATGGCTCAACAACAAGCTCTAGAGCATGAAGATAAAGTGAGTGAACACTGTTCCAGTTCAGCAAGTGTAGCTGCAACTGAAGAAAACAAGAATAAGACTCATGCTGAAGAAGAAGTACAAGGGAATCTAGTGGATGTAATTGCATATCATGAAGGGAGTGATAAAGACATCCCTGTGAGTAAGAGCTATTTGGTTGCTGAGTATAATAAATTGGTGCTCAAATAAAATAAAAGAAAACAAAGAATTCAAGAGCTGAAAAGGATCATCAAAGAGAAGGATGAAGAACTAATAAAGCATGTAGCCAGACTAAAAAGTATTAGAGATGATGCAGAAGTAACAATAAAGTAATTGATGCTCTCCTTCAACATGAACAAGGATTGCAAGAATGTGTAAAACATAAGAAGAATGAAAAAAAAAGCTGATCTCTAAAGTGGAGCAAATCACTGATGATGTGTCTGCAAAAACTGAGATGATAAAGCTGAAAGATCAAGAGATTGGGCTGTTAAAGATGAAGATTTGTGCATTGGAAGATACCCCATCTGCCAAACAAACACAACAATCTTCTAAAGCTTCAAAGCAATTAATTCTATATTCACGGAAGAGACAGTATCTGGGGAGTACTAAGAAGAAGATGACAAAAGATGAAGCTACCCCAAAGAAGCAAAAGGTCACATCACCTGAACACACTCCTTCAGTAGATTTATCTACTGTGAAGTTGAAATCCAATAATGACAGTGACAGTGATGAAGAGTGGAATGAGCTGATCAAGATGGACTCACCAACTGACCATAAAGACTCAAAGGCTGATGATCTTCTAACAACTAAAGACATTATGGAAGAGAAGCCTGAGTCAAACATGTTTATGACACTCATAAACCATGGTTTCCCTTATGACACGGTTGAAAGGCTAAACATGACTGGGATGAAGAATCTCCTTAAAGAGTTCGAGCTTGCAAGATTCATGATTCCAAACTGTCAATATGAAGCATTTAGCACCTTTCAATCAATTCAAAAGACAAAGAAAGAGTTGGGCCATTGTGACAAAGCTAAGCTAAGCAAATAGAATATGACATGCTGGTTACAAGGTCACAACTACAAACCACATGAGTTAAAGGGAAGGTCAGTTGGAGAGCTTAGAAGAATGATGGAACATGTGATGAAAGTTGAGCTTGATATAAGAGTCAGATTCAGAACTGAAGCTCCTAATCCTGCTGTTGGGCATCATAACAAAATTGATGCTGAACCAGTTTTGGTGGAAAGCATAGATCAACACAAAGAAAAGGATAGACTGATCAGAGAGCCCAGAGAAGTAATTACATGGAAAGTGTGGCCACCTGGAACTACAGTAAGGGAGATAACAGAACAAAAATCCACCTTGATACAACTGATATACCACCTCACAACTCCCAGCTTTGTTGAAGAGAACAGGATTATAGCCTGGAAATATGATCCAGATTGGGATTGTGCCATTATTAAAAGAACATCTAGAAGAATTGAATACTTCCATGATGTATTTTCTGTGGTGTGCCTACTGGAGAATGACATCAAAGATCTATAAAGTCTCATCATCTGCAATTACCCAATTCACCCAAGAGGAAGAGACTTCTCAACTATAGTGGGCAAACTCAAAACAAAATTTAAGGATGATGTGCTTGTAGAAGCCAAAAAAGAAGATGCAGAGCAGAGAAAGAGAATCAAGGGCCTTAAAAGATACAATTCCAATACCTCAGACTTAGTAGATGATGAATTCCTGAAGAGGATTGGATAGAATAGCAGGAAATCAGCAGCAATCAAGTGCATTAAAGGGACTCAATACACATACCCTATAACTGAATGGGGTTATGTTGAGAAAACAAAAGAGCTTATGCTGCTGAGAAATGCAGAAAACAAAAGGGCTGGTCGGATCAGGATCTTTGACCTAGTGGAAATAAAGCTAGTTCACCCCAGCTACACTTCTTACCTGTATGACAAATTCTTTTGAAAGTTGGGTGATGAAAAAGCATAGAATGATCTGTTCCTGCATGTCCATGTCATTCAAGTAATTGATAAACTACATGCTAAAGCATACAAAAGAAGAAGACACAATGCTGGACTGCTGAAGGGAACAACTTTTGATGAAGTAACAGAACTCAGAATCTCAGAGCAAGATGAGCTAGAAGTGGTGAATAATAACAAGGTGTTAGACATACTCACTACTGAAAAAGATGTTCTGGGACTAAGCTTTGAGACTCTGAAGAAGCTCAGCAAGATGAAGATCAACTACAAGTATGATGATCAGAAGTCTTTTGTGTCTTACTTCTACAACAAGATTATTGCCAGAGTCAAAGAGCTTGCAGTTTTGAAGGATTGATTACAAGGATCTAAGCCTAAGGGGGAGTATTGTTAGATCTAGAAATAATAGGTCTAGATCATTTTGTATAGGCTTAGAACTTTAATCAATACTTGTAATAAAAAATTGTAACTGACTATCATTATGTATGCATTGAATGTATAGGTTAACCCATATGTGTTATGTGATGTACATGATGACAGACAAAAACAATATACTTGGTGAATTTCTAAAATCGGCTAAGTGTAAGAAACATCTACGGATGAACAATAATGCCAATCCGTAGATATGTTTCTTACAATACATCCTTTATGTCTGTGAATGAACAACATCACCCAAGGATTACTTTGAAGTGAAGATTCCTACGGAAGGAAAGTTTCCTATGGAAGAACTGAAGTTCCTACGGAAGACAAGATATCTGCGGAAGACCAGAACACTTGTGCAATGTCAATCAGTTAACAAGTCAACAAGTCAATAACAAATCCCAAGAGATCCGGTGTTTCCTTAACTGACTCAAAGTGCCTATAAATATGAGTCCTAGGTTTCATATCTCGATGAACATAATTTTAGCAATATTACGGCTGTCGATTATCACATAATTGCGCAACCCTAGCCACCTTCACATCAACAACAACATTAATTTGATTGAAGAAATCATTGTTCATAGTTTTATGATTATTCTTTTGTAATCATTACTCAATATTAATGAAATACATTTGAATCAATTATTGTGTTTGTATTTACTGTGTCTTGGTGATTGTGTTCTTCATTAATATTTAAAGCAGTTAAATAGTAATTAATGAATATTCCGCGCTCATTAACTTAACAATATACTTGGTGAATTTCTGAAATTGGCTAAGCGTAAGAAACATCTACGGATGAACAATATTGCCAATCTGTAGATATGTTTCTTACAAGACATCCTTTATGACTGCGGATGAACAACATCACCCAAGGATTACTTTGAAGTGAAGATTCCTACGGAAGGCAAGTTTCCTACGGAAGAACAGAAGTTCCTGCAGAAGACAAGATATCTGCGGAAGAGCAGAACACTTGTGCAATGTCAATCAGTTAACAAGTCAACAAGTCAATAACAAATCCCAAGAGATCCGGTGTTTCCTTAACTGACTTAAAGTGCCTATAAATATGAGTCCTAGGTTTCACATCTCGGTGAACACAATTTTAGCAATATTACGGCTGTCGATTATCACATAATTGTGCAACCCTAGCCATCGTCACATCAACAACAACATCAATTCGATTGAAGAAATCATTATTCATAGTTTTATGATTATTCTTTTGTAATCATTACTTAATATTAATAAAATACATTTGAATCAATTATTGTGTTCGCATTTACTGTGTCTTGGTGATTGTGTTCTTCATTAACATTTAAAACAATTAAACAGCAATTAATGATTATTCCGCGCTCATTAACTTGTCATTATTTTAATACTAATAATTCCTGAATTGAGATCCTTGGATTCACACACATCCGTTGTGTATTATCTTGGACCTGTTCGATTCATGTCTGCTGTGAAGTTAAACGTTCGCTGTGTAAAGAATGATGTTTTCCCAACTGTAACTCGTCAGCTGTACGTGTTAACACATCCATTGTGAGTATTAACACATCAGCTATGGATGTGTTTGTTCATCAGTTGTTAACACTTGGACAAAATGAATGTTTTCCAGCTGTGAACGTTGTGTATCAGCTGTGGATGTAACACATCAGCTGTGGACACTTGGTTGAAAAATGATGAAGATTGTCAACTATAGAATTAGAACATCAACAGTGAAATTAGAACACTTGGTCAAAAATCAAATTCAAGTGTAACTTGTATACTTTGCAAAATTCGATTATGAATGGAATTCACTTGAAAACTCATAATTGATGTTTGAATAATTCTTGAATGATTGTATGATGAACAAATGAATCAAAATCTGAATTAAATCATAGATTTGACTGATTTTGATATTTCAAAGTTGTTTGACGTTGAAAAAGTCAAACTTCGTGTTCTTGAATGAACAAACTTTTGATTCTTGAGTTTCTGATGGAATTTGATAAAATCAAACATTATAAGTTATGGATAAGTGATTCTAAGCTATAACAACAATCAATTTCATATAATCATCACCTAAACTCGGATTTAGATTATGAACTCATGACGAACACAATGAAGAACAAAAACCAAGATCTAAGAATCAATGTTCAAAAATGTATGATTTGGATGTTGTGTATAATAAATGAACCTTAGATTTGATGTTTCTAATCTAAAACCACTATCAATTTCAGCTGAACAACATTAGATTCGTGATTTTGATTTTTTTTCCTTAAAAACAGTGAACTTTTTAAAACCACAAAATTTCGTGATTTTGATGTTTCTAATCTAAAACCACAAAATTTTTAAAAATCTTTAAAATCAAGAGTTGTGGTTGTTCAATTGATATTAAACTTTGAAGATATGTTATTTGTCACAAACTAAAGCTATTAGAAGCTTAAATTCGATCAAACAACAAGAAAATCAAAATTTCACGTTCATGAGCATTTAAAAGACTTGATGAACACATTTCCTTAAATCTTCAAATTAATGTCTCAAATGAACTTCAATTGATATGAAAACATGCATATTTTCATGAAATAACAAATATAAGCTGATGGTAGCTTGATTTCATCAAAAACAACAACAATTTGCAGATCACTTGTGGTTTAAATTTTTGAGAAAAAATTGAAGAACAAGGAGCCAAGGCTCTGATACCAACTATGGAAATTGATACTGATGGATCAAATATTGCAATCATATTGTTGCCGTTTATTTGATCTGTGATGCGGAATCTCACAGACCCTTTGATGATTTCAAGTGAAGATCTGTTACAAGATTTAGTGTATGATGATGAACGAATGATGAATAATTGAAGAACACATATTCATAAAAATTTCATTCGTTCATATGTGTGATGATGCTAGGAGATTACGAAGGGATTTTGTAAAAGAATTCTCTCACACACACTCAACCTAATTGTTTCAATCACTAGAATAGTTCTCCCTCTTTTCTATTGTTAGTGCTTAGAGTATAAATGACTACACTTGGTCTGTTTATACTCTTTATAAAACTAAACACAATTACATTTAAGCCCTAATGATTACACAAATATTGTTCTAAGTCTGATTCTGTTACTGATGTGTGACTGCCGGGTGCTAACGTTATTCAGGACGACCGCTGATATTGACTGTTGACTTTGACCATGGTGGACTAAGTTTAACTTTGGTCAATTTTCTTTGTTTTGATTATATTTTCAACATAACTTCACCCTGTCGGTTTTGATAATCATTATGAGATTCGGCACTTAGGTTTTGGTAAGTATCATCTTCAAATAGTCCAACAAACTTGCTTTTTAAACTTAGTCCCTTGATCATTTCTAATGATTTTTACCTTGTGATCAATTTATTTCTCAATTTTAAGAATAAAAGATTTTTTTAGCAGTTTCATCTTTAGATTTTAAAAACAATACTCATGTAAATCTTGTAAAATCATCAACAATCACAAGACAATATGATTTCCTTCCAATGCTCATTATACTTATGGGACCAAAAAGATCCATGTACAATAAATGTAATGAGGTGGTGATGGAGTTAACCACTTTGGATTTGTGAGAGACCTTGTGTTGTTTCCCTTTCAGAGAAGCAACACAGTTATCTTTACATAAAAACTCCTATTTAGGCACACCATGTACCAAATTATTTTTAACCAGTTTGTTCATGGTTTTAAAATTAACATGGCACATTCATTTTTGCCAAAGAGTTGACTCATCACCATTAGCTTTGGAAAGAAAGCATGATACTTCACCCAGTAGGGAAGCATTGTTCATATCTAGCTTATACATATCCCCTCTCCTGGGAGATCTAAGAAGCACTAATTCCTAAGGAATTGTCATCCTAGGTTTAAGGATAATACACACATGTTCTGTGAAAAGCATTTGGTGCTTTTGATCACAGAATCTCAAACACTACGGAGATTGTGTTCAAGCTGTTTGACAAAGTTTACTTTGTTAACCTTTAACTTACCATTGGATATACTATCTCTACCAGAAATGTATTCTCCGGCTTCACCTTCAAACTAAACATGACCCCCATCAAAATGTTCAAATTGTTATAAGGGAGATCTGGTCCCTTTCATATGTCTGGAGCATCCACTGTCCATAACCCATCCATTTCCATTTTTGTCATATGGATGTCCCTAGACATAAGGTGAAATGATTAGTTACTATTGGAAACCCATTCCTTGTTGCTCTTGGGTTCTTCCAATGTAGATGAGATAATTGAATCAAAACGTATGCATGGGGGTTTAACTATGGTTTGTGAAGAAGAGGTTTGGGCTATAGCATCTTTTATAGATCTTTCATTCCATCTTATGGTTGATCAATATAGGTGAGCCTGAGGAGGCTTGAGCAGCACGACTTGCTTCTGAGGCTTCTTTCTTCTCGGAAGAAGTTGTCACCACCTTTTCTTCGAAAGCAGTCTTCTTCTCGAAAGGTTTTAAAGGATTCTTTTTGTTCCTTTGTTTTTTCTTTGGCTTGTCTTCCAAATCTATTTTCCTTTCAGAAGAATGAGTTTCCTCCAAAAGCAACTTGGCTTCGGAACCAAGCTTTCCTTTCCTTAAAACTTGGACCATATGGTAAGTTCCAAATGTGAAACCATCCTTGACCCCTTCTTTCTTAACATTGGTTGCATAATGTGTGCTTACTAGATTGTAGTAACAATGTGTAGTCATTTGGTTATGCAGACCATAGATTATGCACTCAATGTTATTCTGGATGGGGCATGAGGGCTGTTGTTTCTTGCACTTTTTTTCGTCTTCAATAGCCTTCTTCTTTAATTTCTGATCCTTCAGTTGGATACCAGTGCTGGTACTACACTCTTTTCCTAAATCTGAACGTCTAACCACTTGGAATCCAGCTAAGATGAATACACCCTTTTACCTTGGCTTTATCTTTAACTTTGACTCAACCATCTTCTTGGCAGTTTTTCTTACTGCCCTAATTTTATTCTTTCTGGCTTTGGTGGTTAGGGCTTGATCATCAGTAGTATGGATGAGGTTTTCTACCTTATCCTCCCTATGGTTGTTACCATTGTTGCATCATTCTTCTGCTCATTGGGTAGTGGATCAGCAGTTGGAACCTCTTGCTCATCAGTATCACATCTTGACTGTCAAACAGACACATAAGAGTATGGTGGAGCAATTTCATTAGTTCCCAACCCACTTTTGTTTTGATAACACACATTTGAGTGGGAGGATGATGTAATGATGGTGTTGAAGTTATGCTATTCAATGGCATACTTCTTTGCTTTAGCCACAACTATTACTAGGTAGGCTTGAGCCTCAGTCAACTTGGAGATTAAATCTTTTTTTTGAGCCCTGTAGTTTGAATGGTCATGTCTTAAAGAGGATACAGTTTTCTCTAACTCTTCACTTTTGAGTTTGTAGTCAGATTCTGCTCTCCTAAAATCAGATTTTAATATGTTTAAGATTTTAATATGTTTAAGGAATCAATATCAGATTTAATTTCCATGTTGTGGTCCTGATACAATTTAACCTTAGCAATACAGGCTAGAGTACAGAGATGTTCATATACCTTGGTGTCTTCAGTTCCAGCCATGAGAGCTTGAGCAGGAGTGACATCTTGCACCATGAAGCTCCAATCAACTTCTTGAGCAACCGATACAGTTTGTTAATCAGTGGGTTTGGTTGTAGCTTTTGGGGTAGCAGGATGTTGGGTGGCTTAGGATGCTCCAGGATTAGATCTAGGAGCTTTGCATTCCCTTGCAAAGTGACCAAGTTGGTTGCAGTTGTCGCACTTGGCCTTTGACTTATCAAAACCCAAATTTGTTATAGTTGGGTTCTGAGGGAATTGCCTTCCAGTTCTCTTGAAGAACTTCTTTGCTTTATGGGTTAGGAGTGCCATCTACTGGATAATGTCACGTACTCCACATCATCTAGGCTAAAACACTCAAGATTATCAAAACAGAATTGAAAATCTCCAGTGTGCTCATTTCCTGAAACAAAAGCACAACTATCCTGGAAAGGATTTTTTTGAGCCTATTAAGACCTAGGTGTCTCAAGAAATGTGATATAAGGCCCAAAAGAGGATAATGGCTACTGGGGATAGTTCAGATACAACTGAGGCTGGCAAGTTCTTGAACCTTGAGCAACATGTAGAGAATTGCTGACAGGAAGGTTTATGTTTCTGTTCATCTGATGCCTTTCTGAGTTTCCATCTCCATACGGTATCCATCAAGGATTTCATATAGTTTAGTCATAGTAAGAGTGTTAAGATTCTTAGTTCTCTTGATTGAGACATAGTAAAAAGTCCATTTACGAGGACGTGCACTCATGAATTTTCTCACTATGTCTCTTTTCTCAAGAATCACTCACATAGACTGAAGAGAGGTGATCAAGTCCATATACTTAAAGTATTGTTGGCTCAAGATCTCACCAACAATATGTGTGAAGTTCTAAAAATTCTGCTTCAGCACATCTTTCTTGGACTCCTTCGAATCAGTAGAACCAGAGTACATCAACATCAAGGCATCAAATAGATCTTTGGCAGTCTCGCATTATTGAAAGCATACCGTTATGGAGTTTTGTATAGCCGTAAGCAACACAATTTTAGCTTTGTAGTATATGTCCATCCTCTTGAAGTCTTCATCAGAGTAGTCTTCAACAGGCTTCTCAATCATGGCACCATTACCAGCTAGGGATTTCACCTTTGGTTTATAAGGACCATGAGTAACTGATCTCCATGTTCGACTTTCTTGATACTTGATATAGCCTTCAATACGTTTGCATCAGGCTCTAAAATTATCAGGAGTGATAATAGGAGTCTTGTTCATGGTTCCCATCTCAGACTCAGAAAATTTCTAGTTACCCTTTGAGTTAAATGAATAAGTGTGAAGAAACAAGGGTGATTTGAGATG
Organism: Flaveria linearis; assembly: GCA_024085815.1. Taxonomy (NCBI): domain Eukaryota; kingdom Viridiplantae; phylum Streptophyta; class Magnoliopsida; order Asterales; family Asteraceae; genus Flaveria; species Flaveria linearis. The sequence goes on from CM044004.1 coordinate 26,873,172, forward strand.
GTTAGATCTCACAAAAAAAGATCCTAAAAAGCTTTGATACCAATTACAGGATTGGTATTGGCCTCACAACAAAAGTATATCTCATAAACTCACTTAATCTTACTCGGTTTGATAAACTAGAATCTCTAACTAAGTTCACAAGTAATATAATAATTTAATGAACACAAGAATGGTTTTCAAGATACTTGAATATATAACTTCTCAATTCAGTATTACAAGACTCTTACAAGCATTGTAACACCCGTATTTTCTTTTTAAAGAAATAAAAGAATAAAAGAGAAAGAAAAAGGAAGAAATGAAAGTCAACCTAAAGTTGAGGGGTTAAAAGTGCCAAAAGGACAAAGAGAATAAAAGTTGGTGAATAAATGGGTATGGCCGCCCATAACCTCCAATCCCAGCTGCTTTTCGACAAAAGAAAAGAAAGAAGAGTAGAAGAGAAGAGATTTCGGATTCTAGAGAGAGAAAACAACTGAAATCGAAATTGGTAAGCAGTTTATGAGTTTTTGGGTTCGGTTTTATAGATTTTTGGCCAAGTAACTGAATTGTATGTGTTCTTATGTGTATATGTGCTCGGATTGTGTGTTTAGACACATATAGGTGTTCGGATTCTTTGAAAAGTCCAAGATTTAGAGTATGAAGCTTAAAAGCAGCTAAGGTGAGTTTCTAGATCCCCTTTTTACATGTTTTATACGATTTTAGGGCTGGAAAATACATGTATGTATGTTTTTATGAGATTGGGTATGTTACCCGTATGTTTATGTGCATGCATATGTGGATGGGGTATGTTTTGGGCTAATGTAATGTTATGATTATGTTAAGTTCATGCTTAGATTGGTATGCGAATGCTAGAACTAAGTGATGTAATGTTTGGGACTGAGAACAGCTTAAAAATATGTGAAAAGGCTGCTATTACGCCTATACAAGGCTCATAAGCCTGAACGGTCCTCATACTCCTATGATTTTGACAGAAACTTAAGTGTTGGGGCTTATGCTCCCCAACAGTGCTCATGTGCCTGAAATTTAGAACTTAGAAAACTAAGTACAGGGTAATTAGTCTGAAAAGTACTAATACGCCTAAATTTTATGCCTTAGGAAAATTACAAGGTAATATGCCTAAATAGTGCTCTTACGCCCGAAATTATGACTTAGGAACTAGGTATAGGGTAATATGCCCGAATAGTACTCATACGCCTGAGTTCTGACTTAGAAAAAATAAGTATAGGGTAATGAGCCTAAACAGTGCTCTTGTGCCTGAAATAATGACTTAGAAAACTAAGTGTAGGGTAATGAGCGTAAATAGTGTTCTTGCGCCTGGTATTATTTTCCAAGTGTAAGGTAATATGTCCCAACAGTGCTCATGTGCCCAGACAGTCCTCATGCGCCCAAATAGTTCTCATGCGCCCAACACTTAGAATTTAATGCAGAATTTTCGTGGAAGTTTGTGCAGCTAGGGTTTTGGACTAATATTGACTATGGGTCATTAAATGCATATGATGATGTTTGATTGACATTATGACCTTCATTATTGATAATATTATGATTAGAATTATCATTATTAATATTATTAATAATAATACTGCATGACTCTACGTGTATGATCATGATCAATACAGAAATTTATTATCGTTAATAAAACGAAAGATTAATAATAAAGAAAAGTGGAACGGAAACGAATGAACGAATGGCTTGCAAGCGGAGGTGCACACCCCTGGCAGGTGTTAGCTCAACTGTGATGCAGGTTAGCTACCCCGAAGGATGCACACAGGGTCAATCTTTGAGATTGACAATGAGGTGAGCAACTTTGTGTTGCAACAGACTCGGTTAGCAGGCAATCGTGAGATTGCCACTGAGGTGAGCAGCCATGTGCTGCAACAGACTTGGCTAACGTACGATCGTGAGAGATCGATATGGAGGTGAGCGGCCTTGTTGTCACAACAGACTCGTAAGAATGAATGTAAAGACCGAATGAGTAATGAAAAGAGTATGAATTGAACGAATGATGAGGATAATAATAATAATTATTATCTGTATGTATGTAGGATGTATGCTCACGAACGAAATATCATAATTGAGTACAAAATAGGATCCTCGTCGTTCAACCTCAGTAATCGTGGCTCTGTGCCATGAAGAGGGTAAAGCCTGACGGGATCTAGATGATAAATGAATGATAATGAGTTATGATGAATGAACGAAAGCTAAGGAACGTAATGAAAGATAATAATGATATTATCCACATATACGTATAATGTGTGGGCATGTACGAAAGTATAGTATGATTTGAAAAAATAAAGTATTTTAATTATAAAACTAGAACTCACTCGCAACGCTGACTTTTATGTATTTTCCAGTTGGCAGGTAAGCGATGCTGAGGATGGCACACTGGGATGGCTACTCGGCGGGGCAAGACTGACATCCATTCATGTTTTGATGATATTGTTGTTTTGTAATTCAATCAACTAATCTTTTTGTGACTTATGAACTACAATGTATTGCTCAACAACAGTGTTTATAATGAAATGAATGGTTTTGCTAAATAAATTCCGCTTCTTAAATTTATAATGTTTTAGGTAGTTACTGCTGTGAATGACCAACTGTGAGGTCTCCGGGATCGGGGCCTTACATGTTGGTATCAGAGCCATAGTTTAAGTGAAATGGGTAAATTTTCAAAAGAAACCTAAACTTAAACTGAAAATGGGACAGAAGAAGAGATGTCAGCCCGAGTAGCTACGTGCCATCATGTATTCTTTTCTTTAAGTTAACCAGAATTATGTGCGTGTACTATATGGCTTATGTGTTCTTAGTAGATTTAAATACTGACTAAGTCGGGATAGGAAATGCTTGGGGTGTGAAAAGTAAAGTAAGTGGCTAATCACAACTAGCCACTGTAATTAGGGACTTACTATACTTGACATAAACTGAGCTATTACCTTGAATGACTGTTTTAGTGTTTGAATCTTATAGTGCTTAGGAAATGGTTAGGAAGAAAATTTCCAAAGCTTCTAGAGGTAGAGGTAGACCGCGTGTGACTAGGAGCAACGCTAAAGCTGCTGAGACGACCCATGAGAACCCTGAGGTTCCTGACCGGACTGAAGGAAATGAGAATGCCGGTCTGAACTCCTCAGCTCGGGAGGCGATTGCTGATGAGGTACACCAGGTCCTGCAGGCAGTTATGCCATTTGTAGTGACCGATGTTATTTGAGCCGTGAGGAACGAGGAGAGAAGGGAGAAGGAGGACAGGAGAGGGTCGACTGGGAAGGAAAGCAAGGGAGGAGAGGAACGACCGGATCCTGAGATAGTAGTATCTTATGAGGAAGAGGATGATGTAGTAGGGGTGACAACCAAGGGATGCAATTACGGGGCATTCCAGAGGTGCAAGCCCCCGACTTTGGATGGCAATGGCGATGCTGCTGCTGCTCACCGCTGGGTGAGGGAGATGGAGGCAGTGTTGGAGATCAGTGAGTGTCGCGAAGATCAAAAGGTGAAGTTCGCGACTCACTCTTTCGTCGACTCGGCCTTGTGTTGGTGGGACAATATTGTCCAAGTTGAAGGTTCCAGGGCCATCGGGAAAATGTGATGGAACGAGTTGAAGAAGCTGGTAGTTGAGGAATTCTGTCGTCACAGGAAACTCGATAGTATTGAGAGGGAGTTCCTACAACTCGAGGCAGGAACCCTGACCCACCAACAGTACACCACCAGATTCAATGAAATGGAGAGGCTGGTGCCGGATCAAGTGAAGCCGATATCTCGAAAGATTAACCGGTACATCCAGGGGCTGCCAGCAGACACTCGTAGGCACTTGATTGCTGCGCGACCAAGTACTTTTAGGTTGGCAGTGGATTTGGCTGGTAGACTTTATGATGAGAGGGGGTAAAAGATGTGGAAGTAAAGATGGCCGGTGGTGGTGACCGGAACGGGAACGGGAAACGGTTCGGGCATGGTGGTTTTACCCCGAATAACAAGAAGATGAGAATGGATGACCGTAGGGTGGTGTCATCAAGCTCGAGGCCCAAAAGGTATGGCAAGTGCGGGAAGGAGCATACAGGTGAGTGCAGGCTGGGGCTCAACGTGTGCTTCAAATATGGAAAGCCGGGCCATATCTCCAGGGACTGTAGACTGTTGAGGTGTTACAACCGCGGCGGAGAGGGCCATATGAGTAAGGATTGCAAGAAGTAGAGGGCGGAGAGTTCCGGGGCAAAGAAGACGGCCGGGAATGAAGGGCAGAAGGCAAGTGCCAGAGCGTTCACCATGACCAGAGAGGAGGCTAGGACGGACCCCGATGTTGTGTCAGGTACGTTTCTAGTAGACCAAACTCTTGCTTCTGTGTTATTTGATTCTGGTGCTAGTAGGAGTTTTATTTCTTCCAATTTCTGTGCTAAACTGCCTCTTAGTAGTAAATGCATTGATAAGCCCTTTGACGTAGAGACTGCTATTGGTAAGTCTACTAGGGTTAAGAACGTGATAGAGGACTGTGCTATAGAGTTAGAAGGTCATAGGTTTACTGCCAAGTTACATGTGATGCCCCTAGGTGGATTTGATGTAGTACTAGGGATGGATTGGTTAGCAACCTATGAAGCGAATATCGTGTGCCGTAAGAAGATAATTAGACTGACGGCGTCTGATGGAAGTCCGGTGACAATATATGGCGATCAGGTTATGACGATTCCAAAAGTAATTTCGATGGCGGTGGCAGGAAAGTGCATGAGACGTGGATGTAGCTCTTATCTAGCCTATGTGAAGAATGTGGACACGTCAACACAACAACTGTCCGATGTGCCGGTCGTGTGTGACTTTCCCGATGTGTTTCCAGAGGACCTATCAGGTGTGCCACCGGATCGCGAAATCGAATTTCAAATTGACTTGATACCCGGTGCTCAACCTGTCGCTAAGGCACCGTATCCATTAGCTCCGACTGAGATGAAGGAGTTAATGGAGCAACTACAAGAATTGCTGGATAAGGGTTTCATCAGACCGAGTATCTCTCCTTGGGGTACTCCGGTCTTATTCGTGAAAAAGGACGGTAACATGAGAATGTATATCGACTACCGTGAATTGAACAAATTGACGATAAAGAATCGGTATCCGTTACCGAGGATTGACGACATGTTCGACCAGCTCCAGGGTGCCAGTTGGTTCTCGAGAATAGATCTTAGATCTGGCTACCATCAATTGAAAGTGAAGGAGCAGGACATTCCTAAAATAGCTTTTCGTACGCGCTATGGTCACTACGAGTTCCTCGTCATGTCTTTTGGGTTGACCAATGCGCCAGCTGCTTTTATGGATTTGATGAATCGAGTGTGTCGGCCAATGTTAGATAAATCAGTGATTGTGTTCATCGATGATATCCTGATTTATTCAAGGAGCGAAGAAGAGCATGCCGGTCACATTCGGGAGGTGTTGGAGACTTTGAGAAGGGAGAAACTGTATGCTAAGTTCTCCAAGTGTGCTTTCTGGCTACGCGAGGTGCAATTTCTTGGTCACGTGGTAAATGCGGAGGGAATCATGGTGGACCCAGCAAAGGTTGAGGCTGTGATACAATGGAAGTCACCAAAGACGCCATCCGAAATTCGTAGCTTCTTGGGATTGGCGGGCTACTACAGGAGATTTATTCAAGACTTCTCCAAGATAGCCTCACCTTTGACCAAGTTGACTCGCAAGGATGTAAAGTTCGTGTGGGGTCGAGAACAGGAGGATGCCTTTGAAGAGTTGAAGACGAGGCTAACACAAGCTCCTGTCTTGACATTGCCCGAGGGAAATGACTACTTAGTGGTCTATTCGGATGCATCCTATTCTAGGCTAGGTTGTGTAATGATGTAGCGTGGACGGGTAATAGCCTACGCATCCCGACAACTGAAAACCCACGAAGTCAACTATCCCACACACGATCTAGAATTAGCCGCGGTGGTTTTCGCATTGAAGATTTTGTGGCACTATCTATACGGGACTAAGTGCACCATCTTCACAGACCACAAAAGCTTGAAGTACTTTTTCGAGCAAAAAGACCTGAACATGAGGCAAAGACGATGGTTGGAACTCATCAAGGATTACGATTGCGAAATCCATTACCATCCGGGCAAAGCCAATGTGGTAGCAGATGCCCTTAGCCGAAAAGAAAGGCCCGAGCCAATCCGGGTGAAGGCATATCAGCTGATTATGACCTCTGATGTGATGACGCAGGTTAAGGAATTCCAAGACGAGGCTTTGAAAGAAGATCGTCTTAACTCCGAAAGGATGCGAGGTCTAGTTACGGGATTAGGTGAGAACACTCTTGGTGTTAAGACCCGATTCGGGCGAATGTGGATTCCTCGATACGGGGATCTACATGGAAAGATTATGGACGAAGCCAATAAGACTCGATACTCCATTCATCCCGGTGCTACCAAGATGTATCGCGATATGAAGGAAGATTATTGGTGGCCGGGTATGAAACGCGATGTAGTGGGGTACGTGAGTAAGTGCCTTACTTGTCTCCAAGTGAAGGCGGAACACCAGAAACCGTACGGGAAAATCCAACCATTGGATATACCCGAATGGAAGTGGGAGCATATCACCATGGACTTCATTACTAAGTTGCCTCGCACGTCGAGGGGATGCGATACTATTTGGGTGATTGTCAACCGACTAACAAAGAGTGCCCACTTCCTACCGATCCGCGAGACGTATTCATCTGAAAGATTGGCAGATCTGTTCATCGTGGAAATCGTAGCTCGTCACGGCGTGCCGGTGTCTATCGTGTCGGATCGTGACACCCGGTTCACGTCGATGTTTTGGAGAAGATTCCATGATGCAATGGGGACGAGGCTACACATTAGCACAACCTATCATCCTCAGACGGACGGTCAGTCTGAGAGGACGATACAGACGCTCGAGGATATGCTTCGGGCGTGCGTGATCGATTTTGGAGGAAGTTGGGATGACCACCTGCCGTTAGCTGAATTCTCGTACAACAACAGTTATCATGCCAGTATTGGCATGCCACCATACGAGATGCTATACGGTAGGAGATGTAGGACGCCCGTGTGTTAGGGAGACATTAGGCAGAAAGAGTTAGGAGGTGTTGAGGTGATCGAAGCTACGACTGAGAAGTTAGAAAAGATCAAAGCCTTCATGAAGGCGACGAAAGATAGACAAAAGTCGTATGCTGACAAAAGGCGAAGACCGATAGAATTCAAGGTCGGAGACCGAGTCATGTTGAAGGTCTCACCTTGGAAAGGAATTATTCGATTCAGAAAACAAGGTAAGTTAAGCCCGAGATATATAGGACCTTTCCGAATCATCGCACGAATAGGAGAGGTAGCCTATCGACTTGAACTGCCAGATGAGTTAAGTGGAATTCATTCCACATTCCATGTATCTCATCTAAGAAAGTGCTTAGCTGATAAAGATATGATTGTTCCACTGGAGGATATTGAAGTAGACGAACGGCTCAATTACGTGGAGCAACCAGTGGCAATCATTGATCGTAAAGAAAAGAAGTTAAGGAATAAAGTGGTTCCTTTTGTGCGTGTACAGTGGAAGCACAGGAAGGGATCCAAATCCACATGGGAGACTGAGGAAGAGATGACGCAGCATTATCCTCATCTGTTTGAGGAATAACAGGTTTCGGGGACGAAACCTATATAAGGGGGTGGACTTGTAACACCCGTATTTTATTTTTAAAGAAATAAAAGAATAAAAGAGAAAGAAAAAGGAAGAAATAAAAGTCAACCTAAAGTGGAGGGGTTAAAAGTGCCAAAAGGAAAAAGGAGAATAAAAGTTGGTGAATAAAGGGGTATGGCCGCCCATAACCTCCAATCCCAGCTGCTTTTCGACAAAAGAAAAGAAAGAAGAGTAGAAGAGTAGAAGAGAAGAGATTTCGGATTCTAGAGAGAGAAAACAACTGAAATCGAAATTGGTAAGCAATTTATGAGTTTTTGGGTTCGGTTTTATAGATTTTTGGCCAAGTAACTGAATTGTATGTGTTCTTATGTGTATATGTGTTCGGATTGTGTGTTTAGACACATATAGGTGTTCGGATTCTTTGAAAAATCCAAGATTTAGAGTATGAAGCTTAAAAGCAGCTAAGGTGAGTTTCTAGATCCCCTTTTTACATGTTTTATATGATTTTGGGGCTGGAAAATACATGTATGTATGTTTTTATGAGATTGGGTATGTTACCCGTATGTTTATGTGCGTGCGTATGTGGATGGGGTATGTTTTGGGTTAATGTATTGTTATGATTATGTTAAGTTCATGCTTAGATTGGTATGCGAATGCTAGAACTAAGTGATGTAATGTTTGGGACTGAGAACAGCTTAAAAATATGTGAAAAGGCTGCTAATACGCCTATACAAGGCTCATAAGCCTGAACAGTCCTCATACTCCCAAGATTTTGACAGAAACTTAAGTGTTGGGGCTTATGCTCCCCAACAGTGCTCATGTGCCTGAAATTTTGAACTTAGAAAACTAAGTACAGGGTAATGAGTCTGAGCAGTACTAATACGCCTAAATTTTATGCCTTAGGAAAATTACAAGGTAATATGCCTAAATAGTGCTCTTACGCCCGAAATTATGACTTAGGAACTAGGTATAGGGTAGTATGCCTGAATAGTACTCATACGCCTGAGTTCTGACTTAGAAAAAATAAGTATAGGGTAATGAGCCTAAACAGTGCTCTTGTGCCTGAAATAATGACTTAGAAAACTAAGTGTAGGGTAATGAGCGTAAATAGTGTTCTTGCACCTGGAATTATTTCCCAAGTGTAAGGTAATATGTCCCAACAGTGCTCATGCGCCCAGACAGTCCTCATGCGCCCAAATAGTCCTCATGCGCACAACACTTAGAATTTAATGCAGAATTTTCGTGGAAGTTTGTGCAGCTAGGGTTTTGGACTAATATTGACTATGGGTCATTAAATGCATATGATTATGTTTGATTGACATTATGACCTTCATTATTGATAATATTATGATTAGAATTATCATTAGTAATATTATTAATAATAATACTACATGACTCTACGTGTATGATCATAATCAAGACAGAAATTTATTATCATTAATAAAACGAAAGATTAATGATAAAGAAAAGTGGAACGGAAACGAATGAATGAATGGCTTGCAAGCAAATGTATGGAGGTGCACACCCCTGGCAGGTGTTAGCTCAACTGTGATGCGGGTTAGCTACCCCGAAGGATGCACACAGGGTCAATCTTTGAGATTGACAATGAGGTGAGCAACTTTGTGTTGCAACAGACTCGGTTAGCAGGCAATCGTGAGATTGCCACTGAGGTGAGCAGCCATGTGCTGCAACAGACTTGGCTTACATACGATCGTGAGAGATCGATATGGAGGTGAGCGGCCTTGTTGTCGCAACAGACTCGTAAGAATGAATGTAAAGACCGAAGGAGTAATGGAAAGAGTATGAATTGAACGAATGATGAGGATAATAATAATAATAATTATCTGTATGTATGTAGGATGTATGCTCACGAACGAAATATCATAATAAAGTACAAAATGGTATCCTCGTCGTTCGACCTTAGTACTCGTGGTTGTGTGCCATGAAGAGGGTAAAGCCTGACGGGATCTAGATGATAAATGAATGATAATGAGTTATGATGAATGAACGAAAGCTAACGAACGCAATGAAAGATAATAATGATATTATCTACATATACGTATAATGTGTGGGCATGTACGAAAGTATAGTATGATTTGGAAAAGTAAAGTATTTTAATTATAAAACTAGAACTCACTCAGCAACGCTGACTTTTATGTATTTTCCAGTTGGCAGGTAAGCGATGCTGAGGATGGCACACTGGGATGGCTACTCGGCGGGGCATGACTGATATCCATTCATGTTTTGACGATACTGTTGTTTTGTAATTCATTCAACTAATCTTTTTGTGACTTATGAACTACAATGTATTGCTCAACAACAGTGTTTATAATGAAATGAATGGTTTTGCTAAATAAATTCCGCTGCTTAAATTTATAATGTTTTATGTACTTACTGCTGTGAATGACCAACTGTGAGGTCTCCGGGATCGGGGCCTTACAAGCATGGTTTGATGAGTTACAATGAGAAACTATATATACTACTATCTACAGCCAGTTATACTTGGATAATCAGTTGGAATTTATAACTAGACAAATACTTCATTGCTAGAAGTAAAGCATCTAAGATAAAATACTTCCTAGATTAGGTAGTCATGACATGTCCATGACTTACCTTTTGTCACCAACTAAAAGTGGCAACTATACTAACTGAGAATGGGTGAATAGTGAATTAAAGTATGGTCAACTACATGGGCATGGGAAAGCGCCATGCAGTGTATCAGAGGCTGTAGCGGATGTCAGACATTATGTTAACTGGTTCATAGTTGGTTCTTCGAAAGCTAAATAGCTTTGGAAGAATAAGTTCTTCCGATGCCATTTATGCTTCGGAACAATCAACTTCTTTCGAGTCTTCTGTAATTCTTCATGACTTTATTCTTTGGAAGTAGTAATTCTTGATTATAATAAATGTTTACATAAGTGTACATGTGTCATTATCACATTCGCTCTGCTGTCCACTTTCCTGCCTAATCAGTTATCAATTTTAAAATTCAGAATAACAAAATTTTTTTTAATTTCTCTCTTTTATTTCAAAAATCCAAAATTTTCTAAAATTAATATTTTTTAAAAATAGAAACAAATTTTGATTGAAAAGTACTCTTTTTCAAAAATAAAATTTAAAAAGCTTTGGATTTGTTTAAACAATAAACCATTTATAAAAATAAAATATTTTAGAACCCATCTTTTTTAAAAAAATAAACGTTATATATTAACAGGTTTTTTTAAAACAAAAACTTGTAAAGATAATTAAACCTGGAGTTTCTAAATGAGATATTTATAAAAACTGATATTTTTAAATCAATATTTTTTATAACACGAAAATAATTTATAATAAAATAAAATTGAAGACCATAGTTGTAAAACAAACTGATTTTTATAAAATAAATGTTTTTTTCTAAAACAGGTTTTTTTAATACGAAATGTTCTATATCTAAAAAATCCCCAAATATTTGGAAAAACTTTTATCAAAAACCATAGTTACTTTTATTGAATTTTTTTTTGCAAATTAGACAAAATGCAGCTTTAGTAAACCCGTTTATTACACGGATTGAATAAATAAAATATAAAATAAATTAAAATAAAAATTTATTAATTATAAAATGATATTCTAAGATAAGATGTTTAAATTACATATGAGTAAGCACTATAAGTAATAAATACTGATATTAACTTTTTAAACTTTTTTGTATTTTCAAAAAATTAATTAAATATTCTTATTCAAAACAACCATTTTAAAAATTATCATTTTCAAAAATTTCCTTACTATAGCTTTCAGTTTTAATTATTTTTATTTTTAAAGTTTTTACCTTTTTTAAAACTAAAGTGTGATTCTTTAAAATAACTTTAATAAAAAAATTTCTCTCTTAGTTTATTAAAATACTTTTTTAATTTAAAAAAGAACTAAATAAAATTATTAGTAATTAATACCAGAGATAAGCGGGAAAATTTGATTAGAATGAATGTGATGATAACATGTGTTACTTTTAGTTAGCTTTTTATTAAAGTAGAAAGATATTTTATCACTAATTATCTTATGCTTTTATTTCAAATTTGTTGATACGATTTAGTTTATTTAATTAAAATTACATTTATATCCATAATATAGGCACATTCTATAATATAGGCACATTCTGTTATTTATAAACCTAAGTTTTTCAAATGCGATCAGATGCTATGTTGATTGCACCGGTATGAAAAAAAAGAAAAAGAAGAAGAAGCAAAAGTCAAGGTACGCAACTCACATTAGTTGGCTAGTAAAGCATAATTTTAACCGGTGCATCAAAAACATTATAACAGTGTATTATGATTTTTAAATTTTAGATGCACCACTGTAAGAGTTTTATGCACATGATTGTAATGGTTTGTCAAAATCGTACGTCGGTAAGTCCAAGTGGCTGCAGAGGTTTAACATGTACAACCTTTGGGGCACCTACACCTAAAATAGTGCATTTAAACCATTAGAACAAGACATATAACATTTGTGGATTGAATTGTTTTTGTAAATAGTATTGATGCAATGTATATAATGTGTCCCTATTGAATACAACGGTACATAAATGTTTAGTGGTTTGCTTCACTCTTATGAGTTTCTATTATGAGTTTCTATACATGTATATGATGATGCCTGTCATGAAGATTAATCAAAAGAAATATGACGAACGACTAAGAACTCAAAGATAATAAATCTCTTAGAAAGATAATATTAGCAAACAGAGTAAATCAACATAATCAACCACAGACCATCAATATCATGGGCGTACCTACACTTTGATGAGAGGGGCAACAACTCACCCTAAACAAAAAATTCCAGGGCTATGTATATGTGAAAATCTCATCTGCTCCCCCGTAAAATTTTGTAATCGTCCCCTTAAACTTTTGAAACTAAAGAGAAAACAATAATGTGGCAAAAAAATTGTCGGTGTGAAACTACAGCAGGTTACAATACATCGAATCATATTATTTCGCTAACTGGGGTCTATAATCAAATAGCAAAACATGGTTGATTTACAGAACCATATTCTTAATAATGATTTCTGGTAATTAAGGTAGTAAGCAATGGAAAACTTACAGTATCCGCATAAATATCATCTTCATCATCATGGATTTGTGGTAAAAACCCAAAAAAACCATAAAAATCATTTTAGTTTTTTCCCCTAAAAGTCTTTGAATGACATGTAAATACTTGTTTTCATAGTTTTCTATATTAAGGTTACTATTGCAAGTATATTGAGCTTATTAGAGAAATTACCTACGAGTTGGAAATGTTCAATCTCAAATCACATGTTACAACGAAGATGCCTAATTTTCACATAACTTTTGCATGATCAATACCTTTTTCTTGCACTCTATGGTGGATCTAGATAAGGGGCTTTAGGTCCATAATCCTAGCCCAATACTTTCGAATAGTTCAAAATTTATACTCGTAATTATTTTCCAAGTTAGAGGAAAGCACTTACGTTGTGTCTGATTTTTAAAAAGAAATAGAGAATGTGTCTGATATTTTTAAATAGCACTAGTTTGAAAATTAAGAAATAATAAATATTCTTTGGTAATAGTTATAAAGTTTTTTCTATGTGACACCTCAGTTGTAGTGTTTTTTAAATTTTTTAGGTAATAGTTGTGTAACGGCTATAAAACTTTTTGTGCGACATTATTGATAGCAGATTTTGTGTATTTGAAAAAAATGATTGTTACTTAACAATTATAAAACTATCCATGTTTCTATTAGTAGTAGTTGGTAATTTTGAAAAAAATGATATGTAACGGCTGTAAACCTCTACCTGTGACAATTTTATTGATAGTAGCTTGAAAATCTGAAAAAATGATCGTTGTATAACGACTATAAAACTTTCCTATATAAACTCATTCTATGACTCACATATTCCATGCTCCCTTGTGTTTCACTATTTTTTCTCTATATTTTACACAAATTATTAACAAACCATCGGTGATCATGTTTTTTGTTTATCTTTATTTTGAGTTCTATCTTTTTGCCCATGTAAAATTAGGAAGCATAAATCTTGCAATAGGACTCATCGTTCTCTCTTGGCTAAACGAGTCTTTAAAGAAGTGGCGATCACATTGGTTTCATATAAAGCTTCACTTTCGAGTGGACATGCTCATAACAGTTAGTCTCACACATGTGTTTCGTCATGAGTAGCAGTGAAGAGGCTTCGACATGCTCCTTCCCTGTTATATGCAACCAACTTAATCTCCTTCGTCTCATCAGTAGTTGCAAGATATTATAAGGGTACTACGAACATTTGATATAGTAAATATTGCACAAATGAAAAAACAAACACGTAGAAGGCTCTAAGTGCACAACAACAACAAAGGGAGCTGGTGATGGACTATTCGGATACAAAATTGAGTTGCAACTCTTACGCATCATGAACAATCTTAGTCTTGAATCACAATGTTAACCAAAAACTAGAGATTGACTAGCAAAAATTAATGTTCTAGCTAGATTAACAACTTGAATTTAGAGTATCAAGAAATATAAATAGTGTTTATTAATTACTAGTTTTGATTGTATGATTTACTATACTAGGATTGATTTAGTTTACTAGTATTAAAGGGATAATTGAATGTATATTAGAAGGATTGAATGATTAAATAATAAATATGTAATCTTAAAAGGACACGAGACCATGTATTTTTGTTGTATCAAGGTATTCCATGTCATGCCAAGGGGATATGATCACATGAATCATGGGTCTTTTTAGTGCATATACAAACTAGATATAAATCTCGTGTAATACACGGGTTAAATAATTTTACTGTCACATGATTAATTATATAAAAAATTATGTCTTAAATATTATGTATTATACAAATTGAATAAACTTATATGTTACACATTTGAAATTTTAAGGTATCATATTTGAAATTTTAATTATGGATAGTTATTAATTATTAAATTTTAAGTTATCATATTTTAAGTTACCAACCCACTTATGTTTTTTTCAACCATTTCATGACTTGTATTGCTTACCCAATCAACCAATTCTTCACGAAATGAAAAAACTCAATAATTTTAAATAATATAATTAGTTATTATCAAATAACAAAACCTAATAATTATTTATTATCAAAAAACTTAAAAAACTAATAATTACGTAATAACTTGGTTCGTGTCGTATAACCCTTTTTTTCAGAACCATCACCATACTCATATCCTCTACTATCACCTCCGTTGTCGCCGTTATCACCGTCGTAATTACCGCCGAAACTTCCAACATTATCATCATACTGTTCAACATATTTACCGCCCTCGTCACCGTAATAACTATAACACTCGACGAGGTAATAGTTAGAATCATAACCAAATAAATAATTGCTATTCTAAATTGACGTCATTAATAAACTATATCGCTTAAAATGTATACAAATATTGAATTTATCGATCTGAAATGAATTAAAAACTAACGATTTATATAGTATTTTACCAAGAATATTACGTCGAGTCAAATAATTACCATACGAGCATTAAAGTCGCACTATTTAAGGCACTTTATGGCAGAAAATGCAGATACCGTCTCTGTTGGACCGAAGTCGGCGATAGTCAGTTAACTAGTCCTGAACATATTCATGAAACCACAAAGAATATTGTTCAGATACATAACCGTATGGCGACAGCTCGTGATCGTTAAAAACGTTACGCAGATCAAAAGAGAAAGCCTTTGGAATTTCAATTCGGTGGCAAGGTGGTGTTAAAGGTTTCACCTTGGAAGGGTGTCATACGCTTTAGAAAGCGTGAAAAGCTAAACCCTAGATACGTCAGACCGTTTGAGATTGTCAAAAGGATCGGTACAGTGGCTTATTAGCTAGACTTACCTGTGGAACTTGATGGCATTCATAACGTGTTCTATGTTTCAAAATTAAAGAACTGTCTAGCCGATGAATTACTCATTGTTTCATTAGAGGAACTGGAGATTGATGAACAGCTTCGTTTCATTGCGGAACCAGTTGAGATTATGGATAGAGAAGTCAAAACCCTAAAGCGTAGTAGAATTCCTATTTACGCGTTAAGAGGAATTCAAAGCGTGGACCAGAGTTTACGTGGGAACGCGAGGATCGAATGAAGAAGAAGTATTCACGACTGTTCAAAGATCAGGCATCCACTTCTTAATGTATCATTCTTAAGATATCTTCTCCTTAAAAATTTTGAGACGAAAATCCCTTCAACTAGGGGATGATGTCATAACTCTCGTGAAACCATACATTTCTTTGTTTTGGGTTTATTTTAGAAATCCCAAAACCTTATCCTAAGCACGCTTCTGAAGTTGTCACTGTTGAACCTGGTGTTTTTTCATGGACCATATGTTCTAATTTTCGGGACGAAAATTTCTTTAACATGGGGATAATGTGACACCCCATATTTTTAGGTTAACACTATTTCCCTTATTTAACCTTATCTAACCTTCCTCCGTTATTTTGTAATTAAGTTCTCTCATTAAATGATAATGGTTGTCACTATTATTAGTACTAATACTTAAATATAACTAATTAAACTTAATTAACTCTAAAGCTTACTTGTGGCATGTAACCAAAATGGAGGGACCATTATGTTATTATACCAAAGTAATAATGCATGTAACCAGACCACCAAACCCCTCGCCTGTTTTATAAAAAAAAACTAACCCTACCTCACGCATTGAAACCCTAATGCTCTATCTCGACTCCACCACATCGCAACAATAACCAGCGTCTCTCTCACGGCAACCCCTTCCCCTCTCATTCGAATGACGACAACTCACGGCTCCACCCCCTCTTTCTTTGGCAGAAAACCCTCCTTGAAGCAGCCCTCTCGGCAGTGAAGCTTCCGCCGGTAGATTCTCTGGTAGATATCCTTTACGTGGGTGACTAGCTTGCACCGAAACAGCCTCCCTCGCCTCGGATCAAGAGAATGTGCAGCCGCGAGCAGTAATTGGATTCGTTCCGTAGTTCACCCGGCATAATTTACTAACCATCGTTCTTCTTTTCCTAACACATGAATTGTTCGAGTAGCGCATGTGATGGTGGATCAGTGATCATGGTGTATGTCTTTTCCTAACACATGAATTGTTATGTGGATATTTGTACATTGGAATATATATATATATATATATATATATATATATATATATATATAGACACACACATATAGCATAAGTATTGTTGATAAGGGTGAATAAAATTCCATGATTTTAGTAGTAAATTCATAACATAAAAAAATGCATGGAAGAAATTGAAGAAATTTATTTAATAGCTGCACGTAATTGTATTATATGTGTGTAGTCATAAATATCATGTGCAAGTGCTAATGCTAAGTACTAGTTTTGGGTCTTCAAAGGTCATGCTTCTGGCACTATTGGGAACACGAAACCGCATAATCCTTATGTTTATAATTAATAATTAATATTAATTACATATCAGGTTAACAGGAACCCAAATCATCTATACTTGCTTTTACTCGTGCTGTGCAATCAAGGTGAGTTCTCAGCCTCACTTTACCAATTTTCTTTGGGGTGAAAGAGACGTGTGTTCAAACGTATTTTCATTGATCAGTATTAGTGTAATGTCACTTGTTTACTAGTGTGATACCATACTTAAGTCCTCATACTCGAACCGTTAATGTACGTATTATAGTGAGGTAATTCTGAGTAGATCTACTGGGTTTGACAAACCCCACCCGGGCTAGTCGCGCTAGCACAACCTTATGTCAAACGGGTGTTTAATTGACCTAATTTATGTTGCTGTGACCTGGTATTCACAACCAAGGCCTTTATTTACCTTGTCAGCTTCGGTTGCGAACTTCATACACTTAGTAACTTGTTAAGTAGACTAGCTATCTACTGATATTACTTTGTTCACTGTATCTGTTT
The DNA here is from genome assembly GCA_024085815.1 of Flaveria linearis. Lineage (NCBI taxonomy): Eukaryota > Viridiplantae > Streptophyta > Magnoliopsida > Asterales > Asteraceae > Flaveria > Flaveria linearis. Next base: position 26,890,633 of record CM044004.1, read on the forward strand.
ACCTTATGTTCTCTTTATCAAAACCTGTGAACTCACCAACTTTGTATTGACACTTTAGCTTGTTTCTTTTAGGTTCTTAAGCGAGCACGACTAAGAGCACTATATCATGTCATTCATTATCATTGGGTTAATTATATACATTTACATTTCTATAAAACTTATACTTTATTTGGTTTCGCGTTTGATGCTCCGTTTGAATTATAAACTAATACGCTTCCGCAATTCCTATCATATTTCCTTGTTTATCTCTGATTTGGAAACATTAATATTAATGAGTAATTATATTTTTATAAACGTTATGTCGTTTGGTGTAACTAATGGCTAAGATCCAGTATGTCACGCGGCTAACGGTATTACCCCGTTTGTGGAAATTGAGGGTGTGACGGATTGGTATCAGAGCAAATGGTTATAGCGAACTAAACCAAATTTTCATTTCATTTGTATTGCATTTAGACTATAGCCTGATGCCTTAGTTACTATACTTTCTTGGGATTTGCTTGCTGTGGTATATTCCTGTGAGCGTTTGGCTATAGGAATGACGTATTCATCTCTTCATTCTAGATTAACGGGAAAAAGGCCAGTTCAACCTGATTCCCCGTTGTTACCTCATGTTTCTCCACGCAAGTGGCTTTGAATTACTATGAGTCACGAGAAGGTTAACTATAATTTACCATTTACCTTACCTTTTATATCATACCTCTCATAATTGGATAAAGTGTCATTCGTACTTAACTTGGATGGTTCATTGGGAGCATGTTCTGCCTCCTGTTGAATGTGTTTCACGGACGAGAGTCGCGTTCGCCAAGCTTTCTTTGCCTACCTTGCCACTTCTCTGCCTTGTGGAGCAGGCAATAGCTGTACTGACGACTACCATAGACATTATGAGACAACATATCAAATCTTACATACGATAATGTTATTTACCCATCTAACCTGTGCACATCAACGCTTTCTTTCCCAAGTGAATATTTCCTCAACCGATTCTTTCGTACAACCTTGGTTAATCGACCCTTGGTTTAATAACTATATCTTTTTCACCTCTACCATTGATAACACTCTGTTAGGTCGGATGGAAGGAAGTAGGGGTGACCATGCAAGACAACTCACCATCACGGGTGCACATGTAATTGTAATATGCCGTGCATGAGAAGTTTCGCAAACTCTGTTGGGTGATAACGGTCATACTCAGTACAAATTTTCATTTCTATACTTTTGAGGATACGAGAGTCTCAATCCGTATAAAACTTCGCTAATGATATGGAAGTAATCCTCCATCTCTATTCGTATGAAAGTTTCATCTATCTAGGGCCTTAATGGGATTTATATTATGACAATAGTTTCAGTCCTTACGAGATGTTGCTCGTTCTAGCATTTTATTATCGTGCAATACTATTTAATTGATAAGTGCGTAATCTTCATGAAAGTTATACTCTATTCGTATTTACTCTTTGTTCATTGGGGTAATCTTAAGACTTAGAGTCCTGGCCGTTTAAACGTTCCAACATTAGTTTTATTTGGTATTTATCATTTTGAGCGTAAGTTACTTTTGTTTATCCCTCGATGGTGGGATTCAAATTGGATTTTTGTGGTTGATTGTGTTTGGCATAAGGTCAGTAACAAAGTGTCTTACAATAACCCTGACTGTTATATCTCCGCGTTTCCATTATAAGCAACAAGTGCAACTACCATCATTGTGGGTTGTGCAATACGAATATCTAACAGCTCTGTGGAAATTTGGCCATACCTTCAAGACTGTGGCGTGAACATCCCGGCAAGTCTCGTCAACCTTAAGTAGCATAGAAAGGATGTTACGAGTATGGTCAAACCGAGCACCTCAAGACGAATTTCCCAAAGCTAAAGAATAACAATGGCGGTGATAATGGTGCTGACAACCATAATAGCAATGATAATGGCAATGGCAATGGTAATGGAAATGGTGCTGTCAAGGGTAGAGCCTTCGTCATTGGTTCAGGTGAGGCTCGTAATGATCATTCTACTATAACTGATAAATTTCCTGTCAATGATTGTTTCGCCTCTGTTCTGTTTGATTCTGGTGTTGATAGTAGTTTCATTTCTCATAAGTTCAGTAAGTTACTAGATGTTACATCTACGACCTTAGACTCGAACTATACTGTACCAGATAGCCGATGGTAAGATTGTGGAATCTTCCAATATATACCATGGTTGTAAAATAAGTATATCAAGGCACAATTTTGATATTGATCTTCTACCTATTATGCTCGGTAGCTTTGATATCGTTGTCAGTATGGATTGGTTAGCTAATAACCAAGCTAAAATCATTTGTCGTAAGAAGCTCATTCGATTACCTTTGCCTGATGGAGTGATACTCACAGTGGAAGGCGACAACAGTGGTGTTGTGGTCTGCATCATCTCTTACATGAAGGCTCAGAAGTGTCTGGGAAAAGGGCATTTAATGATTTGAGCCCTAGTTACTGAAAATACCACTGAGGAGAAGCGACTGGAAGACATTCTATTTTTAAAATTTTCCTGAGGTATTTCCCGAGGACTTGCCTGGCCTTCCTCCATACAGGCAAGTAGAGTTCCAGATCAAATTGACACCAGAAGCTGCCCCTATCGCTCGAGCACCGTATCGTTTGGCACCAAATGAACTTCAAGAATTGTCAAAGCAGTTGCAGGAACTGTTAGATGAAGGGTTCATATGTCCAAGTTCTTCACCTTAGGGAGCACTTGTGTTATTTGTGAAGAAGAAAGATCGAACCTTCCGAATGTGGATTGACTATCGGGAATTGAACAAGATTACCATAAAGAATCGATACCCTCTTCCATGTGTAGACGAGTTTTTTGACAAACTGCAAGGATCGAGCTACTATTCAAAGACTGATTTAAGGTCTGGATATCATCAACTTAGGGTTCGAGAAGAAGACCTATCGAAGACAACTTTCAGGACTCGATCTGGGCACTTTGAGTTCGTAGTCATGCCATTTTGTTTGACAAACGCTCCTGCAGTCTTTATGGATCTCATGAACCGTGTTTGCAAACCCTATTTAGACAAGTTTGTCATCGTCTTCGTCGATGACATACTCATTTATTCCAAAAATAGGAAGGAATGTGAGGAACACTTAAGGACTATTCTAGAGCTTCTGAGAACCAAACAACTATATGTCAAATTTTCTAAGTGTGAACTCTGGATGATAGAAGTACAATTTCTAGGGCATGTGGTTAATGAGAATGGTATCCATGTTGATCCGTCTAAGATTGAGGCAATCAAGAATTGGCCTACGCTGACGACGCCTTGATCACACAACCCTTGACTTCCCTAACTCACAAAGGAACCATCTACAAGTGGGGTAGCAAGGAAGATGGGGCTTTCCAAGTGCTTAAGGACAAACTGTGTAGTGCACCAATCTTGGCGTTACCCGAAGGAACATACGATTTCGTAGTGTATTGTGACGAGTCAATACAGGGTTTGGGTTGCGTGTTAATGCAACACGAGAAGGTTATAGCTTATGCATCAAGACAGCTTAAGGTGCATGATAATAACTATACAACTCATGACCTAGAGTTGGGAGCTGTTGTATTCGCACTCAAACTTGGGAAGCATTAGCCTTATGGAACCAAGTGTACGATCTTCACAGGTCATAAAAGCCTTCAACATATTTACGAACAGAAGGAATGGAACATGAGATAGCGACGATGGTTGGAACTGCTGAATGATTACGACTGTGCGATCAAGTATCATCCAGGGAAGGCTAACGTGGTAGCCGATGCCCTTAGTCGCAAGGAAACCCTAAAGCCTCGTCGTGTCCGTGCATTGCATTTAACGATTCATTCCGACCTACCATCACAGATTAAGAATGCTTAGGTTGAGGCATTACAGGAATAAAACATCAAGTCAGAATCTCTCAGAGGAGCTGAGAAATTATTTCAGAAAAAGTTAGATGTTCTTCGTTACTACGAAGACAGGGTATGGGTTCCGTTGTTCAGGAATCTCCAAGAATCGGTGATGGATGAATCTCACAAGTCATGTTATTTAGTACATCCTGGATCTGACAAGATGTATCAAGACATGAAGGTCATCTACTGGTGTCCTAACATGAAGACTGAAATTGCGACTTACATGTCCAAGCGTTTGACTTGCTCTAAAGTCAAGTTGGAATATCAGAAACCATCAGGTTTGCTTCAACAACCAGAGATTCTAGTGTGGAAATAGGAGGATATTTCTATGGAATTCGTCACTAATTTAATTCGTTCATAGACTGGAAACGATACTATTTAGGAGATAGTGGATAGTTTGACCAAGTCGACACATTTCTTAGCTATTCGTGAGACTTACAAAATGGATAAACTGCCACAGATCTACTTAAGGGTAATTGTGTCATGATATGGCGTGCCACTTTTGATCATCTCTAATTGCGACGTGTGATTCACTTCGCACTTCTGGCAATCACTACAGAAGGCACTCATCTTGATATGAGCACGGCTTATCATCCACAGACAGATGGTCAGACTAAACGCATGATCCAAACCCTAGAAGATATGCTTAGGGCGTGCATTATTGATTTTAGGAATAGTTGGGAAACCCATCTGCCTTTGGTTGAATTCTCTTACAATAACAATTACCATACGAGCATTAAAGTCGCACTATTTGAGGCACTTTATGGCAGAAAATGCAGATATCCTCTCTGTTGGACCAATGTCGGTGATAGTCAGTTAACTAGTCCTGAACTTATTCATGAAACCACAAAGAATATTGTTCAGATACATAACCGTATGGCGGTAGCTCGTGATCATCAAAAACGTTACGCAGATCAAAAGAGAAAGCCTTTGGAATTTCAATTCGGTGACAAGGTGGTGTTAAAGGTTTCGCCTTGGAAGGGTGTCATACGCTTTGGAAAGCGTGGAAAGCTAAACCCTAGATACGTAAGACCGTTTGAGATTGTCAAAAGGATCGGTACAGTGGCTTATCAGCTATACTTACCTGTGGAACTTGATGGCATTCATAACGTGTTCCATGTTTCAAAATTAAAGAACTGTCTAGCCGATGAATTACTCGTTGTTTCATTAGAGGAACTGGAGATTGATGAACAGCTTCATTTCATTACAGAACCAGTTGAGATTATGAATAGAGAAGTCAAAACCCTAAAGCGTAGTAGAATTCCTATTTTACGCGTTAAGTGGAATTCAAAGCGTGGACCAGAGTTTACGTGGGAACGCGAGGATCGAATGAAGAAGAAGTATCCACGACTGTTCAAAGATCAGGCATCCACTTTTTAAAGTATCATTCTTAAGATATCTTCTCCTTAAAAATTTTAAGACGAAATTCCCTTCAACAAGGGGATGATGTCATAACTCTCGCGAAACCATACATTTCTTTATTTTGGGTTTATTTCAAAAATCCCAAAAACCTTATCCTAAGCAAGCTTCCGAAGTTGTCACTGTTGAACCTGGTGTTTCTTCATGAACCATATGTTCTAATTTTCGGGACGAAAATTTCTTTAACATGAGGATAATGTGACACCCCATATTTTTAGGTTAACACTATTTCCCTTATTTAACCTTATCTAACCTTCCTCCGTTATTTTGTAATTAACTTCTCTCATTAAATGATAATGGTTGTCACTATTATTAGTACTAATACTTAAATATAACTAATTAAGCTTAATTAACTCTAAAGCTTACTTGTGGCATGTAACCAAAATGGAGGGACCATTATGTTATTATATAAAGTAATAATGCATGTAACCAAACCACCAAACCCCTCGACTGTTTTATAAAATAAAAAAAACTGACCCTACCTCACGCATTGAAACCCTAATGCTCCATCTCAACTCCACCACATCGCAACACTAACCGGCAACACCTCTCTCACTCTCACGGCAGCCCCTTCCCCTCTCATTCGAACGACTACAACTCACGGCTTCCCCCTCTCTTTCTTCGATAGAAAACCCTCCTCGAAGCAGCCCTCTCGACAGTGAAGCTTCCGCCGGCAAATTCTCTGGCATTACGTGGGTGACTAGCTTGCACCGAAACAGCCTCTCTCATCTCGGATCAAGAGAACAAGCAGCCTCGAGCAGTGATTGGATTCGTTCTGTAGCTCACTTCGTATAATTTACTAACCATTAGTTTTCTTTGTAATGTTTTCGTAATGCGGCAATTTCAAGTTCGGGTGCGGGAAGGTCACGTATTCGTGTATGTGATGTATGGGTGTGTTGTAGGAGTGCTTCTGCGTTTTGGTATATGTATACATGCGATGTATCTATGCGCGTTCAATCTTGTATGTACGCGTATATATATACATGATCGTGAACAGGTTGCTGTCGTACATTTGTGTGGTTATACTCGTGAATAGGGGTGTGTTCTTTGTGTGTCAGTGTACTTGGTTGTATGTACGCATGTGATGTTGCATTCATATGTGTGTGAATGTATATGATCCGGATGTATGCATGCCTTCGTGGATGTGTGTGTGGTGCTGCTAAATTGATTAATTGTGTAATGGGTGTGGTGTGCGAATTAGTGAGAATATTGTATGTATATTTGTTTAGGGTGCATGAGTATGTAATGGTTGTGCAGATTGTTGAATTTGAATGAATGTATATAAATAGGTGTGAGTTTTCTTGACACTTAGGTCATGTGATGCATGTAGGGTTGTGTCTTTCTTCATGTAAGGGTCTGCAATGCATTAAGGTATCTATATAATCGTATGTACTGTTGATAGATGATATACCTAGTTCTTTGTACTAAAATGTTTATGTCTTTAATTACTTATACATGTGTAGTTCAAGCATGTTATTATAATATAAAGTGTGTTTGGATGTCTATTTACATTTGATTATGTCATATTCATATAACATTTATTATTACATGCATGAATGAACATTATATATAGGTTTGGGGTTGTTGTGCATAGTTCTGAGTCAACAATGATTTAGAAATGTGTTTGAACTTAGTCTTGTGGTTATTCATGCTAATAGACCATGCTCGTGGACCAGACGCACGAATGGACCATGCTTATGGACCAGTCGCACAACTAAACCGGGTGACTGGATCAGTAGCACGACTGAGTCATAAGACAGGCTCAGTTGCACGACTGAACCATTCGTAGAGTTTATTTGTGCGTATGAATCAATCGCCCGACTCAATCGCACGACTGAACCATGCTAATGGCTCAGTCGTACGACTATACACTGCAACCTATAAATACCACGTAATTCGTGAAAAAACAGAACACTTAGAATATTATTATACCCTAGCCGTCCAGAGCGTCCTAGTTCGTCCATCAAACTGCATAGTTTGTCCCTGATTGATTTCTACTCGTTCTTAACGTTATTTAATCGTTAGATCGATCAGGGTTACGTTCTCACTGATTGGATAGCCAATCAAATAGGACTTCGTACTATTTGATTTGGTTTCACGTTGAATCAGTTAGTAATCCGTACGTACATGGTCCTAACAAGTGGTATCAGAGCCTTAGCTTGTGATTCTTCATGGATTCGATTGGTGTTTTGTTAAAATTAACGTTTTTAATTCAAATGATTCATGTGTTGATTCAAAAAGTGTTTTTGAAGTGTGCATGATTCAAAAGTTTCAAACTTTTTGACTAACGACAGATTAGGGTTCGTGAAAAATCGTTTTTTTTATGAAAGTGTTCAAAGTTTCGAATTTTTCATCCACAGCAACTCCAGTCGCACGATTAGCTCAATCGCATGACTGAATCCTAATTGCACGATTCAACCGCACGACTAGACTTAGTCGTATTGCTCATTCGCACGATTAAGCTAACCCACACGGTTGAACTCATTCGTGCCCCTCAATCGCACGATTGAACTCAGTCGCACTCTCTAATCGTGCGATTGAACTCCGTCGTACTCTCCAATCGCACAATTGACTCTGTCGTAGACATAAATTCTCAAGTTTGAAACCATGGACGATCAGAACTCTACATTTACTGCTAGAAAAGGCTCACGGATCCAGAATCTATTACTACCAGAAAATGAGATTGCAAATCATAACAAACCACAAAAACTATTGACCTTGGATAAATACCCGCAATCGCATAACGGTTCGAAATCTACCTTAACGGAGTTGATCCAAACTTGTGGACTTCAATTGAGACTGGTTATAATTTACCTGTTGGAGCAAATGGAGTTAAACTGACTCTAAGTGGGATGAATGAAGTGCAAAAGGTTACACACAACGCTGAAAAGAAAGCCTATGCCTTACTCACACAGTCGACTTCAAAGGATATTTTCCATCAGTTTTCGGAACATAAACATTCAAAGAAGCTGTGGGAGGCACTGGAAAAGAGATGTGATGGTAATGCAACCTTAAAGGCACTGAAGGCTAAAGCACTCAAGAAGGAATTTGATAACTTTTCATCCATGGGAAATGAAAGCTTGGATGATATTATAGATAGGTTTTACCATCTGATGAGTGAGCTGCATACTCATGAAGTAACTACCTCAATAATGGATAAAGTAGCAAGCTTTGCTAATGGTCTGCCTGATAAATGGGATTCTTTTGTGTCTAATCTAAGACAGAACAAAGTTCTAGCTACTCTGGACATCAATGACTTTATCTTGAAGTTAAGGGAGGAGGAGGTAAGGACAGAAAGGGTCATACACACAGAATCCATCACTATATAATGTTGTTCCCACAACAGTTTCATCTGGTGCACCTCTTCTAAGCATTTGTTTTCAACACGTCCGAAACTTCTTATAACATCTAGTATTTTCGTTAAATAAAAGTTAACCTTGTTAAAATCTTTTAAGGACCTTTTATGTCAATTTGAAACTTTGGGGACTTATTATGCTTGATAATTAATTTGATGGTTAACAAATTAATTTAATAAATAATGATAACATTATAAGTATTATAATGTTTACTTATTATTATAAAATTTAAGATAATAATAATCTTAAATAAAATAATTATCATTATTATTATTATTATTATAACAATATTAATAATACTAATAATAATAACAAAAATAGTGTTAATAATAATAATATTAATGTTTACAACGTTCGTTTATTATTATAAAACTTAGCATAAAGTAATAATAATAATAATAATAATAATAATAGTAAATTATTAAAAATATTAAAACATTATGATAAATTAAGTTAAGGGGGTTTTATGTCATTTTTATAAATTAGAAAGGAGAGTTTGTGCATAAAATAATAAAACATTAAAACTAAAGGGGCCAAATGTGTAAAAGCACAAAAACCCAAACCAATTTCTCCCCCTTACCTCGCAAAACCGGCGGGAGCTCCGGCCACTCTCCGGCCGAGCTCCGGTGAAGCTCAGTAACCCCAAAAACACCCGTTTCACCCAAATTACTCCTATTAATTCGTTTAAAAGGTCTGTTTCGAACCCATAACCATGTTTAATGGAGGTTATGAAACATTTTGAAACAAAAACCGAAACCACATTCAACCCAAAACTGTTTCCGCTTGTTAATTATCGAATTAAACCCATTTAAGCAAGAGCAAACCCCCTAACTAACCTTTTAAAGTTTTCGGTAACATCAATTACACTGATAACACACACATACTCTATAATCGATCACCATCTCCATCCACGACCTGCAACTTAGCCTATGACCATCTTCAGAGTGTTATTACTCAAAATTAACAGAGGGCAATCAATCATGATCATCATAAGAAGCTGTCCAAACGTGTAGTTGAATCAGAAGATCATAAACATCCTGAAATGACCCCTTATCAGTCGCGACTTCTCCCCTCGGCTATTCATCCCCATTTCAATTCAATCCAGGTAATTGAATGAGGCTTTGTACACGATTTGATGCGGAAAATCAAAGCCCTAATATTAATTTATGCAACAACAACGAATTTCTAGTCAATTGGTTCGATTTGATTTCTAGGGTTCATGTGGGTTTGGCGTTATATTGTTTTTGTGTTTATAAGAATTAAAACCCAGTTCCTTGCAGGCTTAGGCGCCCTTGCCTACTGGTTAACAACATGTGCTCGTATTCTTGGGGTCCCGGGTTCGAACCCAGGCACCCCGAATATTTTTTTTAAAAATGTTTTTTTAAGAAATTTTAATTACGTAAATTTTAATTATTATGAAATAACATTTTTGTAAACTTTAAGACCTTTTAAGCACACCAAATTTATTTTCTGTATTTTTTAAGTTTAAATCTTAAATATCTTTTTAATAAAACAATATAACAAAAGTCGTTTTTTTTAGTTTATTTCATATAAGATGAATTTTTTAATAATAGTTAAATTAATAAACCATTGTTGGACAATAGGTTGCTTATAATTATTGTTAACCATGTTATTTTAAATAATTATAAAAGTTACTCACACTTTATATTTAATTTTTTTTCGTTATTATAAATGCTTTAATTTCATTACTAAAATGGTGTAATTCTTTTTATAAGTAAATCCATTATTTAATTCGTTTGTTTATCAAAAACCCCAAATTCCAATTGAAATCCTAGTTCACGATTAATTGTTAATCTTATTATTAAACTTTAATATTGTAATAAATACGTTAGGTACATTGTAACGGAATTCGTTGGAACATCGTTTAATCCTTATTATCATCTTATACACATATACGTCAAGTGAGTATTTCCATACCCCTTTTTCTTATTTTCACACTTTGGGGTGAAACATGTTAACTTATATCATTGCACTTGTAAACTTATTCGAGACTTGTAAACTTTATGGCAATTCATCATGTAAATTTGTGGTTAGTTGAACTTTTGTGGTTACCATGTTATGGCGTTATATGTACAATCATTAACTATTGCAAGCTTGATGACGTCATAGATCTATGGGCCTGACAAGCCTGCTTGGTTGATCCAAGTACACTTAGCTAATCGTATATACTTTTAACGTTTGAGACTTGTAAAACTTTGTCAAGGTTTGATTGTTGCATTGTTCATAACATCCCTAATCACTTTATTCACTAACTTGTGACTTGAATTGCCATCTTTTATATATTCTATGTATTGAAAACTATGGAATGCTCACCAACATTTTTATGTTGACCTTTTATTTTTAACATATTTCAGGAATAACCCAAGTATGCGTTCTACACTTTGAAGCTTATCTCACTTAGGACTGGACTTAGAGAAATAAACAATGATTTTGTTACTTTTAACCTTGTATTCATGATGTATCTTTGTTTGAGCCTTTTACTTGTATTGTTGCAATTGAATCTTGATTAATATATTTGGAATTAATAATAGCGTTATGTGGCTGTGAACAATCGTAACTCTCACACTTCGACGATTCCGCCGTCAAGGTTGGGGTGTGACAGATTGGTATCAGAGCCCATAACTATAGGGATTTAGGTTATTAGAAATGGTGACCTAGACTATAGTTGCATGAACCTCATAGAAAGATCCTTAATATTTTGTGCTTACTTATTGTTTGCATGCTACATAATGCTATGCCTTTTGTGCAACTTGATGCCTTAGCATAGGATTGCCTTATGTATGCTTAAAACTTATTTACTTGTCTCCCTAAACTTAACTTTGACTCTTTGACTCTCCCCGACAAATGAACTTCCTAAACCTGTTCTCAACGACATGTGGAATCTACACTTATCATCGTGGAATTAATTCCTTAGACTCTATGTCTAATCTATGAAAATCTCATCAAGGTTTTGATTTCATAAACCAAAGAAATTTGTATGACACATAGACACCTGTATTCCGGATTTCCTGGCAAAAGGCCTTCGGGCTAAGGCAAGCATATCGTATAAATCTCATTGCGAGACCAGTTATGCTTACCTGGGGATTTCTGGGATGAGTGATAAACTATGGTCAATACACAAGTCTCTAAGGCAAATGGGTCAAATTACCTTGACGTGTCAATGATTCCAAATGGTAATGCGTTACCAAATGGAACCATCCTCTTTGCATCTTGAAAATTCTTGATTCCTTGAACTGGTTTATCATCAAAGTTATATCACCTCATTTTTATCATACATAATGTTCTTGTTGATATTGAACTCATCCTAAATTTCAACTCTTACGTTTAAACACCGTTACACGTTGAGCGTTTCATGTAACTATTTCTATACCTTGACCAGCGTGAACATGGATCTTAATATACCCAAAGATATTGGGAATCTAAACCAAATGGTCTTCAAAACTTTAAATCGTTACTTATGGTTTTCATATTTTCTTAAGGATGTGTTCCATAACTAAAGACATGCAATGCTGTAAGGTGGAATTCTTACATCTCGGGATACTTTGTTTGGGCAAAGTGTAAATAGTGATCTGATTCGATCATTGAATCCGTTTACTTGACTTGAAACACTTGAGATGAGTGATCACTTATAAGTACGCGTGTCTTCAATAAGGTTATGGTTGACCTCATATCTTGAGAAGTCCATGTAATCCCTTCGATTGTGAATCGAATGTTCACATCTCATTGTGATGTCGAATCATTCTTGTCCTTGATTTTGTCTCCCTGATTTAAATTATTCAAGATTTGAACACTATCGTAACAAATTGTGCTATCTCGAACTTTGATCTTAAGCTTGTAAGCATGATTTTTCCTTTTGTTACATTGATGTAACTTGAAATTTTCTGAATTTCTAATTGATATTATTTTCATTTCATCATTAAGTCAAACTTCGTACCGCTTGCACCGTGAGAGATGCAAGAGTTTGCAAGTCAACCTATGACTAAGAACACTCGTATCTCCTAAATGATTCTATCTCATCAAAACAGGGGTGATTCCCTTACTTTGATGATTCTCTATTCGTTTCGATCAATGGTTTCCAATTGTGTGTTTTATGAAATTTCATCCTCTGGATTAGGGTGATTTTCTTATCTTGAGGATTGACTTTAATTATTCTCGCTGGAACTTGCATTTCATAAACGACATGATCTCACCAAAATAGGATTGAAACCCGTACTTTGGTGACAAATGTCAAACCTCGATTGTGTTCTTGTGATAATGAAGCCCAAGGCGTGAATTCCATATCTTGATGATAATTTCATTTTCATGGATGGTATTTTCTCAAATGAAACGACTTCATCAAAGTAGGAGTGAATTCTAGATTTTGATGAAGAAGTTCATCGTGTTATATTTTGTTTTTATAAAACTTCATCGTTGAGATCGGAGTGAATTCCCTTACCTTAATGGTGAGTTACCTCGTCTTATTTCTGTGGATCCTCAACAAGGAGTTGGGATCGAACTTTTTGATTGGTAAGTTAGTGGTCATACCTTGGGAATGCACCATCAAGTTAAGAGTGAAAACCACACCTTGATGACTATTCTCATTTTTTTTGATCTTCAACTTACCAAGGTTATAATCAAGTGACGGGAAGCATGTAGTAACTTGAAGGGTGAAACAATGTTAGTGTTTCGACCTAGCAAGCCAAAGCATGATCTCTGAACTTGAAAGGAGACCCGGTCGCTTTAGGTTGATTTTGATTCCAAGCTTGGAGCATTTAAATTCTTAAATCGATTTCTTTCCTTTTATTCTCATGTTTTGATTTGATCTAGCTATATGGAACCATTTATTCCTTATTCATCGACTTTCATTTTGAGTTATCATCAAAACCTGATTGCGCGATGGTAGCCTTCCTAAACAATCTTTCTGCTAAAGATACTATCAACTTATGCTCATGTCTTTCTAGTCATACAATTGTTCTCAGCTGTGCTTATGGTTTGTTGAACTGCATATGTAAACTGTACTTAGAGATTGCTACCTTGCAAAACATGTTTACAAATACCTTTCTTATTGTTTGCGTCATTTCTTGAATCGCTTTTGAATCCTTAACCTTGGAAATCTTTAAAACTCTATTTGATTTCGATCAACGAGACTCACTATTACTTACATTATGATGTGGAGGTTCATAAACCTTCGTAACTTGTAGTCATGGGTTTGACAAAAAGGAAAAGACGTAACTTGGTATGTGTCCAAATGTCATACCTTCACATATGACAAGACCTAACATTCGTGATCCTATGGATCTCCTGTTTAACTTTTCTTTAAACTAAAATGCTTCTATTCTTAATGTCATAATGACACTTGGTGCATTATTGACTGATTGACTAGTTTCGCGCATTTCATGTTGACTCATGTGAGATAACGAGTCGAGAAATTGACTTCGTACCTACCTCTAATAATCGGTCATCATGGTGTGTCGTTAAACATCGATCGTTAATTCTGATGACCGATTCACCTTCTGGTATTAGCAATGTCTCTAATCATCTTTGGGAACCAGCTCAAAACCTCAGCCTATCGTACCATTCTTAATCTGATAGTTTGACCAAATGAACAATACGTATTCACAAGATACAGGTTAAGCTTGTGTCATTATATATAGTGGCACTTGTGATCCTTCAATTCCGTCTGTCAAACTTTCATACAATTACGGGACTTATTCTTTGATTTCAAAATGTCACCTTATTACATAATTTCGTTCTAGATGTTGAGAGTGGTGTGACTTATAAGTCCAATATACCTCAGGAACTCATCATTGTTTTCCACGTTCCATGGGTCGAATCTCAAATAGTTAGCTTGCCAATGATAACTTTCCCGTATCCACTCGAGAATTCAAACTGGCATGCATCGTATCAAGAACCCTATAAAATTCCATAATTCGCAAAACGAAATATTACACCCGTAATCAAACGCCAACCACTGTCCGTTAGTACATTATCTTTTATCAATAAGTCTCCTGTTCCTTTAAGTTTCATTCTTAATTTCGGGACGAAATTCTTAAAAGTTGGGGAGACTGTAACATCTTGTATTTTCGTTAAATAAAAGTTAACCTTGTTAAAATCTTGTATGGACCTTTTATGTCAATTTTGAAACTTTGGGGACTTATTATGCTTGATAATTAATTTGGTGGTTAACAAATTAATTTAATAAATAATGATAACATTATAAGCATTATAATGTTTACTTATTATTATAAAATTTAAGATAATAATAATCTTGAATAAAATAATTATCATTATTATTATTATTATTATTATAATAATAATAATAACAATATTAATAATACTAATAATAATAACAAAAATAGTGTTAATAATAATAATATTAATATTTACAACGTTCATTTATTATTATAAAACTTAGCATAAAGTAATAATAATAATAATAATAGTAAATTATTAAAAACATTAAAACATTATGATAAATTAAGTTAAGGGGGTTTTATGTCATTTTTATAAATTAAAAAGGAGAGTTTGTGCATAAAATAATAAAACATTAAAACTAAAGGGGCTAAATGTGTAAAATCACAAAAACTCAAACCAATTTCTCCCCCTTACCCCGCAAATCCGGCGGGAGCTCCAGCCACTCTCCGGCCGAGCTCCGGCGAAGCTCGGTAACCCCACAAAACACCCGTTTCACCCAAATTAATCCTATTAATTCTTTGGTAATAGTTATAAAGTTTTTTCTATGTGACACCTCAGTAGTAGTGTTTTTTAAATTTTTTACGTAATAGTTGTGTAACGGCTATAAAACTTTTTGTGCGACATTATTGATAGCAGATTTTGTGTATTTGAAAAAAATGATTGTTACTTAACAATTATAAAACTATCCATGTTTCTATTAGTAGTGGTTTGTAATTTTAAAAAAATGATATGTAACGGCTGTAAACCTCTACCTGTGACAATTTATTGATAGTAGCTTGAAAATCTGAAAAAATGATCGTTGTATAACGACTATAAAACTTTCCTATATAAACTCATTCTATGACTCACATATTCCATGCTCCCTTGTGTTTTACTATTTTTTCTCTATATTTTACACAAATTATTAACAAACCATCGGTGATCATGTTTTTTTGTTTATCTTTGTTTTGAGTTCTATCTTTTTGCCCCATGTAAAATTAGGAAGCATAAATCTTGCAATAGGACTCATCGTTCTCTCTTGGCTAAACGAGTCTTTAAAGAAGTGGCGATCACATTGGTTTCATATGAAGCTTCACTTTCGAGTGGACATGCTCATAACAGTTAGTCTCTCACATGTGTTTCGTCATGAGTAGCAGTGAAGAGGCTTCGACATGCTCCTTCCCTGTTATATGCAACCAACTTAATCTCCTTCGTCTCATCAGTAGTTGCAAGATATTATAATGGTACTACGAACATTTGATATAGCAAATATTGCACAAATGAAAAAATAAACACGTAGAAGGCTCTAAGTGCATAACAACAACAAAGGGAGCTGGTGATGGACTATTCGGATACAAAATTGAGTTGCAACTCTTACGCATCATGAACAATCTTAGTCTTGAATCACAATGTTAACCAAAAACTAGAGATTGAGTAGCAAAAATTAATGTTCTAGCTAGATTAACAACTTGAATTTAGAGTATCAAGGAATATAAATAGTGTTTATTAATTACTAGTTTTGATTGTATGATTTACTATACTAGGATTGATTTAGTTTACTAGTATTAGAGGGATAATTGAATGTATATTAGAAGGATTGAATGATTAAATAATAAATATGTAATCTTAAAAGGACACGAGACCATGTATTTTTGTTGTATCAAGGTATTCCATGTCATGCCAAGGGGATATGATCACATGAATCATGGGTCTTTTTGGTGCATATACCAACTAGGTTATAATCCCGTGTAATACACGGGTTAAATAATTTTGCTGTCACATGATTAGTTATATAAAAAATTATGTCTTAAATATTATGTATTATACAGATTGAATAAACTTATGTGTTACACATTTGAAATTTTAAGTTATCATATTTGAAATTTTAATTATGGATAGTTATTAATTATTAAATTTTAAGTTATCATATTTTAAGTTACCAACCCACTTATGTTTTTTCAACCATTTCGTGACAATAACATATCCACTTTCATGACTTGTATTACTTATCCAATCAACCAATTCTTCACGAAATAAAAAAACCCAATAATTTTAAATAATATAATTAGTTATTATCAAATAACAAAACCTAATAATTATTTATTATCAAAAAACTTAAAAAACTAATAATTACGTAATAACTTGGTTCGTGTCGTATAACCCTTTTTTCAGAACCATCACCATACTCATATCCTCTACTATCACCTCCGTTGTCGCCGTTATCACCGCCGTAATTACCACCGAAACTTCCAACATTATCATCATACTGTTCAACATAGTTACCGCCCTCGTCACCGTAATAACTATAACACTCGACGGGGTAATAGTTAGAATCATAACCAAATAAATAATTGCTATTCTAAATTGACGTCATTAATAAACTATATCGCTTAAAATGTATACAAATATTGAATTTATCGATCTGAAATGAATTAAAAACTAACGATTTATATAGTATTTTACCAAGAATATTACGTCGAGTCAAATAATTACCATACGAGCATTAAAGTCGCACTATTTGAGGCACTTTATGGCAGAAAATGCAGATATCGTCTCTGTTGGACCGAAGTCGGCGATAGTCAGTTAACTAGTCCTGAACTTATTCATGAAACCACAAAGAATATTGTTCAGATACATAACCGTGTGGCGGCAGCTCGTGATCGTTAAAAACGTTACGCAGATCAAAAGGGAAAGCCTTTGGAATTTCAATTCGGTGGCAAGGTGGTGTTAAAGGTTTCACCTTGGAAGGGTGTCATACGCTTTAGAAAGCGTGGAAAGCTAAACCCTAGATACGTCAGACCGTTTGAGATTGTTAAAAGGATCGGTACAGTGGCTTATTAGCTAGACTTACCTGTGGAACTTGATGGCATTCATAACGTGTTCTATGTTTCAAAATTAAAGAACTGTCTAGCCGATGAATTACTCATTGTTTCATTAGAGGAACTGGAGATTGATGAACAGCTTCGTTTCATTGCGGAACCAGTTGAGATTATGGATAGAGAAGTCAAAACCCTAAAGCGTAGTAGAATTCCTATTAACGCGTTAAGCGGAATTCAAAGCGTGGACCAGAGTTTACGTGGGAACGCGAGGATCGAATGAAGAAGAAGTATCCACGACTGTTCAAAGATCAGGCATCCACTTCTTAATGTATCATTCTTAAGATATCTTCTCCTTAAAAATTTTGAGACGAAATTCCCTTCCACAAGTGGATGATGTCATAACTCTCGCGAAACCATACATTTCTTTATTTTGGGTTTATTTCAGAAATTCCAAATCCTTATCCTAAGCACGCTTCTGAAGTTGTCACTGTTGAACCTGGTGTTGCTTCATGGACCATATGTTCTAATTTTCGGGACGAAAATTTCTTTAACATGGGGATAATGTGACACCCCATATTTTTAGGTTAACACTATTTCCCTTATTTAACCTTATCTAACCTTCCTCCGTTATTTTGTAATTAAGTTCTCTCATTATATGATAATGGTTGTCACTATTATTAGTACTAATACTTAAATATAACTAATTAAGCTTAATTAACTCTAAAGCTTACTTGTGGCATGTAACCAAAATGGAGGGACCATTATGTTATTATACCAAAGTAATAATGCATGTAACCAAACCACCAAACCCCTCGCCTGTTTTATAAAAAAAAACTGACCCTACCTCACGCATTGAAACCCTAATGCTCTATCTCGACTCCACCACATCGCAACAATAACCAGCGTCTCTCTCACGGCAACCCCTTCCCCTCTCATTCGAATGACGACAACTCACGGCTCCACCCCCTCTTTCTTTGGCAGAAAACCCTCCTTGAAGCAGCCCTCTCGGCAGTGAAGCTTCCGCCGGTAGATTCTCTGGTAGATCTCCTTTACGTGGGTGACTAGCTTGCACCGAAACAGCCTCCCTCGCCTCGGATCAAGAGAATGTGCAGCCGCGAGCAGTAATTGGATTCGTTCCGTAGTTCACCCGGCATAATTTACTAACCATCGTTCTTCTTTGTAATGCTTTCGTAATACGGCGCTTTCGGGTTCGGGTTTAGGTTCGGGAAGGTCACGTATTCATGTATGTGGTGTATGGGTGCGTTATAGGAGTGCTTCTGCGTATTTTTATATGTATGTATGCGATGTATCTATGCGTTTTCAATCTTGTATGTACGTGTATATATACACATGATCGTGCACAGGCTGCTCCTGTACATGTGTGTGGTTATACTCGTGAATGTGGCTGTGTTCTTTGTGGGTCTCTCTGTACTTGGTTGTATGTACGCATGTGATGTTGCATTCATATGTGTGTGAATGTATGTGATCCGGATGTATGCAAGCCTTCGTGGATGTGTGTGTGGTGCTGCTATATTGATTGTGTAGTGCGTGTGGTTTGCGAATTAGTGAGAATATTATATGTATATTTGTTTAGGGTGCATGAGTATGTAATGGTTGTGTAGATTGTTGAATTCGAATGAATGTATATAGGTAGGTGTGAGTTTTCTTGACACTTAGGTCAAGTGATGCATGTAGGGTTGTGTCTTTCTTCGTGTAAGGGTCTGCAATGCATAAAGGTGTCTACGTAATCATATGTACGACTTGTGTATTGGGTGTATGTGTCAGGCATTGTGAATGTGTGTATTATAATAAGTGTGTGTTCGAGTAGCGCATGTGATGGTGGATCAGTGATCATGGTGTATGTCTTTTCCTAACGCATGAATTGTTATGTGGATATTTGTACATTGGTATATATATATATATATATATATATATATATATATATATATATATATATATATATATATATATATACTAGTAAGAAACCCACGCGATACGGCGGCGGCAACAATTTATAACGGCATACTAATTTTCTGTTAGTTTATCAACCCTTTTGTAATAATATTATATTCTACGCTAGTTAGTTTTCTTATTCAAAGTATCGGCAATATTGTACAACTCAAAGATGACCACACACACATACAGTGGATACCTTGTAGACTTGTAGTAGTCTGCGAATGCAGAAAAGAAAATATCGTGCTTTTCTTGACTTGAAGAAAACCTGGTCCATATGACTATTGGCGAGAAGAACTTCAACGACTCGCTTGTGAGTTTCCCACCCTAAGGTAAAAGCTGCATGCAATCTGTTGTTAAGTTGGCACACCATGAATTTTAGGCATTCATCAAATTATAACTGATAAATTTCAAGAAAGTTAAAAAGTCATCAGTTAACGCACCTCAGCATACTTCAGGCCAAGAGGAATCAAGCTTCTATAATACGGATTTGAGAGCCGGATTTGAGACGACGGCGGCGGTGGTTTGCATTACATACGGAGACGACGGTGGCGGAGGTGGTGGTGGTGGTTTGAGAGCCGGATTTGAGAGCAGAGAGCGTCGGGGGTATTTTTGAGAGCCGGATCTGAGTGAATGCTTTTAAATTTTGAATCGACCTGCTAGTTGCTTTTGAGTATGCTTTAGATATGGTACACTAAGCTTTAAGAGTTGTACAACTCTTAATTTTAAGAGAATTTGTGTAAAATGACTCTTTTGTGCTCCTCAAATGAATATATATATAGTATAGACTAGTAGGGCACCCGCGCAATGCGGCGGCGACAACAATTTAACATCCTCATATCCGTTTTTTAGCTTATCAATCCTCTAGTGAATCTAGACGTGAAACCGTTTTTTCTCAAAACCGGTTTGGGTTCTAAACGGAACCGGTTTTTTGAAAACATTAGTAGGCCCTTGGAAGCAATTTATCCATTAGAGAACAAACATAACTTGTATCAACCAACCCAAGTGTATGTATTTATGCACCTTAAATGAGTAGGCCATTGGAAGCAATTTATCTGGATTCATCGCATCATCAGGGAAGTTACGTAGAGCATGTATAAGTTTCTCAAATGGTAACTTTACCTAAAAAGTACAAACAACACCAATTTTAGTGAAAGTAAGATATAATTTACAATTTACTAACACTCACTTTTTAAGTATAGTGAGAGACTCACTAAGTCATCATGGCAATATTGCAGTAAAGCCAGACCAACTTTAAATACAATTTTGATACCCTGTACATACAAAAGATAGTTACTTTATACGTAAATTTATTCTCTTTTTCCGTTTAATTCACATATTGACATAAATTCAGCCTCTATACATATGTGCCACTAACCTCATAGAGGAAAACATCCCAAATTCGAAGAGCCAGATGGAAAGGAAAAGAATAGGAGAAAACAGTAATAAACCACTGGCTTCCATACATGCTAGGGTTTATCATTTCTTGTGTAAAGTGTTCGTCTAACTTTGGCATGTACTCTCTCATCAGATGGTCAAACTGAAATAAGTATTGCTGAACAAGAGACAATCCTTCCTGCACCCAACACCACAAACTCAAAAGTTCCAACAGATAAAAATAAATAAAATATGGAAAATAAAACAAGGTGTTTTGGTCATTGAAGAAGTTACCAAATATAATCCTTCCATTAGAGCATGGACAGCCCCTTTCAATAATGCCACTAATAGCCAAAATGCATCTTCTTCACTCATATAAAGCAGCAAAAGACCGGCTAAACATCCCATACCCTATAATTGAAATCATTTTTGATATAGGTGTCTTATGGTGAAAGGCTAGAGATGTAATATGAATGTACCTGTACATATCCAACCTCCCTTTCGTATACAGAGTAGGCCTTTAGAACATTGTAAAGTGATCTTTGACCAGGTCCATGTCACTGCTAGTAGAATACATGTGTAGGAAAAGTACGCGATATGTCCCGTATTATATCTAGTTCAGAAGCTGATGTCTCATATATCACCAGTTGCTGCAACAAAAGCAATTGGCTTTTATAGATTTATACCAACACAAAGAAGTTAATAGACAGTCAACTGGAATAAAGACTTGGATCAGGAATACCTCATAAACACCAGGGTTCATCAGCAAGAGGTCCCGGCTTCCAGAAATCAATAGCCACATAACACCCCTCAAACTGTCAGGGATTCCTTTCCATATACGCCGTCTAACAACATTCGGTTTCTTTCTTACATAATGCTTCCAATCGCTACCTCCAACACCAATCATTTTCCTCCATTTTTTAAGCTTTCTCTCTTCCCTGTTAAGCAGACCAAAAACAAAAGAATATGTAAAAAGACCACTCCTACAGTCCTACCAAATGTTTAAGCAACACCTATACCAACACTCTTAATAACTAAACCCGTTGGTTATAGGCGTATATTCAACCTTTTCAACAGATTAAAATCAACTTTAGTCTACTTGGTGGCAGTGTAGGAAATTGTTGACAAGTTATATGTAAAATATGAAATCAGTAAATTATAAGTTTGATTATCGAGTCAATTGCATCTCTATGGCTCAATGTTCTAAATGCAGCAACTTTTATGTGATTAAGAACATCAATTTTTCTTAAAATCTTTCACATAACATTGTGGTATACTGGTACTGAACTATCAAAAATCATACAACCCCAACAGAATTATAACAGATAGAACAGTATATCAGCATCTGTAACCTAATTTCATCTACAAACAAACATTGATTAGTGCATAAATCAGTATTACCTCTGATGCTCAAAAGCCGCCTTGCTTTTGGCTACTCTGTCTACTCTTACAGGAGCTTGCACTTGCACACTCTCATCTATTCGTTTCTTCTCCATCCCCTACCTCAAACAACACTACCACAACACCATTTCTATAATCCAGTGGATGACCTCATATGCTAATAGATCATTTGAATCAGTTCTCGCAAACCCTACGATTTCATTAATCTTATGAAAACTAATCAAACGTGTAGAAACATTGAAAACAACAAAATGTCAACTGTTTCGGAATCTATAAACAAACTGTGAAGCATACCAAATGACATAAACATCAACATATATCCTACATTATCTATGTGTTGCCCATTGGGGTAGTTTAGAAGTAGGAGTAAATGAGTATGTGAGTTGGCGCTCTAAAAAAACCATCATTGAACAATAACAACCTTAATCGACCCTAATTTCTCCAAATTGGCACAAACTACCTCTAATTGACCGTAATTCGAGTTTTCAAGAAGATAAACAAATTTGAGTTTTCAGACATCACAAAAAACGGATGAATAAAACCTAAAAATTTGCCCAAAAATCAATCAAAAAATTCAAGATCAAAACTAAAATTAACAGTGGTGTTTAGACGGTTGCAATTAAAACCTCGAACCGAGAGTGATCAAAGAAGAGGTAGCTTACGTGTTTTAGTGATTATTCGTGTGATGTGGATATTTCGCAGAAACTGGAGTAAAGTGGAAAAGTGTTGGTAAGCAATCGTGGACTATGATTGTGGGTAGAAGCTTGAGTCCCATATGGGTTCTCATCTTATGGAGAAAAAGAGAGTTTCAGCTGGTGTTTTGGAGGTTGAAGAAGAAGTTTGAAGGTGCTATCTTCTGAATATGGAGAGCGAACCCACGGCCTTCACCACCTTCTCCACCGCCATTTCAACGTCATGCGTCTCTAAGCAGAACACCACTCCACGACTCCACGAACACCTACGTCTTCTCCTCCGCCACCGCAGCTCCGCCACGTGCAAACTGAACAATTTCAAAATGGATTCTGCAAGGAGAAGGAACCCTATTTGAATTTTGAAATGAGGAGGTTGTTTGATCTTTGGTCTGCTTTTCTTCTTTTGTCTTCTTTGGTCCGCGACACAGAACACCGCATACTGCGGTTCTTCTTTTGTCTTGTTTTGTCTTCTTTCGTCTGCAAGAGAACTTGTACATCACTCTCCTGCTTGTACCATATGCAAGAGAACTTGTACCATATGCAAGAGAACTTGTACATCTCTTAAAATTAAGAGATTTGGATGAAAAGACTCTTTTGCCCTCCTCATTTGCTTATATATATAGTATAGATATATATATATATATATATACACACACACACACACATATATAGCGTAAGTATTGTTGATAAGGGTGAATAAAATTCCATGATTTTAGTAGTAAATTCATAACATAAAAAAATGCATGGAAGAAATTGAAGAAATTTATTTAATAGCTGCACGTAATTGTATTATATGTGTGTAGTCATAAATATCATGTGCAAGTGCTAATGCTAAGTACTAGTTTTGGGTCTTCAAAGGTCATGCTTCTGGCACTATTGGGAACACGAAACCGCATAATCCTTATGTTTATAATTAATAATTAATATTAATTACATATTATAAATGAAATTCAGGTTAACAGAAACCCAAATCATCTATACTTGCCTTTACTCGTGCTGTGCAATCAAGGTGAGTTCTCAGCCTCACTTTACCAATTTTCTTTGGGGTGAAAGAGACGTGTGTTCAAACGTATTTTCATTGATCAGTATTAGTGTAATGTCACTTGTTTACTAGTGTGATACCATAATTAAGTCCTCATACTCGAACCGTTAATGTACGTATTATAGTGAGGTAATTTTGAGTAGATCTACTGGGTTTGACAAACCCCACCCGGGCTAGTCGCGCTAGCACAACCGTATGTCAAACGGGTGTTTAATTGACCTAATTTATGTTGCTGTGACCTGGTATTCACAACCAAGGCCTTTATTTACCTTGTCAGCTTCGGTTGCGAACTTCATACACTTAGTAACTTGTTAAGTAGACTAGCTATCTACTGATATTACTTTGTTCACTGTATCTGTTTACCTTATGTTCTCTTTATCAAAACCTGTAAACTCACCAACTTTGTATTAACACTTTAGCTTGTTTCGTTTAGGTTCTTAAGCGAGCACGACTAGGAGCACTATATCATGTCATTCATTATCATTGGGTTAATTGAATACATTTACATTTCTATAAAACTTATACTTTATTTGGTTTTGCGTTTGATGCTCCGTTTGAATTATAAACTAATACGCTTCCTCAATTCCTATCATATTTCCTTGTTTATCTCTGATTTGGAAACATTAATATTAATGAGTAATTATATTTTTATAAACGTTATGTCGTTTGGTGTAACTAATGGCTAAGATCCAGTATGTCATGCGGCTAACGGTATTACCCCGTTTGTGGAAATTGAGGGTGTGACAGATTGGTATCAGAGCAAATGGTTATAGTTAACTAAACCAAATTTTCATTTCATTTGTATTGCATTTAGACTATAGCCTGATGCCTTAGTTACTATACTTTCTTGGGATTTGCTTGCTGTGGTATATTCCTGTGAGCGTTTGGCTATAGGAATGACGTATTCATTTCTTCATTCTAGATTAACGGGAAAAAGGCCAGTTCAACCTGATTCCCCGTTGTTACCTCATGTTTCTCCACGCAAGTGGCTTTGAATTACTATGAGTCACGAGAAGGTTAACTATAATTTACCATTTACCTTACCTTTTATATCATACCTCTCAGAATTGGATAAAGTGTCATTCGTACTTAACTTGGATGGTTCATTGGGAGCATGTTCTGCCTCCTGTTGAATGTGTTTCACGGACGAGAGTCGCGTTCGCCAAGCTTTCTTTGCCTACCTTGCCACTTCTCTGCCTTGTGGAGCAGGCAATAGCTGTACTGACGACTACCATAGACATTATGAGACAACATATCAAATCTTACATACGATAATGTTATTTACCCATCTAACCTGTGCACATCAACGCTTTCTTTCCCAAGTGAATATTTCCTCAACCGATTCTTTCGTACAAACTTGGTTAGTCGACCCTTGGTTTAATAACTATATCTTTTTCACCTATACCATTGATAACACTCTGTTAGGTCGGATGGAAGGAAGCAGGGGTGACCATGCAAGACAACTCACCATCACGGGTGCACATGTAATTGTAATATGCCATGCATGAGAAGTTTGGCAAACTCTGTTGGGTGATAACGGTCATAGTCAGTACAAATTTTCATTTCTATACTTTTGAGGATACGAGAGTCTCAATCCATATAAAACTTCGCTAATGATATGGAAGTAATCCTCCATCTCTATTCGTATGAAAGTTTCATCTATCAAGGGCCTTAATGGGATTTATATTATGACAATAGTTTCAGTCCTTACGAGATGTTGCTCGTTCTAGCATTTTATTATCGTGCAATACTATTTAATTGATAAGTGCGTAATCTTCATGAAAGTTAAATCATAGTAGTGATACTCTATTCGTATTTACTCTTTGTTCATTGGGGTAATCTTAAGACTTAGAGTCCTAGCCGTTTAAACGTTCCAACATTAGTTTTATTTGGTATTTATCATTTTGAGCGTAAGTTACTTTTGTTTGTCCCTCGATGGTGGGATTCAAATTGGATTTTTGTGGTTGATTGTGTTTGGCATAAGGTCAGTAACAAAGTGTCTTACAATAACCCTGACTGTTATATCTTCGCGTTTCCATTATAAGCAACAAGTGCAACTACCATCGTTGTGGGTTGTGCATTACGAATATCTAACAGCGCTTTGTGAAAAATTGGCCATACCTTCAAGACTGTGGTGTGAACATCCCAGCAAGTCTCGTCAACCTCAAGTAGCATAGAAAGGATGTTACGAGTATGGTCAAACCGAGCACCTCAAGAGGAATTTCCCAAAGCTAAAGAAAAACAATGGCGGTGATAACGGTGCTGACAACCATAATAGCAATGATAATGGTAATGGCAATGGTAATGGAAATGGTGGTGTCAAGGGTAGAGCCTTCGTCGTTGGTTCAGCTGAGGCTCGTAATGATCATTCTACTATAACTGGTAAATTTCCTGTCAATGATTGTTTCGCCTCTGTTCTGTTTGATTCTGGTGTTGATAGGAGTTTCATTTCTCATAAGTTTAGTAAGTTACTAGATGTTACATCTACGACCTTAGACTCGAGCTATACTGTACCAGATAGCCGATGGTAAGATTGTGGAATCTTCCAATATATACCATGGTTGTAAAATAAGTATATCAAGGCACAATTTTGATATTGATCTTCTACCTATTATGCTCGGTAGCTTTGATATCGTTGTCAGTATGGATTGGTTAGCTAATAACCAAGCTAAAATCATTTGTCATAAGAAGCTCATTCGATTACCTTTGCCTGATAGAGTGATACTCACAGTGGAAGGCGACAACAGTGGTGTTGTGGTCTTCATCATCTCTTACATGAAGGCTCAGAAGTGTCTGAGAAAAGGGCATTCAATGATTTTAGCCCTAGTTACTGAAAATACCACTGAGGAGAAGCGACTGGAAGACATTCCTATTTTTAAAATTTTCCTGAGGTATTTCTCGAGGACTTGCCTGGCCTTCCTCCATACGGGCAAGTAGAGTTCCAGATCAAATTGACACCAGAAGCTGCCCCTATCGCTCGAGCGCCGTATTGTTTGGCACCGAATGAACTTCAAGAATTGTCAAAGCAGTTGCAGGAACTGTTAGATGAAGGGTTCATATGTCCAAGTTCATCACCTTAGGGAGCACCTGTGTTATTTGTGAAGAAGAAAGATCGAACCTTCCGAATGTGGATTGACTATCGGGAATTGAACAAGATTACCATAAAGAATCGATACCCTCTTCCATGTGTAGACGAGATTTTTGACAAACTGCAAGGATCAAGCTACTATTCAAAGACTGATTTAAGGTCTGGATATCATCAACTTAGGGTTCGAGAAGAAGACCTATCGAAGACAACTTTCAGGACTCGATCTGGGCACTTTGAGTTCGTAGTCATGCCATTTTGTTTGACGAACGCTCCTGCAGTCTTTATGATCTCATGAACCGTGTTTGCAAACCCTATTTTGACAAGTTTGTCATCGTCTTCGTCGATGACATACTCACTTATTCCAAAAATAGGAAGGAATGTGAGGAACACTTAAGGACTATTCTAGAGCTTCTGAGAACCTAACAACTATATGTCAAATTTTCTAAGTGTGAACTCTGGATGATAGAAGTACAATTTCTAGGGCATGTGGTTAATGAGAATGGTATCCATGTTGATCCGTCTAAGATTGAGGCAATCAAGAATTGGCCTACGCCGACGACGCCTTGATCACACAACCCTTGACTGCCCTAACTCACAAAGGAACCATCTACAAGTGGGGTAGCAAGGAAGATGGGGCTTTCCAAGTGCTTAAGGACAAACTGTGTAGTGCACCAATCTTGGCGTTACCCGAAGGAACATACGATTTCGTAGTGTATTGTGACGAGTCAATACAGGGTTTGGGTTGCGTGTTAATGCAACACGAGAAGGTTATAGCTTATGCATCAAGACAGTTTAAGGTGCATGATAAGAACTATACAACTCATGACCTAGAGTTGGGAACTGTTGTATTCGTACTCAAAATTTGGAAGCATTAGCTTTATGGAACCAAGTGTACGATCTTCACAGGTCACAAAAGCCTTCAGCATATTTATGCACAGAAGGAATGGAACATGAGATAGCGACGATGGTTGGAACTGCTGAATGATTACGACTGTGCCATCAAGTATCATCCAGGGAAGGATAACGTGGTAGCCGATGCCCTTAGTCGCAAGGAAACCCTAAAGCCTCGTCGTGCCCGTGCATTGCATTTAACGATTCATTCCGACCTACCATCACAGATTAAGAATGCCCAGGTTGAGGCATTACAGGAATAAAACATCAAGTCAGAATCACTCAGAGGAGCTGAGAAATTATTTCATAAAAAGTTAGATGTTCTTCGTTACTATGAAGACAGGGTATGGGTTCCGTTGTTCAGGAATCTCCAAGAATCGGTAATGGATGAATCTCACAAGTCACGTTATTTAGTATATCCTGGATCTGACAAGATGTATCAATACATGAAGGTCATCTACTGGTGTCCTAACATGAAGACTGAAATTGCGACTTACATGTCCAAGTGTTTGACTTGCTCTAAAGTCAAGTTGGAATATCAGAAACCATCAGGTTTGCTTCAACAACCAGAGATTCTAGTGTTGAAATGGGAGGATATTTCTATAGAATTGGTCACTAATTTAATTCGTTCATAGACTGGAAACGATACTATTTAGGAGATAGTGGATAGTTTGACCAAGTCGACACATTTCTTAGCTATTCGTGAGACTTACAAAATGGATAAACTGCCACAGATCTACTTGAGGGTAATTGTGTCATGATATGGCGTGCCACTTTTGATCATCTCTAATTGCGACGCGTGATTCACTTCGCACTTCTGGCAGTCACTACAGAAGGCACTCGTCTTGATATGAGCACGGCTTATCATCCACAGACAGATGGTCAGACTAAACGCATGATCCAAACCCTAGAAGATATGCTTAGGGCGTGCATTATTGATTTTGGGAATAGTTGGGAAACCCATCTGCCTTTGGTTGAATTCTCTTACAATAACAATTACCATACGAGCATTAAAGTCGCACTATTTGAGGCACTTTATGGCAGAAAATGCAGATATCCTCTCTGTTGGACCAAAGTCGGTGATAGTCAGTTAACTAGTCCTGAACTTTTTCATGAAACCACAAAGAATATTGTTCAGATACATAACCGTATGGCGGCAGCTCGTGATCATCAAAAACGTTACGCAGATCAAAAGAGAAAGCCTTTGGAATTTCAATTCGGTGACAAGGTGGTGTTAAAGGTTTCACCTTGGAAGGGTGTCATATGCTTTGGAAAGCGTGGAAAGCTAAACCCTAGATACGTCAGACCATTTGAGATTGTCAAAAGGATCGGTACAGTGGCTTATCAGCTAGACTAACCTGTGGAACTTGATGGCATTCATAACGTGTTCCATGTTTCAAAATTAAAGAACTGTCTAGCCGATGAATTACTCGTTGTTTCATTAGAGGAACTGGAGATTGATGAACAACTTCATTTCATTATGGAACCAGTTGAGATTATGGATACAGAAGTCAAAACCCTAAAGCGTAGTAGAATTCCTATTTTACACGTTAAGTGGAATTCAAAGCGTGGACCAGAGTTTACGTGGGAACGCGAGGATCGAATGAAGAAGAAGTATCCACGACTGTTCAAAGATCAGGCATCCACTTTTTAAAGTATCATTCTTAAGATATCTTCTCCTTAAAAATTTTGAGACGAAATTCCCTTCAACAAGGGGATGATGTCATAACTCTCGCGAAACCATACATTTCTTTGTTTTGGGTTTATTTCAAAAATCCCAAAAACCTTATCCTAAGCAAGCTTCCGAAGTTGTCACTGTTGAACCTGGTGTTTCTTCATGAACCATATGTTCTAATTTTCGGGACGAAAATTTCTTTAACATGAGGATAATGTGACACCCCATATTTTTAGGTTAACACTATTTCCCTTATTTAACCTTATCTAACCTTCCTCCGATATTTTGTAATTAACTTCTCTCATTAAATGATAATGGTTGTCACTATTATTAGTACTAATACTTAAATATAACTAATTAAGCTTAATTAACTCTAAAGCTTACTTGTGGCATGTAACCAACATGGAGGGACCGTTATGTTATTATATAAAGTAATAATGCATGTAACCAAACCACCAAACCCCTCGGCTGTTTTATAAAATAAGAAAAACTGACCCTACCTCACGCATTGAAACCCTAATGCTCCATCTCAACTCCACCACATCGCAACACTAACCGGCAACACCTCTCTCTCTCTCACGGCAGCCCCTTCCCCTCTCATTAGAACGACTACAACTCACGGCTTCCCCCTCTCTTTCTTCGATAGAAAACCCTCCTCGAAGCAGCCCTCTCGACAGTGAAGCTTCCGCCGGCAAATTCTCTGGCATTACGTGGGTGAATAGCTTGCACCGAAACAGCCTCCCTCATCTCGGATCAAGAGAACAAGCAGCCTCGAGCAGTGATTGGATTCGTTCTATAGCTCACTTCGTATAATTTACTAACTATCATTTTTCTTTGTAATGTTTTCGTAATGCGGCAATTTCAAGTTCGGGTGCGGGAAGGTCACGTATTCGTGTATGTGATGTATGGGTGTGTTGTACGAGTGCTTCTGCGTTTTGGTATATGTATACATGCGATGTATCTATGCGTGTTCAATCTTGTATGTACGCGTATATATATACATGATCGTGAACAGGTTGCTGTCGTACATTTGTGTGGTTATACTCGTGAATAGGGGTGTGTTCTTTGTGTGTCTGTGTACTTGGTTGTATGTACGCATGTGATGTTGCATTCATATGTGTGTGAATGTATATGATCCGGATGTATGCATGCCTTCGTGGATGTGTGTGTGGTGCTGCTAAATTGATTGTGTAATGGGTGTGGTGTGCGAATTAGGGAGAATATTGTATGTATATTTGTTTAGGGTGCATGAGTATGTAATGGTTGTGCAGATTGTTGAATTTGAATGAATGTATATAAATAGGTGTGAGTTTTCTTGACACTTAGGTCATGTGATGCATGTAAGGTTGTGTCTTTCTTCATGTAAGGGTCTGCAATGCATTAAGGTATCTATATAATCGTATGTACTGTTGATAGATGATATACCTAGTTCTTTGTACTGAAATGTTTATGTCTTTCATTACTTATACATGTGTAGTTCAAGAATATTATTATAATATAAAGTGTGTTTGGATGTCTATTTACATTTGATTATATCATATTCATATAACATTTATTATTACATGCATGAATGAACATTATATATAGGTTTGGGGTTGTTGTGCATAGTTCTGAGTCAACAATGATTCAGAAATGTGTTTGAACTTAGTCTTGTGGTTATTCATGCTAATAGACCATGCTCATGGACCAGACGCACGAATGGACCATGCTTATGGACCAGTCGCATGACTAAACCAGGTGACTGGATCAGTAGCACGACTGAGTCATAAGACAGGCTCAGTCGCACGACTGAACCATTCGTAGAGTTCATTCGTGCGTATGAATCAATCGCTTGACTCAATCGCACGATTGAACCATGCTAATGGCTCAGTCGTATGACTGTACACTGCAACCTATAAATACCACGTAATTCGTGAAAAAACAGAACACTTAGAATATTATTATACCCTAGCCGTCCAGAGCGTCCTAGTTCGTCCATCCAACTGCATAGTTTGTCCCTGATTGATTTCTACTCGTTGTTAACGTTATTTAATCGTTAGATCGATCAGGGTTTACGTTCTCACTGATTGGATAGCCAATCAAATAGGACTCCGTACTATTTGATTTGGTTTCACGTTGAATCAGTTAGTAATCCGTACGTACATGGTCCTAACAAGTGGTATCAGAGCCTTAGCTTGTGATTCTTCATTGATTCGATTGGTGTTTTGTTAAAATTAATGTTTTTAATTCAAATGATTCGTGTGTTGATTCAAAAAGTGTTTTTGAAGTGTGCATGATTCAAAAGTTTCAAACTTTTTGACTAACGACAGATTAGGGTTCGTGAAAAATCGTTTTTTATGAAAGTGTTCAAAGTTTCGAATTTTTCATCCACAGCAGCTTCAGTCGCACGATTAGCTCAATCGCATGACTGAATCCTAATTGCACGATTCAACCGCATGACTAGACTTTGTCGTATTGCTCATTCGCACGATTAAGCTAACCCACACGGTTGAACTCATTCTGCCCCTCAATCGCACGATTGAACTTAGTCGCACTCTCTAATTGTGCGATTGAACTCCGTCGTACTCTCCAATCGCACAATTGACTCTGTCGTAGACATAAATTCTCAAGTTTGAAACCATGGACGATCAGAACTCTACATTTACTGCTGGAAAGGATTCACGGATCCAGAATCTATTACTACCAGAAAATGAGATTGCAAATCATAACAAACCACAAAAACTGTTGACCTTGGATAAATACCCGTAATCGCATAACGGTTCGAAATCTACCTTAACGGAGTTGATCCAAACTTGTGGACTTCAATTGAGACTGGTTATAATTTACCTGTTGGAGCAAATGGAGTTAAACTGACTCTAAGTGGGATGAATGAAGTGCAAAACGTTACACACAACGCTGAAAAGAAAGCCTATGCCTTACTGACACAGTCGACTTCAAAGGATATTTTCCATTAGTTTTCGGAACATAAACATTCAAAGAAGCTGTGGGAGGCACTGGAAAAGAGATGTGATGGTAATGCAACCTTAAAGGCACTGAAGGCTAAAGCACTCAAGAAGGAATTTGATAACTTTTCATCCATGGGAAATGAAAGCTTGGATGATATTATAGATAGGTTTTATCATCTGATGAGTGAGCTGCATACTCATGGAGTAACTACCTCAATAAAGGATAAAGTAGCAAGCTTTGCTTATGGTCTGCCTGATAAATGGGATTTTTTTGCGTCTAATCTAAGACAGAACAAAGTTATAGCTACTCTGGACATCAATGACTTTATATTGAAGTTGAGGGAGGAGGAGGTAAGGATGAAATACAAGTCCAAGAAAGGGTCATACACACAGAATCCATCACTATATAATGTTGTTCCCACAACAGTTTCATCTGGTGCACCTCTTCTAAGCATTTGTTTTCAACACGTCCGGAACTTCTTATAACATCTAGTATTTTCGTTAAATAAAAGTTAACCTTGTTAAAATCTTTTAAGGACCTTTTATGCCAATTTTGAAACTTTGGGGACTTATTATGCTTGATAATTAATTTGGTGGTTAACAAATTAATTTAATAAATAATGATAACATTATAAGTATTATAATGTTTACTTATTATTATAAAATTTAAGATAATAATAATCTTAAGTAAAATAATAATTATTATTATTATTATTATTATTATTATTATTATTATTATTA
Source organism: Flaveria linearis (assembly GCA_024085815.1). Classification (NCBI taxonomy): domain Eukaryota; kingdom Viridiplantae; phylum Streptophyta; class Magnoliopsida; order Asterales; family Asteraceae; genus Flaveria; species Flaveria linearis. Next base: position 26,924,082 of record CM044004.1, read on the forward strand.
TTATTATTATTATAATAATAATAATAATAATAATAATAACAATATTAATAGTACTAATAATAATAACAAAAATAGTGTTAATAATAATAATATTAATGTTTACAACGTTCGTTTATTATTATAAAACTTAGCAGAAAGTAATAATAATAATAATAATAAAAGTAAATTATAAAAATATTAAAACATTATGATAAATTAAGTTAATGGGGTTTTATGTCATTTTTATAAATTAAAAAGGAGAGTTTGTGCATAAAATAATAAAACGTTAACACTAAAGGGGCTAAATGTGTAAAATCACAAAAACCCAAACCAATTTCTCCCCCTTACCCCGCAAAACCGGCGGGAGCTCCGGCCACTCTCCGGCCGAGCTCCGGTGAAGCTCGGTAACACCACAAAACACCCGTTTCACCCAAATTAATCCTATTAATTCGTTTAAAAGGTCTGTTTCGAACCCATAACCATGTTTAATGGAGGTTATGAAACATTTTGAAACAAAAACCGAAACCACATTCAACCCAAAACTGTTTCCGCTTGTTAATTATCGAATTAAAGCCATTTAAGCAATAGCAAACCTCCTAACTAACCTTTTAAAGTTTTCGGTAACATCAATTACACTGATAACACACACATACTCTATAATCGATCACCATCTCCATCCACGACCTGCAACTTAGCCGATGACCATCTTCGGAGTATTATTACTCAAAATTAACAGAGGGCAATCAATCATGATCATCATAAGAAGCTGTCCAAACGTGTAGTTGAATCAGAAGATCATAAACATCCTGAAATGACCCTTATCAGTCGTGACTTCTCCCCTGGGCTATTCATCCCCATTTCAATTCAATCCAGGTAATTGAATGGGGCTTTGTACATGATTTGATGTGGAAAATCAAAGCCCTAATATTAATTTATGTAACAACAACGAATTTCTAGTCAATTGGTTCGATTTGATTTCTAGGGTTCATGTGGGTTTGGCGTTATATTGTTTTTGTGTTTATAAGAATTAAAACCCAGTTCCTTGCAGGCTTAGGCGCCCTTGCCTACTGGTTAACAACATGTGTTCGTATTCTTGGGGTCCCGGGTTCGAACCCGGGCACCCCCAATATTTTTTTTAAAAACGTTTTTTTAAGAAATTTTAATTACGTAAATTTTTAATTATTATCAAATAACATTTTTGTAAACTTTAACACCTTCTAAGCACACCAAATTTATTTTCTGTATTTTTAAGTTTAAATATTAAATATCTTTTTAATAAAACAATATAACAAAAGTCGTTTTTTTTAGTTTATTTCATACAAGATGAATTTTTTAATAATAGTTAAATTAATAAACCATTGTTGGACAATACGTTGCTTATAATTATTGTTAACCATGTTATTTTAAATAATTATAAAAGTTACTCACACTTTATATTTAATTTTTTTTCGTTATTATAAATGCTTTAATTTCATTACTAAAATGGTGTAATTCTTTTTATAAGTAAATCCATTATTTAATTCGTTTGTTTATCAAAAACCCCAAATTCCAATTGAAATCCTAGTTCACGACTAATTGTTAATCTTATTATTAAACTTTAATATTGTAATAAATACGTTAGGTACATTGTAACGGAATTCGTTGGAACATCGTTTAATCCTTATTATCATCTTATACATATATACGTCAAGTGAGTATTTCCATACCCCTTTTTCTTATTTTCACACTTTGGGGTGAAACATGTTAACTTATATCATTGCACTTGTAAACTTATTCGAGACTTGTAAACTTTATGGCAATTCATCATGTAAATTTGTGGTTAGTTGAACTTTTGTGGTTACCATGTTATGGCGTTATATGTACAATCATTAACTATTGCTAGCCTGGTGACGTCATAGATCTATGGGCCTGACAAGCCTGCTTGGTTGATCCAAGTACACTTAGCTAATCGTATATACTTTTAACGTTTAAGACTTGTAAAACTTTGTCAGGGTTTGACTGTTGCATTGTTCATAACATCCCTAATCACTTTATTCACTAACTTATGACTTGGATTGCCATCTTTTATATATTCTATGTATTGAAAACTATGAAATGCTCACCAACATTTTTATGTTGAGCTTTTATTTTTAACATGTTTAAGGAATAACCCAAGTATGCGTTCTACTCTTTGAAGCTTATCTCACTTAGGACTGGACTTAGAGAAATAAACAATGATCTTGTTACTTTCAACCTTGTATTCATGATGTATCTTTGTTTAAGCCTTTTACTTGTATTGTTACAATTGAATCTTGATTAATATATTTGGAATTAATAATAGTGTTATGTGGCTGTGAACAACCGTAACTCTCACACTTCGATGATTCCGCCGTCAAGGTTGGGGTGTGACACTTCTCAAAGTGATTCTTCTAGAAGTGAATCATCAGGATCATCTAGAACTCAGTATATTATCCCTGACTCTAATCCTATAAAGCTGAAGACTAATAATCTGGGAAATGTTACAGTTGAGGTAGCAAAAGAGCATATGGATCTTCTCGCTGTGGTTGTACACTCATATGCTGGTTTGGTTACTGGTAAAATAGCAAACTGTCATCTCGTGGATGAAGATTATGAGCAGGTGGATGAGACAGAGTTAGAAAGAATGGATATCATGTGGGTTTTGGCCAGTGCTATGAGAACGGTTAAGAAGTTTGTGAAGAAGATGGGGCGGAATCTGGTTGCCACCAAAGACACAACTTTTGGTTTTGCAAAGTTACATGCTTCAACTGCGGTGAAAAGGGTCACTTCAAAAAAGAGTGCGTTTGTAACACCCGGGTAATTTTTAATAGACTAGAAAGAAAGAATAAACGTGAATAAAAGGAGGAAATGCAATTTAACCGATGTTGAGGGGTTAAAAGTGTCTAAAGGACAAAAAGTATCAAAAGTGGGTACAAAAGGTTGTATGGCCGCCCATGTTGTCTGCACATCTCATTTCAACCGGTTTTTAGAGAGAGAAAGAGCAGCGAGTTAGGGTTTTTGAAGAAGAAGAAGGAAAAGTCGAATTCAAGGTAAGAATTTGATAGTTTTTAGGTGTTCTTGACTGATTTCAGTTTGTGTTTATGCTTATGTATGTGTTTGTACGTTTGTGTGTGTGTTTTGGTGGGCTTTAGGTGTGAACTCATAGTGCAATCGGGATTGAAGAAGTATAGCCCGAAAGTTTGACAAAGGTGAGTTCTAGAACCCCCTTTTTACATGTTTTAACTGATTTTGGGGCTGGAAATGCATGTATGTATATTTTTATAAAGTGGGTATGTTACCCGTATGTTTATGTGTATGTGTATAAGGATGGGGTATGTCTTGCGCGATTATAATGATACGATGATGTAATTGATGGGTTTCTATTGCTAAGAATGTAGGAATTAAGCTAACATATTAGAATTAGAATTGGGACAGAATTATGATGATGGTAGTTAAAGTTAGTTGTCATGCGCCTAACTCCAACGCGCCTGAAACTCATGCGCCTGAACTCATGCGCCTGAATAGTATTCATGCGCCTAGAATTAAGCTGAATTTGACTAAGTGTTCCATGCGCCTACATTGCCCATGCGCCCAGGCACTCATGCACCTGCATAGTGCCCATGCACCTAGATTTGCCCATAATGACTAAAGTGTTGGGTCATGCGCCCCAATAGTGCCCATGAACCCAGAACTTTTCCCATGCGCCTAAGTGTTCCCATGCACCCAGAAGGCTATGCGCCTGCATACTGCTCATGCGCCTAAGACTTAGAATTATTTTTTGAATTTTGGGAAAAAATGTAAAGTGTAGGCTTTGACTGGGATGTTCCCGGGGGTGATGTAAGTTGACTTTTGGTGATGGATGATGAGTGATATGTCATATATGATGATGTGTGATGATGTTATGCTTATGTATGATTTGTCCTTATGTTCCTTATGTTATGATATATGGATGTGTGACTTTACATGGTGTGTTTATAACCATAAACGTAAAGTATTATCATCAATGAAAGAGATAATATTAATGACAACAAAAGTGAAACATAAAGAACGAATGAAAGAAAAGGCTTACAAGCAGAAAGAAAGAAGGATTATAACTCTTTGTGAGTTGGTAGCTCAACTGTGTGTTATAATGTGCAATTTTAACCCATGAGGGTTCACACACAGGGGGATCAGTCTAGGTGATTGAACCCATACTACGAAATGGGATCCTTGTCATTCGACCCCGGGCTTTGTGCCAATATATGATACGGCTTTGTGCTAGTTAGTAACGGGGCTTTGTTGGACCAAAAGTACCAATGAGCCGGATCAGGAAATCCTCTAAGTCGCACAAGACATCACAACAACTGCTGAAAGCTTCATCAGCAGTTTGACAAAGACTGAAGACTTCAACAGCTGGAGATCAAAGAACTGAAGATCAACAGCTGAAGACTTCAAGTACTGAAGACTCATCTACTAAAGCATCAAGTACTGAAGACTCAAGTACTGAAGCCTCAAGTGCTGAAGACAAAGTACTGAAGATCAACAGCTGAAGAACTGAAGTACTGAAGATCAACAACTGATGTACAAAGTCTGAAGACAAAGACAGAAGACATCAGCTGATGACAACTACTGAAGTCATCAGTTGATGAATCATCTGAAGTTAAAGTCTAAAGAACAAGTTTTGAAGCTTCAGAGTTTGTCACAACAGCTGAAGAAGCATTCTTCAGTTGTTGTGATGGTTTACCTTTCAGTCTTTTACTATCAGTAGTTGTAATTTTCCTTTCAGTAGTTTGTAAACGACTCAAGAGTTTGTTCTTCAGTCGTTGTAGCTTTCAGTAGTTTCTTTTCTTATCAGTCGTTTGTAATAAGTAGTAACACTTAGCATTTTGTAAGAAGATGTCAGCTGTTTGACATCTTCAGTAGTTTAGGTGTTTTCAGTAGTTTGTTAGAATAACGGTTTGATGTCACTATCAAGTGACATCAGCTGACGTCATTTTTCCTATAAAAGGGAGATGACCTAATTGTAATCTTTGCCGAAGCGTGTGATTCAATAGAAAACACCTTTTCGTAGAATTGTTCTCTCTTTCTATAACTTTACTGTTACATGCAAAATCATTTGTGTTCTTGCTTCTTTGTTTAATTCTTATGCTAAATCCGCAGCGAATACAACCTAATTGATCAAACTAGAGGCTGAGATCCTTTACAGGCTTTGTGCCTAGAATGGTGGCTTCAGGCCACGGGCTTCATGCCAGTTAGTAAAGGAGCTTTGTGCTCGGAATGGGGGTTTCAGTCCATGATGGGGGTAAAGCCTGACAGGATCTAGAATTAGTACGAGACGAGGGAGATGATAAAGTATGAAATGAACAAAGTAATAAAGTACGAAATGGACGTTAACAAAAGATAGTGATAAAGACGAGTCAAACGTTAACGAAAGATAATGATAAAGTACAAAACGAGTAATAACGAATGAAAGGGTAAAGTACGAAACAAACGAACACATATGATAACGAATGAACATGTGTGATAGTAAATGAAATGTTTTGTCAAAAAAGAATATTTGTACGTATGAAACATATAAAGTATTTTGATACATATAAAACTAGAACTCACTCAGCAACGCTGACTTTTATGTATTTTTCATTTGGCAGGTACAAGTTGCTGAGGATGGCACAGGGCAGCTACTTGGATTATTTTGGATGGCATCCATTTTATTTAAAATGACGCTTTTGTGATGTAATGCAACAAATGATATTTTGTAACAATATTGTATTATTTTGCAAAAGCAGTTATTAATATATGAAATGATTTTAGGTAAATGATTCCGCTGCAATGTTTTAAATAAATATTTGATTTATGTGCGATGAATGACCAACTGTAAGCGTCTCGGGAACGGGGCCTTACAAGTTGGTATCAGAGCCATAGTTTAACTGAATTAGGTAAATATTTTCAAAACGTAATTGTTGGACCAAAAGAACCAATGAGCCAAGATCAGAAAAAACTCTAAGTCCCACATGACATCACAACAACTGCTGAAAGCTTCATCAGCAGTTTGACAAAGACAGAAAACTTCAACAGCTGAAGATCAAAGAACTGAAGATCAACAGCTGAAGACTTCAAGTACTGAAGACTCATCTACTGAAGCATCAAGTGCTGAAGACTCAAGTACTGAAGCCTCAAGTGCTGAAGACAAAGTACTGAAGATCAACAGCTGAAGAACTGAAGTACTGACGATCAACAACTGATGTACAAAGTCTGAAGACAAAGACTGAAGACATCAGCTGATGACAACTACTGACGTCATCAGCTGATGAATCATCTGAAGTTAAAGTCTGAAGAATAAGTGACAGCTGAAGAAGCATTCTTCAGTTTTTGTGATGGTTTACCTTTCGGTCTTTTATTTCAGTAGTTGTAATTTTCCTTTTCAGTAGTTTGTAAACAATTGAAGATTTTGTTCTTCAGTCGTTGTAGCTTTCAGTAGTTTCTTTACGTATCAGTCGTTTGTAATAAGTAGTAACACTTAGCATTTTTTAAGAAGATGTCAGCTGTTTGACATCTTCAGTAGTTTAGGTGTTTTCAGTAGTTTGTTAGAATAATGGTTTGATGTCACTATCAAGTGACATCAGCTGACGTCATTCTTCCTATAAAAAGAAGATGACCTAATTGTAATCTTCGCCGAAGCATGTGATTCAATAGAAAACACCTGTTCGCAGAATTGTTCTCTCTCTCTATAACTTTACTGTTACATGCAAAATCATTTGTGTCCTTGCTTCTTTGTTTAATTCTTGTGCTAAATCCGCTGCAAATACAACCTAATTGATCAAACTAGAGGCTGAGATCCTTACAAATGGTATCAGAGCAGGTTAATCATTGATCGATTTAACTATTGATCATTGAAACTGCTCTATTGATATCTACGTTTGATCGAATTAGCAATTTGCAAGAATTAGGTATAGAGATTGAGTTTCTGCTGCTTCTGGCCATTAAACTTGAGGTTCTCATGGTTTTTGAGCTAGATTTGTTTTGTTTATCTTGAATTTGCTTAAAATATGAAATGGCGACACCAACTTATGATCCTCACAATACTTGTTCCTCAACAAAGCCTCCGATGCTTGTGAGGAATGAGTATAACATATGGCAACGTCGTATGCTCCATCACTTGTCTGTCAACAGTTCTGGTTGTTGGAAGTCAGTGGTACATGGATCACACAAGCCTATGGTGAGCGTTCCTGAATCAAATGAGAGGGTTGTGAAGAAAACTGATTAATTTTCGGACGAAGATCTTAAGCTGTTCGAAATTGATGTTAAAGCCCATGGAATTCTGGCTATGGCAATTCCAAATGAAATCTATTTAGGGCTTTTGCGTCATGAAACTGCTCATGATCCCTGGGTTGCTCTGAAGGAACAATTTGGAGGAACCAATGAGGTCTTAGCAAACACTAGGGAAATCCTCACCCAACAATATGAGACATTCTCTCATAGGAAGGGTGAGACACTGACTCAACAGTTTGAGCGACTCTCTTGTCTTATTTCTTAGCTGAAAATGGTTAAACAAGAGTATTCCAATAATTAGATGAACAACCATTTCCTCAGATCACTGCCTGAGAGATGGGACACTTATACCATTGTCCTACCCTCTAGTGAAAATCTGGATACTCTATCTCTCACCCAACTTCATGGGAAACTGCTTACATTTGAGAGAGAGATAGAGCAGAAAAGGAAGTTGTCCACCTCTGGCAAGCTCATTGATGACTTTGTATCAGGCAATGCTGCACTGATAGGTCAAGAGTCAGAATATGCTGCACCAGAGAGTTCTTATGATGAGCATATTGATTTCTCTACCAATTCTGAACATGCTTTTGTTGGTGTTAATAGTAGTTCAGGAGGTAGCAGTGATAACCTGTGCTTTCTGATGGAGGACTTGAAGGGCATTCCAGATGATGATCTGGAAGAGATGGATATTTTGAGTCAAATGGCAATGATAAATATCAGATCTCAAAAGTTCTACAAGAGAACTGGCAGGAAATTTCCTTGTCTCTCTGGCAAAACCAAAGTTGGTTTTGACAAGAGCAAGTTGAGGTGTCACAAGTGCCATAGGCTTGGACACTTTGCTAGACAGTGTAGATCATCTGGATCTAACTCCTCTGCACCCTTTGTGACTTTTCCAAGCAATAGCTCACAGCACAGAGGGCAACATACCACTAGTTCTGGTCATCCATCACCAGCTCAGGCATCACTTGCATACTTTGTGCCTCAGGGTCATATGCCATACCCATACCCCTGCTACTACATGCCTCAGCCAAGTCAAGTTCAAGCACCCACTGCTTAGCAACCACATGCACTCCTTGAGCCTCAACCTTCTCCATCTCATCATCAAACCCAACCTCAACAACACAGCTTCTTCACCCTAGGAGTTGTTGACTGGAGCAGTTTACCAAATGATTTATCTGGTCATGAACAACTATTTCCTAGTGCTGGTCAACATGGTGGTGATCATCCTTTTGGGAACCTTGCTCTCATGGCCTTGGAGTCTGCTGATGGGTCATCCTCCAATGGTTCATCACAGGTATCTTCTGAGGCTAAAGCCAAAATATGTTCTGATTCATGCATAGCAGCATTTGCTTCTATTAGAGAGGCAAATGTGGCTTTAATTGATAAAAACCTTGAGCTAGAGCAAACCATTTCCAAAAGAAAAGCTGAATTTAAGGCTGTGATTAATGACAAAAATGATGAGATTTATAAGCTTAAATGCCAAATCAAAGATGATAAGGCTAGGGAAGAGGTACTTCTAGAGAAGTACAAAGACCTCAAAGAAACACTTGCAGCTACCCAGGTAGAGTGTGATCGATGGGTACAATCCTGCAAGGGTTTTGAAATGCTTCTTAGTAAGCAATCTACTTCCAATGTGAAGTTTGGCATTGCTTATAATCACACTGCTCCTCCTACAGATTTTACTTCAAGAGCAGAAGTTGAATATGATGGAGAGAGCAATAACCAATCCTTCTCATCATGTGACCTACTATCTGATACAGCATCATCAGAAGTAGAAGTCAGCATTCATTTCTCACAAAACCAATCAGCTGATGCTAAAACAGCTCATGGTTCAAATACTGAATGTCACATGATCAAAAAGTTGATCAACTCAGGTGTTTTCTCTAAAAGTACTGAAAGTACTGGAGAGCAAGTGATAACACCTGAAGTTCAAACCCCAACTACGGTCGTACTGAAGAGAAGAAAACTGCCAGTAGAAAGGGTTTGAAGACTACTAAAGAGGATGTCAGGAAAGCAAGTACTGCAAGGAACAAAACTGCAAGTACTGACAGCAAACAGCTGAAGAACAAGTCTTTAGCAGTTTCATCTTCTTCAGTAGATGATCAACATAAGATGAAGAAGAAGCCATGTGAAATATGTGGCTTGTTCAATCATCTTACTCATGATTGCTGGTACAAAAGGGGATCCAAACTCAAACAAAAAGAGAAAATTAAAGAGAAAATGAATGAAATGAAAAATGAGTTTGAATCCAGGTTTGTACCAGCAACATCAAAACCTGAAATCCCTAAGCCCCAAAGGAAATCCAAAAAGAAGGTAAGGGTTAATCAGGCAGCAACTGAGGTTGCTCAAAAGAAGATGGTGCAACACAGGAATCCATCACCAGCAAGCACTATTGTGTCTGAGGAGCTGAAATCTTTATCACAAAATCAGACACAACTTGTGATGATGGTTCAACATCTAATGGGAAGAGTCAAACCAATTAGATGCTCCTGTGTTGAAACCACAGAAAAGGAAATCCAAGCCAAAGGGTTCCTCTTCTACACCATCTCCTTCACCTTAGACTGTCACACATAACAAACCAGTTAGTGTTACATCTGTTGATGAGAACAGACCCAAAACCAAAAAGGTTTGGGTCTCCAAAACTAACTAACGTGTTATGATGATTGCAGGGTTCTTCAACATGCCAAAGAAGCATCTGGTATGTAGACAGTGGAGGATCCATGCACATGACAGGGAGCAGCTCTCTTCTTAATGACTACTCTCAAGGAAAGAAGGGATTTGTTCCCTTTGGCAATGATGCAAAAGGTTACATCATCGGCAAAGGCTTTGTTTCCAATGGAGAAATAAGGTTTGATGATGTCAACCATGTGGAGAATCTCAAGTACAATCTCTTGAGTGTCAGTCAAATGTGTGATAAAGGCCATGTTGCCCTTTTCACAAGCCAGAACTGTCGGATTCTGTCATCCAAAGTTCTGAGTTTGATTGACAAGGTGTTGGATGAATATACTCTCCTGAAGGCCAACAGGACAGGAAAAGTATATGCCTTAGATCTTTCCAAGAAAATAGATCTAAAAGGCCATCCTTGCCTATTGTCCAAGGCTTCTCCTCAAGAATCTACTCTATGGCATAGAAGGCTGGGTCATATGAATCTTAAAAACATGAACCAGCTGATACACCATGGTTTAGTAAGAGGGTTGCCAATGAAGGAGTTCAAATGTGAAGATAACTGCGCTGCTTGTTTAAAGGGGAAACAACACAAAGTCTCATTCCCTCCAATAGAAGAACCTAAGTCCAATGTTTACTTGCAACTTCTGCACATGGATCTTTTTGGTCCTGTCAGAGTAATGAGCATGGCAAAGAAGAAATACTGTCTGGTAATTGTGGATGATTACTCCAGATTTGTATGGACTTTCTTCTTGCACTCCAAAGATGAAGCTGCAAAAGCTATAATGAACTTTGTGTTATATGTGGAGAATCAGTATTCCCTTCCAGTCAAGTGTGTGAGGAGTGACAATGGCACAGAGTTTAGAAACCACACACTTGATGACTTCTATCTGTCAAAGGGAATCAAAAGGCAGTTCAGCATTCCAAGAACTCCTGAACAAAATGGAGTGGTGGAGAGAAAGAACAGGACCCTTACTGAAGCTGCAAGGTCAATGCTAGCTGACTCAGGATTGCCATTGACCTTTTGGGCTGAAGCTGTTAACACAACTTGCTATGTGCAGAATAGAGTATTAGTGAATTAGAGGTTGATGAAGACTCCTTATGAAGTACTTCATCATTTGGCTCCTTTGATTTCATTCTTTAGAGCCTTTGGGTGTCCTTGTTTCATTCTCAACACAAGCAATCCACTCCAGAAGTTTGCATCAAAGGTGGATGCAGGGTATTTTGTTGGTTATTCATCAACTTGCAAGGCATACAGAGTTTTCAACTGTAGGACAAAGATGGTTGAAGAGACTTTGCATGTGAAGTTCAATGAATCTCCAAAGGACAAGATTCCACAAAACCCTGTGGAGTTATTTGATCTGGACATACTGCAATATGCTCCTTATCAACCTCCAGCTGTTGTTCCTGTCAACGGTTCTCCACCTGGTGGTACTGATGATGAAGATGCCAGTTTCACCTTTTCAGGTTTAGTGACAACCTACCTGAGTCAACTAAACCTGATGCTCCTGTAGCTTCAGCAGCTCCATCCACAACAAATGCTGATGAGATTTTTGCAAGCTCTACTTTATTTGAGCTGCCATCTCCTACATGGTTTCAAGAATCTTCATCAACATCTGTTGCTGCTGAAAGTCCTATAAACACTTGCACTGATCTTATAGTCTATCAAGGGCTGAAGAATCACCCAATGTCTCATATCATTGGTGATATCAATGCTAGAGTTTCAACCAGGAGTCAATTGTCCAACTTCTACTTCTATGCTCTCTTCATCAGTCAGCAAGAGCCAAAGAATTATCATGTTGCCTTAAGAGACAATGGATGGGTTGAAGCAATGCAGCTTGAGCTTCTTCAGTTCAGAAAGCAGCAAGTGTGGGAGCTTGTTCCTTTACCCCAAGGTAAGTGTGCAATAGGCACTAAATGGGTGTTTAGGAATAAAACAGATGAAAAGGGCCAAATTGTCAAGAACAAGGCCAGGCTGGTTGTCCAGGGGTTTGCACAAGAGGAAGGCATCGATTATGATGAAACCTTTGCCCCTGTAGCCAGACTGGAGGCAATTAGGTTGTTCTTAGCTTATGCTGCCTTTCACAGTCTTAAAGTTTATCAAATGGATGTCAAGAGTGCATTTATATATGGTAAAATAAAAGAGGAAGTTTATGTGTGTCAACCACCAGGCTTTGAGGACAATAAACATCCTGATTGGGTGTATAAGTTTGATAAGGCTCTTTATGGGCTGAAACAAGCTCCTAGAGCCTGGTATGAGACATTATCAACTTTTCTTCTAGAGAATAAGTTCACTAGAGGCACCATTGATAAAACTTTATTTATTAAGAATGTGGGACAGCATAAGCTCCTTGTTCAAATTTATGTAGATGATATAATTTTTGCATCCTCTGATCCCCAGTTGTGTGATGAATTCACTAAGCTCATGTAGCAAAAGTTTGAAATGAGTGCTATGGGAGAATTACAGTTCTTTCTAGGGTTGAAAATCAAACAAAGGGATGATAGAACCTTCATTCATCAGTCCAAGTATACAAAGGATTTGTTGAATAAGTTTGATTTACAAAACTGTAAGCCCTGTTCTACTCCCATGAGCAGCACCACACAACTGGATGTGGATCAGAAAGGTAAAGCGGTTGATGAAACTCTTTACAGATGTATGATTGGGTCCTTGATGTACCTTACAGCTTCTAGACCAGACATCATGTTTGCAACATGTGCCTGTGCTAGATTTCAGGCTGCACCTAAAGAATCCCATTTGATTGCAGTCAAAAGGATCTTTAGATATCTGCAAGGTACCCAATCACTAGGTCTTTGGTATTCAACTGGGCATTCTTGCAAATTAGTTGCTTTCTCTGATAGTGACTATGCAGGATGCAAAGTCACCAGAAAATCTACTTATGGTGGTTGCCAATTCCTAGGCAATTGTTTAGTTTCTTGGCAGAGTAAGAAACAAACATCAATTGCTACATCCACTGCTGTAGCTGAGTACATTGCTGCTGCAAGTTGTACATCCCGGGTACTCTGGCTTCAAAATCAACTCTTGGATTATGGCATTATAGAGACTAAGACTCCATTATTAATGGATAGTGCTTCAGCTCTTTGTATTGTTAAAAATCCAGTCCAGCACTCTAGGACCAAACATATTGAGATCAGACATCATTTTATTAGGGATTGCTATGAAAAAGGTCTGATTGATCCAAAGTTTGTGCCTAGTGCTGATGAGCTTGCAGACATCTTTACAACTACTGATATGCTGAAGCTAGAATAATTTGACTAATACTGATGTTCTCAGTTCACAACAACTGATGAGCATTAGTATGCAAAAGTCAAAAATAAGTACTGATGATTAATTTAGTCTTCAGCTATTTCACAACTACTGAAGACTAAAATACTTCAAAGTACTGAAGTATATTATTTGTTGCACACAACTGATGTAGTTACAACTACTGATGTGGTTATAACTACTGATGTATAGTTTTCAAACAAATAAGTACTGAAGAACAAATTTTGTTCAAAGTACTGATGTGTAATCTTGCACATAAGTACTAAAGACAAAATTTGTTCACAAGCTCTGAAGAATAATCTATTTCATCAGGTCTTTACAAGAGCTGAGGAGTAAATCTTCACATGAGCCGAAGGCCAATGAAACATCTGAAAGTCAGCCAAAGAGCTGATGAGTAAATGTTGAGGTCAGTATGAAACAACTGAATTGACGACAACAGCTGATGAGTAAGTTTATTCTTCAGCTGATTTCAACATCTGCTGTTTCATAACCAAACAACTAAAGGACAAAACCATGTCTTCAGTAGTTTTACAACTACTGATGACTAACACCACGTCCTCAGTTGTTTACAACAACTGAAGCAAAACCATATCTTCAGTAGTTGACAACTACTGATGTCAGTAGTTTATAACTACTGAAGACTAACACCAAGTCTTCAGTTGTTTACAACGTCTGAAGACATGTCTTCAGTAGTTTATAACTACTGATGACTAACAGGTCTTCAGTCGTTCACAACATCTGAAGGACAAAACCAAGGTCTCAGTAGTTTCAACTACTAAAGACTAACACCAAGTCCTCAGATGTTATAACTTCAGAAGGTTAAAACCACGTCATCAGTCGTTTCACACAACTGATGAATAACACCAAAACCTTCAGTCGTTTCCTTTCAGCTGGTTCCTAAACCCTATAAATACCCAACCCTACCTTCAGAGTTTTTTCATTCTCACTTGACCTAAAATTTCAAAAACTCTGAAACCTCCCATACACCATTAATGGCGACCATGTAGCTTAAACCTCGACACAACTGTGTCGCATACCTCACAAAGTCACCATTTTGGACCAAGTTTGATCACGTCATTGATCTCATGGTCGATTCCCCACTTCAAACGGCCTTTCTCCTCAATCCTATAATCTATGCCGATTCCCTATCACAGTTCTAGACGAATGTCACCATCCAAACTGGAGCAAACGACGCCGAGGTCTCTCTCCAGTCATTCGTCAACACCAAACAGGTGGTCATCACTCCAGCAATCATCCGACAAACCCTAAAACTAGATGATGCCACCTTCCCAACCGACTACCCCAAAGGCACCCTTGATCTTTCTTTTGCTGCTCATGACTATCAGGGTGACCTATCAGCCTCTACCCTGCTCAAGAAACATTTCCATGACCCTGAACGCCTCATTTTTCACATGGTAAATGTTTCTTAAGCCTCGAAGACATCCTCATGGGACCAGATGTCCACAAGGTGGCAGCAGGTATTGTATTCTATCCTTGAGAAACAACCACTAAATTTTACTAAAATAATCTTTTTGGAACTTAAGGATATGGCCACAAAACCATTTGCTAACCGTTGGATACTATATCCAAGGTTCATAATGGCCATCATTGAGAACCAGCTACAAGCTGAGTGACTAGTTGGCCTTGGAGTCCCTGCCAAGGCTGTATTGCCTGAGGTATACTCCAGGCACAACACTGACCAAGCACTCAAAAAGGCTGCCAAGCTGAGCAAACCCTCGCAGCTGGAACCCACAGCCTCCACCTCCAAATCCAAAGTTCCTACCAAACCCAAACCCAAGAAAACCAAAAAGGCTACTCAGGGAGATGAGTCCCCTGAGGATGCCCCTGCACAACAAAGGCAGGAAGTAATTGCTGGCATAATTCTCCCAGCAATTACCATGACTCCACCAACCACAACCGCACAGGCATCCTCTCTATAGGAGCCTGATGCAACCACTTTTGGGGTTGCCACACATCTGGAACCTTTCTCAATTGAGGAGGTTGCCATTGAAACGCACACTCCTCCCTATGTGCATACTGCTTCTACCCCATCTCCTACTACAACCGCCCCTAAAAGCCCTACTTTAATTATTGCAGAAGTGTTGACCCATCTTAACACTCCACCCTCTCCCCAGGAACCAATCTTAACTGGGAAAACTCCAACCGAAGACAGGGTGGACAAAAGTGTTGATGGGAGCCCACAGCACAGAGAATCACAGGTCTCATCTCCAAGTGTGGCAAGGGAGATGGGATATTCTGGTGAGGCTGCCACTTCCCCTGCATCAGCACATGAGCAGGAAGAAGCTGGTACCATCTATAAGACCTCACCAGAGGCAACTGTCGATGATGGATCCAATCCGGAGGCTGGAAGTCCTCAGAACCACGAAAAAGGGGCACATGCGAACACTGAGCCACACTCAGCGCATATACATCCTTACTCAGTCAGGAGGTCAGGTGATTCAGCAACAGCTGATGATGACGTGGGCTTCTTTTACGATGTTCTGGCCCAGAACACCATTCTTGAGGAGGAGGTCAGTAGATTAAAAAAACTACTTGCCCAACTCTCTCAAGAATCAAGTCCATCTGCCACCATGAACCCACAGATGGCACCTTCACCTGAAGGTCTCTTAAACACTCAGCCACTCCCACAAACTCGGCTACCTGCCCTTGCTTCTGGCACTAGTTCTCAGGGAAAGAACCCCCTGAGCAACTAGCTGCTATCTTTCAAAATTCCTTGCCTCTGATCACACCTATTATCACAGATATTGTGATAAAAACCCTTGATGAGAGGCTTCCCTCTACTATACAGCCCTTGGTGGAAGCTGTTGTGCTGAAGAAGCTTTCTGACAGTCAACCCCTTACAACCAATACAACCAAAAAGGGGGAGACTTCAGTGAAAGCTAAGAGGAAGAGAGTGGAGGAGGAAGTGAGAGAGAAAGAGGTTGAGGTTGAGGTAGGACATGAGAGGGAGTTGGTTGAGAAGACTGAGAGGGTGAAGGAGAAGGAGAGAGAGGAGAGAGTTGAATTGGTGAATGTGGCTGAAACTCAAAAAGACTTTCATGTCACTTACAAAAAGAAGGGAGAGAAGAAGAGGGAGACTGATCTTGATGTCCTTGTCAAGGAGGCTGATGCTGAACATAGCCGATCAATGGATAACATCATTGATCAGCTGTTCAGGCAAGGCTTTGACACTGACACTGCCATGCTAGATCAGGAGATAAGAAAATTGGAGATGAAGGAGATTGACTACCGATGGACCTGTTATAGCCAAGAGGAAAGAGAGAGACTTGAGGCTATGACATGGTTTATTTCGAAGTATCTTGGGAGACCAGTCCTAGATGTTAAGTCATGGACCAGGGACAGCATCTTGGCTATAGCCACCAATATCTGTTCGGCTGGGGAATTCACTAAGGGACTGGTCATAGAAGCCCTTTCTGAAGCCGGTGGTGGGAACAGGACTTTGCTAGCAAAACAAACCAAACCTTCACTCATATCCAGATTGCTAGCAAAGCCTGCACAATCTCCCACACCAACACAAACCCAAACACAACCTACAAAACCAACCCCTTACCATCAAAACCCACAGCCGATGATGCACCCTTGAAGAGGAAGAGAAGGTGCTGAGGCTAGAAGAAGTAGAAGAAGAGGATGATGAGGAAGAAGATAGGTTGCCTCTCTCTGCAGTTCTATCTTTTCCTAAACCCAAACCCTTAACCATTACTCCCATCACTCCTGCCTCACAGATGGAAACTGTGAAGGTTAAGCTGGAAGAAGAACAGCAGCATAGGCTACATGATGATGAGCTGCTGAAAAGAGTAGATAAAGCCTATGCTACTTCCTCATCAATTATAAATATGAGGAAAAAAGCTCTGAGATTATACACTTTAAGGCATACATATCAATTTCAAAAGGACAAAGTGTGTATTTGGCCTGATCCCAGGGTGTCTCATAGGATCATAAAGAAAGATATTCCACTGAGATATAATGGCCAAGTGAAAAGGATTGTAGATGAAGTGATCTCCTTGGCCATTATAGTATCACCCTGGGAGATCATAGAAGATTTCAAGGAAACCTATCAGGCTAACCTCCCACCGCAAAAGATGTTGGAGAACAGGGTGGTTAAAAAGGGGTTAGTCTACAAGAGGTTTGAGAAACTTTAGAGAAATGAGATCCAGTTGTTCTTAGAGGGTAATCACCTAGATGAATTCGCCTATAGGGCCATAACAACTGTGGAGCTCAAAAGTGGTAAACAGGCCAAATACATCTCAGAGCTCTATGGGCCTGAAGGATTCTTTGATGGTGAGGCAGAAGTACTTACCATGGAGGAACAAGTGATGCTTTTAAAAGCCTACACCAGAGAATCCTACAGGCTCATAGTAGGGAAGTAGATCTTATGGATGGGACAACAACTCTGTGTCCAATTCCCCAAAACAGAGTTCTCATCAATACTATGCCAATCAGATCTTTGAAAACTTCTTCCCAGGCCAGTGCTTAATTGGGTCATCTTCTAAGCTGATCAAGAAGGAAAAAGACCAATCTTCCTGCCATCAATAAGTGGGACAATAAATTTCTTAGAGGTTTTAGCTGCATTTGTTCAGGGGGAGTTTGTTGGACCGAAAGAACCAATGAGCCAAGATCAGAAAATCCTCTAAGTCCCACATGACATCACAAAAACTGCTGAAAGCTTCATTAGCAGTTTGACAAAGACTGAAGACTTCAACAGCTGAAGATCAAAGAACTGAAGATCAACAGCTGAAGACTTCAAGTACTGAAAACTCATCTACTGAAGCATCAAGTACTGAAGACTCAAGTACTGAAACCTCAAGTGCTGAAGACAAAGTACTGAAGATCAATAGCTAAAGAACTGAAGTACTGAAGATCAACAACTGATGTACAAAGTCAGAAGACAAAGACTGAAGACATCAGCTGATGACAACTACTGAAGTCATCAGCTTATGAATCATCTGAAGTTAAAGTCTGAAGAACAAGTGCTGAAGCTTTAGAGTTTGTCACAACAGCTGAAGAAGTATTCTTCAGTTGTTGTGATGGTTTACCTTTCAGTCTTTTATTTCAGTAGTTGTAATTTTCCTTTTCAGTAGTTTGTAAATGACTGAAGAGTTTATTCTTCAGTCGTTGTAGCTTTCAGTAGTTTCTTTACTTATCAGTCGTTTGTAATAAGTTGTAACACTTAGCATTTTGTAAGAAGATGTCAGTTGTTTGACATCTTCAGTAGTTTAGTTGTTTTCAGTAGTTTGTTAGAATAACGGTTTGATGTCACTATCAAGTGACATCAGCTGACGTCATTCTTCCTATAAAAAGAAGATGACCTAATTGTAATCTTCGCCGAAGCATGTGATTCAATAGAAAACACCTTTTCGTAGAATTGTTCTCTCTCTCTATAACTTTACTGTTACATGCAAAATCATTTGTGTTCTTGCTTCTTTGTTTAATTCTTGTGCTAAATCCGCTGCGAATACAACCTAATTGATCAAACTAGAGGCTGAGATCCTTACACTAATCTTAAACTGAGAATGGGATAAAGGGAAGGGATGATAGTTCGAGTAGATACGTGTTATAGGGTATTTCTTTGTCAAGGTTAAATTAGAGTTATGTGCTAGTTGATTATGAGTTTTTAGAAGATTTAGATGCTGATGTAGTCAGGATAGGAAATGCAATAGGGTGTGAAGAGTAAAGTAAGTGGCTAATCATAACTGACCACTGTAATTAGGGACTTATATAACATAAACTGAGCTATTCCTTGAATGACCGTGTTAGTGTTTGAATCTTATAGTGATTGGAGAAAGGCTGGAGGTAGATCATCTAAGGCCTCTAGGGGATGAGTACAAGGAGGACGTGGTGCAGAACCGCGTGTCACTAGGAACCAGGCTAAGATGACTAAGAGGGCCCGTGAAGTGCCCGAGATACACCACCAGGAAGGTGGTGATGAGAATGCGAATTTAAGGGCCTCAGTAAGAGAGGACGAGAAGAAAGAAAAGAGAAGGACCACTGGAAGGGAGGAAAAGGAACGATCGGAGACCGAGACAATTGTCTCGAGTGAGGAGGAGGAAGAGGAGGAGGAACCAAGGCAGGAAACTGCACGCGGTTGCAACTATGGGGCATTCCAGAGGTGCAAGCCCCCAACATTTGTGGACACGGCCTTATGTTGGTGGGAAAATATTGTCCAGGCTGAGGGTAGCAGGGCTGTCAGCAAGATGAGGTGGTGGGAGTTGAAGAAGCTGGTGATTGAGAAATTCTGTCCTTATCGGGAACTTGACAAGATAGAGAGGGAGTTCTAGCAGCTGGAGGTTGGTACCATGACACACCAGCAGTACACTACCAAGTTTAATGAGATGGCGAGGTTGGTGCCGGATCAGGTGACGCCAGTGTCAAGAGAGATCAAGAAGTACATACAGGAACTGCCAGCTAACATACGTAGGCATTTGATTGCTGCCTAGCCGGGTACCTTTGGATCGGTGGTAGACCTGGCGGGAAGGGTGTATGATAAGAGGGAAGTGGTGGTAGTCAAGGTGAAGAAGATGAGTGGTGGTGATAAGAGCTGGGGAAAAAGAGGTTTAGACGAGGTGGTTTCACTCCAAACAACAAGAGGAGGAAAGTGGATGACCAGAGGATGGTGTCCTCAAGTTCGGGGATGAAGAAGTGTGGTGCACGTGGAAGAGAGCACGTTGGTGAGTGCAAGTGGGGGATGAATGTGTGCTTTAAGTGTGGGAAGCCTGGTCATGTGGTGAAGGTGTGTGGACTTATATGGTGTTACAACTGCGGTGAGGAAGGCCACGTGAGTAAGGACTGCAAGAAGCCAAGGGCTGAGAGTTCTGGGGTGAAGAAGAAATAGGAGGAAGGAGGACAGACGGAAACTGCTAGAGCCTTCACGATGACGCGGGAGGAGGCCGGAGATGATCTCGATATCGTGTCAGGTATGTTTCTAGTAAACCAAATTTGTGCCTCTGTGTTATTTGATTCCGGTGCTAGTAGGAATTTTATTTCTACTGCTTTTTATGATAAGTTATCTGTTAGTAGTAGAAGTATTCATAATCCATTTGATGTATAAACTGCTATTGGTAAGTCCACTAGAATTACTAATGTGATAGAGGACTGCACCATAGAAGTAGAAGGTCATAGGCTTGCTGCTAAGTTACATGTGATGCCCCTAGGTGGATTTGATGTAGTACTAGGGATGGATTGGTTAGCAACCTATGAAGCAAACATCATGTGCCGAAAGAAGATGATTCGGTTAGTTGCGCCCGATGGAAGCTCGGTGACGGTCTACGATGATCGTGTCATTACTATTCCAAAGGTGATTTCGATGGCGGTGGCAACAAAGTGCATAAGGAGTGGATGTAGTGCTTATCTGGCCTATATAAAGGATGTGGATGCGTCAGTGCCACAACTATCCGACGTACCAGTGGTATGAGACTATCCGGACTTGTTTCCGGAAGACCTACTAGGAGTGCCACCAGATCGCGAAATTGAGTTCCAGATTGATCTGATACCCGACACTCAACCTGTTGCCAAGGCATCATATCGATTAGCTCCGACTGAGATGAAAGAACTCATGGATCAATTACAGGAGTTAATGGATAAGGGATTCATTAGATCGAGTATCTCTCCTTGGGGTGCTCCAGTCTTGTTTTTAAAGAAGAAATATGGTAGTATGAGGATGTGTATAGACTACCGAGAGCTGAAAAAGCTGACGGGGAAGAATCGATATCCACTACCAAGGATTGATGACTTGTTTGATCAGCTCCAAGGTGCCAGTTGGTTCTCGAGGATAGACCTTCGATCTGGTTACCATCAACTGAAGGAAAGGAACAGGATATTCCTAAGACAGGTTTTCGCACATGTTATGGACACTACGAGTTCCTCGTTATGTCTTTTGGATTAACTAACGCGCCAGCTGCCTTTATGGGCTTGATGAACCGAGTGTGCCGGCCGATGTTAGATAAATCAGTGATCGTGTTTATTAATGATATCCTGAGTTGTTAGAGAAGTGAGGAAGAACATGCCAACCACATACGTAAAGTATTAGAGACAATTAGGAGAGAGAAGCTATATGCTAAATTCTCTAAGTGTGCTTTTTGGTTGCGCAAGGTTCAATTTCTCCATCACGTGGTAAATGCTGAGGGATTCATGGTGGACCCGGCAAAGGTTGAGGCGGTGATGCAATGGAAGTCTCCAAAGACGCCATCCGAGATTTGTAATTTCATAGGATTGGCGGGCTACTACAGAAGATTCATCCAAGACTTTTCCAAGACAGCCTCACCTTTGACCAAATTGACTCGCAAGGATGTGAAGTTCGTGTGGGGTCGGGAACAGGAGGATGCTTTCGAGGAGTTAAAGGCGAGATTAACACAAGCTCCGGTCTTGACATTACCCAAAGGGGGTGAAGACTTAGTGGTATATTCGGATGCTTCTTATTCTGGGCTAGGTTGCGTGTTGATGCAACGTGCAAGAGTGATAGCCTATGCATCCTGACAGCTAAAAACCCACAAAGTCAACTACCCTACACATGATTTGGAGTTAGCAGCTGTAGTTTTCACGTTGAAGATTTGGAGGCATTACTTATACGGGACGAAGTGCACCATCTTCACGGACCACAAGAGCTTGAAGTACTTGTTCGAGCAAAAGGATCTCAACATGAGACATAGGAGATGGTTAGAGCTTATCAAGTATTATGATTGTGAGATCCATTACCAAGGAAAGACCCGAGCCGATTCGGGTGAAGGCATATCAGTTGATCATGACCTCTGACGTGATGACGCAAGTCAAGGAGTTCTAGAACGAGGCTTTGAAAGAAGACGCCTTAACTCTGAATGAATAAGAGGTCTAGTTGCGGAGCTAGGAGAAAACACTCATGGGGTTAGAACCCGCTTCGGGATGATGTGGATCCCTCGTTATGGAGACTTGCGAAGGCGGATTATGGATGAAGCTCATAACACTCGATACTCAATTTATCCTGGTGCCACGAAGATGTATCAGGATATAAAGAAAGATTATTGGTGGCCGGGTATGAAGCGTGATGTAGTAGAGTACGTGAGCAAGTGCCTTACTTGTTTGCAAGTGAAGGCAGAACATCAGAAACCGTACGGGAAAATCCAACCTTTGGATATACCCAAGTGGAAGAGGGATCATGTCACTATGGACTTTATTACAAAGTTTCTGCGTACCCCGAGGGGGTATGATGCCATATGGGTGATAGTTGATCATTTGACGAAGAGTGCTCACTTCCTACCGATCCGAGAGACGTATTCCTCCAAGAGATTGGCGGATTTATTCATCAAGGAGATTGTAGCTCGTCATGGCGTACCGGTGTCTATTGGATCTGATCATGACACTCGGTTTACATCTAAGTTTTGGAAGAGATTCCACGATGCGATGGGGACGAGGCTACATATCAGCACGAATTATCGTCCTCAAATAGATGGTCAGTCTGAGAGGACGATACAGATGCTTGAGGATATGCTTCGAGCATGTGTGATCAATTTTATAGGAAGTTGGGATGATCACTTACCGTTAGCTGAGTTCTCATATAATAATAGTTATCATGCCAGCATTGGTATGCCTCCTTATGAGTTCTATACGGTAGGAGATGTAGAGCACTAGTTTGTTGGGTGACATTGGTCAGAAAGAGTTAGGAAGTATTGAGGTGATCGAGGCTACGACTGAGAAACTAGAAAAGATCAAAGCCTTTATGAAGGCAGCTAAGGATAGATAGAAGTCATATCCTAATAAGAGACGAGACCGATTGAGTTCCAGGTGGGTGATAGGGTTATGTTGAAAGTCTCACCTTGGAAAGGTATCATTCAGTATAGAAAGCGGGGCACGTTGAGCCCAAGGTACATAGGCCCTTTACCATGCACCTAAGTCCCATGCGCCTAAAACTCATGCGCCTGAATAGTATTCATGTGCCTAGAATTAGGCTGAATTTGACTAAGTGTTCCATGTGCCTAGATTGCCCATGACCCAGGAACTCATGCGCCTGCATAGTGCCCATGCGCCAAGATTTGCCCAAAATGACTAAAGTGTTGGGTCATGCGGCCCAATAGTGCCCATGCATGAACTTTTCCCATGCGCCTATGAGACCATTCCTAAGCAACTAGGACAATTAGCTAAACATTTGTCCCGACAGGAACTAGGGAAGCTTCCAAGTGACACAACTAAAAACCCTCAACATCAACCCTCAAGCTCAAAGAATGTGCACATAAACTTGGTTAGTATTATTCCTAAATCCGAATGTATTGATTATGATTTAATTTCTCCTTATTAAGTACTTGTAGGTAACAATAAGGAATTAATTTAAGAAGAGGGAAGTGACCCGGGAGCACCAATCATTACCATTCAAGTCAAGAAATGTAAAATCAAACGACCACTTTTGGATTATGTAGCCGGGGTGAGCATCCTTCCGGGGAGTTTGTATGATCAATATGACTTTGGTCTGTTACATGAAACTGACAAAAAAGTGGTGCTTTCTTATCGACATAGAAACAACCCCTGGGGATGGTCAAGGACGTGATAATGAAGCTAGGAGAGTTATACTACCCGGTGGATTTTATGGTGCTTGATTATGCACTTGTAGGGACAAATGAGCAACCAAATGTAGTTTTAGGTCGACCATTCTTTATAACAGCCAAAACACAAATCAATTGCCGAGATGGAATAATCGACATATATTTGAAAACCGCAAATTGTTCTTTAATGTGGTTTAAAAATCAATAAGATATGTGGTTAGTAATGATTGTTCTATAATAAATCTACTAACGGGTGTGCTCGTCCTTACATCTCACATGCAAGCGAGGACATCACTAAGAAGAATGTCCTAGATCCTTATAGGTTTGAGCTCAAAAATGTGGAAAAGGATGAGTATGTGAAGGGTGAGCCACTAAGGAAGGAAAATCCGAGGAAGGTTAAGATACAAGATTTTCAAGAAGTACTTCGTCGTGCAATTTGATCCAGAAATTAAGAAGACTTTAAGAGAGAATTGTGTGTTTCAGAAATCATCGACTTCAAGGATTTCCTAAATTTGTGGACAAACAAGATCTGAAGAAGGTACATGATCAGCAATAGCTCAGTGGATTTTCAATAGACTTTCAAGGACACCTGAAAGTAATAACCCAAGAATGATGAATAATCTAGAAAATCAAGAAGAACCACAACCTAATCCACCTGTGGGAGATATCCCACTACCAGTAATCCCTCAACCTGATGATCCCACCTCAACCACAACCTGTGCCAACCTCATGGGCCGATCCCTGCAAATCAAGGTGTGCAAAACCAACCTCTTCCTATGATTTCCAACCGATGCCAGCTTTCTGGGTTTGTAATCAAGTTTTTAGCATGACGTGGAAGGGAGTCATCACAGCAATGAAGACCAGTTTTCAGTCGATGGAAGTCACCACAATAATTATGTAGAAGAGCGGATTGAAGATCAAGTCTACATGAACGGACCAAAACAACATGACTTTGAGGATTATGGAAACCAACCGGGATATCAAAACCGTAAACCAAATCAGGATCAGGGTAGTTATGCTCAACCACCCATTCGTAATAACATGGGAGGTTAACCATTTAATGTCATAGCTACCAATCTGGGAGCACAACATTATGTATCAGCACATGGTGTGGATAGTCACTTTCGTCCCGGCATTGCTATTAACTCATTTCCTATAGTTTCACCAACATAAAGGGGGCGAGCTTTTGAAGTCCACCCATAATGTTTGGGAATTCTCCCTCACTTCTATGGTTTAGAAACTGAAGAACCTTATTTGCATATAACCGAATTTGAGGCATCATGTAGGACCATTGGTGGCCAAGGCTTTTCACCGGATGAAGTTAAATTGATTCTATTCCAATTTACCCTTAAACATAAGGCCAAATAATGGTTCCTATCTCTACCATCTGCAGGTATCCACATATGGGTTCAAATGCAACAAAAATTCTTGGATGAATGCTATACTTCTCAAAGGACAAGTGATGCAAGGTAAGGCATTCGAGGATCTACATAACAAACAGGCGAACAATTCCATGAAGCTTTTCACTGGTGTAAGGAAATGCTAAGAACTTGTCCATATTATGGCGTAGCTAAGTGGGAGTTCATTTTAGCTTTCTACGATGGATTATAACCAAGGATGCAAGAGATGTAAATTCCATAGGTGCAGGAAGATTACCTTAAACCATGAAGATGATGATTGGGATATTCTCGAAAGGATGAGTGTCATCTCCAAGAAGCGTGCACAATCAAGCCGAAGGTCGAAGGGTCAAGTGTGAAAATGGTGAATGATCATGTGGCCATGGCGGCTTATGGCCAGCATATTGGTGGATGTATTTAAAGAAAAAAAGAGAAAGTAGGGCGTGTGGAAGCTGAGGGGAGCATATGATACTCCCTGAGTCGGCGTATCATACGTTGGTCACCAACAATATTCCAGATTTTATGGATCTTAAAGTTTATTTAAACACATCCAACCCCAATTCATAAGGGAACTTTTCCTAGCCGAAATAAGGTGATTTCAAGGGGATATTAGGTGCTTTCAAGCTTCCTAACATCCTCTATATCATCATTGATCATCATTGGAAGCAAGATTGAAGATCTAATGAAGATTATGCATGGCTAGGTTTTCGTGATTGCTTTCGGCAGTACAAATCTTATGAATGAACAAATCTTAAAAGCTTTTTCCTTTTTTATCACTTTAATCAAAAGCTAAGATCTTAAAGTATTGTTTCTTACAAACCCCAGGTTAAACACACCAGTTGTTGATCTTGCAGAATTGGAAACCCGGAAGTGATTGTTTCTTCTTATTTAATTAAATTACTTTTGTAGTTTGTCTCTTTATGCAATTGTGTTTATTATTCATTTAAAGTTCCAAATATCTAATTCAAGGTTTGAGTCTTTATGTTAATCGAGTCATATTGTTAAACACTTTCCACATATTCCCTGTGGAGACGACCTTACTTACCCTTACACAATAAAGGTAGCTAAGACCGATATACTAAATTTGTTTTTATCAAGTCTCAACAACCAGATCATGACCAAAACCCCTCCTTTACACCTATTTTTTTATCTATTGCAAGTAAGGAAGAAGAAGGAGCTTTTGTGGGTCGAATTTTAAGCAATAATGGTTAGTGTGTGTTCTTTGTTATGATTGTGAATGAAAATTTGTAGGTTTAGTATCAGAATAAATAACCAAGGAACCCTCTAAAATTTTCATTTGCTAAACTGGTGATAGGAACGATGTTGCATTTCTTTTCCGGCCTCTCACATGGCATCCGATCCTTTCTCGTGTCCCCTGTGAACCTTAACTTTTTTATTACTTTTTCTTTCATTCTATTCTGTTTCTTACCTATTTTTACCAGCTCTTCAACATAGTTATCTAGTCATCTATCATCACAGCTTGGAGTGACGTGAAAAGGTCTTTATTAGCTAAACACTTATGTATGTGCGACACGTGAAAGGTGGAATGAGTCCACTCAACTCCACTGCTAGTTCTAATTTGTAAGCCAATTTTTTAACACTGGATATAATCTTAAACAAGATTAGAAGTTGAAATTGAATTCAGTTTTAAACAAGATTAGAAGTTATAAAGAAAAACATGTAACCATTGGAATTACTGGAATAAGGCCGCGTTCCCGGAACGCTTACAGTTGGTCATTCATAGCGTAAAACATTTAATACACATCATTTTGCAGCGGAATTTAAACTTTTCATTAATAAGTAAAATTCGTATCGAGGATCATATCATTCCAATTAAAATTTAAAATTATGTCAATACAATTATATTCCCAAAAATATAGATACCAGACTTGAACTATCCTAGTAGCTCCCACAATAATGCCTGCAACTCCTCATCATCATTGATTACCTGCTAACTATTATGCATACCAAAGTCATTGACGCTAAGTGAGTTCTAGTTTAATAAAAAAATACTTTTTCAAACATATCATCATATTTATTTATTATCATTTGTTTCGTTCATTACGCACATTTCGGACTTTTATAGTTATCTTTCACTTTCATCTAGACCAATGTCGTATGCTATACCCCAAACATTATGCATGAAGCTGGTACTGGGCCGAAATCTACAAATAGATCCCTAACATTATGCACAAAGCTGAGTCCAGTACCGGGGCAAGTGACAAGGGTCCTGTTTCGTACTTTTGGTCAATTTCATGGATTAGACCCCTGTGTTCACATGCTAGCTAGGCCCCATACAGTTGAGCTAACAATACATGGTTATGAACCTCCTTTCATTTGCTTACAAGACTTCTGTTTATTTATTAGGTTTCACTTTTTATTATCATTAACTTTCACTTCATTACATAGTACTTATTCTTAATTAGTATATATCACACCAGGTAAGAAACATCATGAAAACAAATTCACCTATAATCCATACATTCGCATTCTCATCAAAATGAATAATAAACAATAATATCCGACCCTCCACGAGACAACAGGAGTTCAGGGGCGGCAGCCCCTGACAGCGGGGTTCTAGAGGCGGCAGCCCTGACAACAAGGTTCTAGGGGCGGCAACCCTAATAACAGGGTTCTAGGGGCCGCAGCCCCTAGTGGGGTCCAACGGGCAACGCCCCTGGCTGGAGATTAAAATGTATATTTAGTACACATAACAACCTCAAAACATAGAAAAACTTGTAAATAAGAGGATCTACAACTCACCAAGTCTCAGCAGGTAACTTCACGCTTAGGTTATCTAAGCTATGATCACGGTACACAGTCTCCATATAAGTTAACACATAAATGTGTTATTTTCTACATATTTTCGTACGCAGTTTCCCATGGCAGTTTCGCCTAACTTTCGTTGGAATTCCAGAGCTGCGAAATTACCAGCGAACTCACAGTTTCGCACGACGCATAAAAATGGCGTTCCAGCCCGTTTTTAACCCAAAACTTCAACTTTTTACACCCAAATCCTTTGTTATTCATCCAAGAAAATGTAGGATTCTATGTGCCCAAGACACGTAGAATATTGATGCGGTTAGTACGTTATGATCCAAGTCGGGTTATACCCAATAACAAGCTTAGCAAACACCAATTAATATTTATTTGATGATATGATCATGCAATTAAATATTTACACCAATTTAGAAAATGGGTTTACTAAATAAATTGCATATGAGATGGAACAACTTATTAGAATATTTTGTTCAATAATATTATTTGTAATGTTATTTATGTAAGTTAGATAACATTACAAATTAATAATGGGAGTGTATGGATTATACAATTAAAAGGTTAATTGTATATCTAAGCAATAAGACTAGTTAACAATACAATGTGTGATAAGTTTAAAAAAAAGGGGGAAGACTTTTTAATGGGATGTTTCGGCCGCCCCCCCCCCCCCTTTCATCTTATTGGTTCCTTTGCAATCTTGAGAAGATAACTTATTAACAAGTCTTGCACTCCACTTGAAACACATCTCTCCATACATGCAAAAACACAAAAGAATCTCCTTTCTCTCTCTCTAAAGCTTCGGCCTGGGCAGCAGCATTAGGAGGTTTTGGAGTGCCATTTTGGGTGGTTTTTGGTGTTAAATCTACCTAACATAAAGGTGTTTGCAAGGAGGCTTGGGGTATACTAACTTGAGAGGTCCTATTCTTGGAGCTTTGGCTGATTTTGAACATCCTACACCTTCTTTTCTGTCGATTTTCAACAGCACAAAGAGGTAGTATTCACAGCTCATTGTAGCTGTGATTTTATGTAACTTTACATATTTTCATAGCTTGTATATTCACATAAATGATCCTTTGTTATATGGGTTTGTTTTACACATATATAAATCACCTAAACAACATGATTTTTCAGCTTTACAATCATGTTTTAAAGTACTTATTCTGCTGCGTTTTCAGTAAGTTTAAGAGGTTAAACTTTGATTTCGTGTTCTAAAAAACCCAACAATGGCATCTAGATCCAGGTTATGTGGATAGCATGCTTGTTAGTATCCTTTAAAAATTTGTTTTATGGGATATTATAAAAAATTTGTTTTATGGGATATTATAACACTTTTAAGGGCTGAAATATTGTTGTATGTTAAATCCCTAAGCTTTCAAGGTTATATCACACATGCTTGGGATTAAACCTTGAAAGATATGTATGATGACATATATATTGTTTGGACAATGTTTGAAACCCGAATTTTCAGTTTATGTTGGCTGGAAATCGTGGGTTTTAATGGGGATTCTTAGTTAAATTTGGATAGTATGATGAATGTTCATATTGGTGCATAACCTAGCTTTTGGCCTTGTGTTGTTTGAATGTTTGCAATGTTTGGTTTTGGTTTATTCAATTGGGTTGTATATTATTTTGTGCTTTGTTTAAACTAGGGTTTTGTGTGGACTACTTGGTGATTAAATCCAGTTCAAAACTTTGATTGGTTTAAATGGTTTATATATAAACAAAATTGCTTGCTTTATTATAAGCTTTAAGTTTTCTTGCATCGTTAGCTTATTGAAAAAAGTAGATAATATGATATAGGTAAATTGGTAACATTATGAATAAACGAATCTTAAGATAAGTTTTCAGTTTTCTTGTATCGTTAGCTCATTTTTTATCACTTACGTGGTGTTTGTGAAAACCCTAATTTAACATACTAAATGTTGATCTTGTGAAATTTAAAACCGGTAAGTGATTACTTCCTAACTAATTATTAATAACCCTTTTAAAGTTCATTTATTTTTCTAATCGTGTTGCTTAAAATCATTCTAAGTTTCAGTGTTTGTTTTTTTAAAAGTCTTTCGTACGTAACTTAGGTTTAATATAGTTAAGCATTTTCCACCAATTCTATATGGAGATGATCTTACTAACCCAGACACAATAAAGGTAGCTAAGACCACTTATTATTTCGTGTTTAGTCGTTTATATATTTTTATTAAAAATTCATCAAAATGCAAAAAGTGTTATGCACATATAACTTCCAAGCCAGTTGTAACGCCCTGGAAAAGTCGAAACGAGCCAATTAATAATAATGAGTTTAGTTTGGGATTATTTAATATAAATATTAGGAAAATGGATTATGTAGCAAATTAACCTTACGGGTTACGTGTTAGACGAATTTAAGGTCCCGTGAACACCTGGTATATATAAACACTAATCAACCATTCATCCTCATTTGCAACCATATCCCAACTTTCTATGGAGATAAAGTTGAGAGAGAAAGTAAAGAAAAATCCATATTTGAAGTTTGTTGGTTAAAGGATTGAAGATCTGAGTGATTGTGAATCAATCTGCAAGGAAAGAGAAATAAATCCAGGTAAGAATCATCATCCAAACACCTCTTTATAGCTTATTCAGATTCTAGGGTTTTGGGGTTTTGAAAAGTGACCAAGAATCTTACAAAAGTTACATTTTATGCATGAATTCATGTAAAAAGCTATATAGTTTCTTGGATGAATAACAAAGGATTGGGGTGTAAAAAGTTGAAGTTTTGGGTTAAAAACGGGCTGGAACGCCATTTTTATGCGTCGTGCGAAACTGTGAGTTCGCTGGGTTATGTGGATAGCATGCTTGTTAGTATCCTTTAAATATTTGTTTTATGGGATATTATAACACTTTTAAGGGCTGAAATATTGTTGTATGTTGAATCCCCAAGCTTTCAAGGTTATATCACACATGCTTGTGATTAAACCTTGAAAGATATGTATGATGACATATATATTGTTTGGACAATGTTTGAAACCCGAATTTTTAGTTTATGTTGGCTGAAAATCGTGGGTTTTAATGGGGATTCTTAGTTAAATTTGGATACTATGATGAATGTTCATATTGGTGCATAACCTCGCTTTTGGCCTTGTGTTGTTTGAATGTTTGCAATGTTTGGTTTTGGTTTATTCAATTGGGTTGTATATTATTTTGTGCTTTGTTTAAAAATGTAATTTGTCTATTTATTCATTGGGATGTAATAATAGATTAGGAGTATTTTTCTTTTACAGAAAGTATGTATTAGGATATATATTTTGTAAAAGAAGATGCTCGGGAAGGAAGCATAAGAGGAAGACACAAAAGAATGACTTGAAGCATATGGATGCAAGATCAAGTGGGGGTCTATGAAGACCTCAATTTTGTGTTGCATTCAACCCTTAGAAAAGACCAAATGACCATACTGTGATGGCAAACAAGTGTGGTCACAATAGTAGCTATGGTTATGCACATTGTGGTTGTTTATATTATGCTTGTATGATTATGGTTTTATGAATGATTGTATGATATTTGGATATGATAATCAATCTTAATAAAAATGATCTTAACAAGCTAATATAAAAATGGTTCTTAATCATTAAGTGTTAATAAATGGTTATTAAAAGGATTAATGATTTCGTAATAAAATGGGTTTTATTAAAAGGACCATAGGGTATCTTGTATTTGAAAGCATGCAAATACAAGTACATAGAGTTTTTCTAAACTAGAATTATGAAATCTCTAAACATTAAACAAACAAGTTTAACACCATCCTTTTGCACAACACTTGAGTCATTTGGAAACTCTTAATGGGATAAAGGTCACCTAACCATTTAGAGGGAACTTGTGACTTAAGGTGGGGATACCACATTGGTGGGATAAAGGTCACCTAACCACTTATGTGGGTAAACTCACATGTGTGTGCAAGTAGGGTAACTTGATTTGCAAACCATGTTAAATGGATCACCTACAATATGGTTTCCAAATGGTGTTGATGGGATTAACATGTCGACTTTACATATGATGTTTAAAGTCGATCCCATACCTCTAGAAGTTGCAAATGGTTGCAACCGTCAATCGTTGACCGCCTTATTAATTTAAATCGTGGGATAAAGGTCACCTAACCATAATTTAAATATAATGTTGGGTTCTAGATTTTAATATAAAAATGACATTAAAAGGCATTAATTATTAAAATTGGCAATATCAAAAATACTAAAATAGATCTTTGTTAAATTTTGTAGATGGACACCAATAATGACAATCATGATAACTCATCCGCGTCCACCCAATCATTACGAGCAATCCTCCAAAAGGAACGTCTAAATCATAACAATTTTATTGATTGGTATCGAAACTTGAGAATCTTTCTCAAGCAAGAGAGAAGATCATATGTTTTAGACGACCCTATCCCTGATCAACCTACTGAGGATGATGAGGAGGCCTATAACGATTGGCTGAAATACACTGAGGACTCCGTCCAAGTGTCTTGTCTCATGCTAGTGAGCATGACTCCGGATCTCCAAAAGGAGTATGAACATCACGGAGCTTACGACATGATAACCCAGCTGAAGGAAACGTTCCAACAGCAAGCAAGGGTTGAGCGCTTCGAAACGGTTCGAGCACTCCATACATGTCGTATGGATGACAACCAATCTGTTTCATCTTATGTACTTAAGATGAAAAGTCATATTGACCACCTCGAGAGGCTTAATTGTCCCGTCTCGAAGGAATTGGCCACGGATTTGATCCTAAATGGCCTTACCAAGAAGTTCGAGACATTCGTGTTGAACTACAACATGAATGCTTGGAACAAAAGCATTGGTGAGCTTCACTCAATGCTCAAAACGGCCAAGGCAGCCATGGGTAAAAGGGTTTTACCCGTTCTCACCATCAATGAAGGTGGGAACAACAAAAGGCCTCATCCCGCACCCAAGGCAAAAGTTGCCAGGGGTAAGGGACCCGTTTGGGGGTGGCAAGGGTGCCACCCAAACCACAAGAGAAAAAGAAAAAGGTTGCTACTAATGACCCATGCTTCAAGTGTGGGGAGATTGGACATTGGGCAAGGAATTGTCCTGTCCATCTCAAAGAGTTGAAAGCAAAGAGGGATGCCGGGCAGACCTCAGGTACAATATACATGATTCATATTGATTTTAATGTTACATCTTCTAACACATGGGTATTGGATACCGGATGTGGAACTCATATTTACAACTTGTTACAGGGGTTCACAAGAAGTAGGGACTTCAATCAAGGGGATGTTAGTCTCTTCATCGGCAATGGAACCAAAGTCCAAGTTGAAGCTCATGGGGACTACATCCTAAAACTTCCAAGTGGCTTGGATGTTATTTTGAAGAATGTTTTGTATGCTCCTAGTTTGACCAGGAACATTATTTCTGTATCCCAATTAAGACATTATTTCTGTATCCCAATTATGTATTATGATTTGTGTTAACGAGTCGGGGGTCTCTTCGGAAGCGGTCTCTCTATCTTTCTAGATAGAGGAATGACTTGCCACCACATACCCCTCCCAGACCCTGCTCCTCAGCGGGAGACACTGGGTATGTTTGTTTGTTTGTTTGTTTGTTTGATTATGTATTATCTTTTGTTGAAAATTTTATTCATGTTTCTTGCAATGATATGTTCTATTTTAAAGCTATTCCCATTAATGGTATTTATAAATTGATTTATGAAAATGCTTTAAATAGTTCATTGTACCAAACTATCACCAAGAAACTCAAATTGGATTTGAGTGATACCTATCTTTGGCATTGTCGTCTTGGTCATATAAACAAGAAACGCATACAAACACTTCAAAAGAATGGTCTTTTAAAAACAAATGAATGTGATTCATTTAATGTTTGTGAATCTTGTTTACAAGGAAAAATGAATAAGGCACCCTTTAGTGGAACTAACGAAAGGGCAAAAGATTTATTAGGAATCATACATTCGGATGTATGTGGTCCTTTTAAACCAATGACTAGGAATGGTGAAAGATACTTCATTACCTTTACCAACGATTATAGTCGCTATGGGTATGTGTACTTATTAAGGCACAAAGATGAAGCTTTTGAAATGTTCAAAATCTTCAAGAATGAAGTAGAAAATCAACTCAACAAGTCAATTAAAGTTCTCCGTACCGATAGAGGAGGTGAATACCTAAGTGATGCTTTTCAAGATCATCTTAGGACTTGTGGGATTATCTCATAACTCACTCCACCTAGAACACCATAACATAATGGTGTGTCTGAGAGGAGGAATCGAACCTTATTGGATATGGTCCGATCTATGATGGCTAGAAGCACATTGCCTCTATCATTTTGGGGTTTCGCTTTGCTCTCTGCGGCCCGTATTCTAAATATGGCCCTAACTAAAAAGGTGGAAAGGACACCTTTTGAGATATGGCATGGAAGAGTTCCATCCCTATCATACTTAAGGGTCTGGGGTTGTGAGGCTTATGTTAAGACTCCCACCCCAAACAAATTGGAAGTCCGATCCACCAAGTGTATCCTTGTTGGATATCCTAGAGATTCTATGGGATATTATTTCTATGATCCGCTGGAACAAAAGGTGTTTGTTTCAAGAAAGGGTGAGTTCTTAGAAGCAAAGTTCCTTATGGAAGGAGCTGGCAGTAGACCAGTGGATCTTGAAAAGGATCAAGAACCACAACCCGATGCACGTTTGGTTGAAACTTTCACTCAACATGAGGATGTTGAGGATGATCAAGGGGTTGATCAATACACACAAGACGATCGCAGAAGTGGTAGAACTAGTAATCCACCTGAAAGATACAGATTTTTCATGGATGGATGCTATGTGGTAGATTTAGGTGAACCAACCACATACCATAATGCAGTGTCCAATTCGGATTGTGACAAATGGCTTGAAGCCATGAACGTTGAGATGCAATCCATGTATGACAATCAAGTTTCGGAACTTGTTGTACCACCTCTTAATTCCAAGGTAGTCGGAAGTAAGTGGGTTTTCAAGAAGAAAACCGATATGCATGGAAACTTGGATACTTATAAAGCTAGACTTATAGCAAA
Organism: Flaveria linearis; assembly: GCA_024085815.1. Taxonomy (NCBI): domain Eukaryota; kingdom Viridiplantae; phylum Streptophyta; class Magnoliopsida; order Asterales; family Asteraceae; genus Flaveria; species Flaveria linearis. Next base: position 26,958,997 of record CM044004.1, read on the forward strand.
GGGTTTCACTCAAACTCAAAGGGTTGATTATGATGAAACCTTCTCACCTGTTGCGATGCTAAAGTCTATAAAGATATTGTTTGCCATAGCTGCTCATTATGATTATGAGATTTGGCAAATGGATGTCAAAACCGCTTTCCTAAATGGATATCTTGAGGAAGATGTCTATATGGTTCAGCCTGAAGGTTTTGTCGATCCAAAACATCCTTATAAAGTATGCAAGTTAAAGAAATCAATCTATGGATTGAAACAAGCATCGAGAAGTTGGAATCACCGTTTCGATGAAGAAGTAAAGAAATTTGGCTTCGTCAAAAACGCTGATGAGGCTTGTGTGTATAAGAAGGCTAGTGGGAGCACAATAACTTTCCTGGTATTGTATGTTGATGACATACTACTATTGGAAATGACATTCCAACCTTGTAAGGTGTAAAAACCTGGCTTGGAAGTTGTTTTTCCATTAAGGATCTTGGTGAAGCCGCCTATATTCTGGGAATAAAGATCTATAGGGATAGATCAAGTCGGTTGATTGGTTTAAATCAAAGTGCATACATTGATAAAATCTTGAAAAGGTTCAAGATGGAGAACTCTAAGAAAGGTACCGTACCTATTCAAAGAGGAACGATATTGAGTACGACTCAATGTCCAAGCTCAAAAGATGAGCAAGATAAAATGAAGGCAATCCCATAGGCATCTGCTATTGAATCCATCATGTATGCAATGATATGCACTCGACCCGACGTTTCATGCGCATTAAGCATGACAAGCCATTACCAGCAAAATCCTGGAAACAGTCATTGGATGGCTGTTAAGAACATACTTAAGTACCTAAGGAGGACAAGAGATATGTTCCTAATCTATGGATCTGGTGATGAGGAACTCGTAGGGAAAGGTTACACAGATGCGAGTTTCCAAACCGATCGTGATGATTCTCGGTCACAATCGGGATATATTTTCATTCTGAATGAAGGGGCAGTCTCTTGGAAGAACTCCAAACAGGATGTGGTGGCTCTATCAACTACAGAATCAGAATACGTCGCCGCCTCATTGGCAGCTCAAGAAGCTACATGGTTGAAGAAATTCATTGCCGATCTAGGGGTTGTCCCTTCCATTCAGGAACCCTAGAGATCTTTTGTGATAACGAGGGTGCGATTGCACAAATCAAGGAACCTCGTGCTCATCAAAAGACTAGGCAAATTGAGCGGAGATTCAACTACATACGAGATGAAGTTGAAAAGGGAAGGATATGTATTCGCAAAGTTCACACGGATCAAAACATTGTGGATCCTCTCATGAAGCTCCTTGAAAAGGCAAAGCATGAAGGTCACACTTGTGCCGTGGGACTTCGATATTCTAGTGATTGGATTTGATCTGTAAATTTTGTATTTGGATATGTGGAACTCTTTATTATTTGAATAAAATTATTTGGTTATAATGTTTCAATTAATGTTCCAATTTAGCATGTTTAATCCATCAGTAAATTGTTTACTCTAAATGTTCGTAGTCGTTCATACTTGTGGGAATAAGTGTGAGAGTAAGATTATTATAAACATGGATTGGTTGATATTCATAAGGATGAATATAGAGCAATGGGTTGCTACCAAGGTTCATAGATATTTGTGGGATACAAATATCGGACTAACCCGCATCTTAAATTTTACTAGATAGAATCTTATTGATTGATCATAAGTAAATTTGAGTAAAGGCGACTATCATTTGGTATCCTCAAACCAGAGCTACATATTCGGTTTTGATATTCACCAAGTATTATACCTTGGGCTAATTCTTTACTGTCCTGAAATAGTGGACAATACATAAGGGTATGTTCAGGTATGACACGAGGTGTTTGTGAGAGACGTATGTAGTCAAGATGGAATTTGTTCCTCTTATTCGTTGAGAGCAAGATGTCTAAGGCCTGATTAAGTTAAATCAACAAGGAATGATCATTCTGTCCTTGGATTTAACATGACATCCTTAATAAAAGGATAGATGATTGATTCACCTAAATCATTTCATGTAGGATACTTGAATGGGATGATGTTATTGAATGGCTATAAGTCATGCTTATTAAGGGTATTAAACCGTTGTTAGGCGGTATTTACTGCTTGAATCAATCTTCTATGAATCTTGGGCAAGTGGGAGATTGTAGGATTCTATGTGCCCAAGACACGTCGAATATTGATGCGGTTAGTATGTTATGATCCAAGTCGGGTTATACCCAATAACAAGCTTAGCAAACACCAATTAATATTTATTTGATGATATGATCATGCAATTAAATATTTACACCAATTTAGAAAATGGGTTTTCTAAATAAGTTTCATATGAGATGGAACAACTTATTATTTTTGTTTAATAATATTATTTGTAATGTTATTTAAGTAAGTTAGATAACATTACAAATTAATAATGGGAGTGTATGGATTATACAATTAAAAGGTTAATTGTATATCTAAGCAACAAGACTAGCTAACAATACAATGTGTGATAAGTTTAAAAAAAAAGGGGGAAGACTTTTTAATGGGATGTTTCGCCCCCCCCCCCCCCCCTTTCATCTTATTGGTTCCTTTGCAATCTTGAGAAGATAACTTATTAACTAGTCTTGCACTCCACTTGAAACACATCTCTCCATACATGCAAAAACACAAAAGAATCTCCTTTCTCTCTCTCTAAAGCTTCGGCCTGGGCAGCAGCATTAGGAGGTTTTGGAGTGCTATTTTGTGTGGTTTTTGGTGTTAAATATACCTAACAAGAAGGTGTTTGCAAGGAGGCTTGGGGTATACTAACTTGAGAGGTCCTATTCTTGGAGCTTTGGCCGATTTTGAGCATCCTACACCTTCTTTTTTGTCGATTTTCAACAGCACAAAGAGGTAGTATTCACAGCTCATTGTAGCTGTGATTTTATGTAACTTTACATATGTTCATAGCTTGTATATTCACATAAATGATCCTTTGTTATATGGGTTTATTTTACACATATATAAATCACCTAAACAACATGATTTTTCAGCTTTACAATCATGTTTTAAAGTACTTATTCCGCTGCGTTTTCAGTAAGTTTAAGAGGTTAAACTTTGATTTCGAGTTCTAACAAACCCAACAATTTTGATTTCGTGTTCTAACAAACCCAACAATGGTATCATTGTTGGGTTTGTTAGAACACGAAATCAAAGTTTAACCTCTTAAACTTACTAAAAACGCAGCGGAATAAGTACTTTAAAACATGATTGTAAAGCTGAAAAATCATGTTGTTTAGGTGATTTATATATGTGTAAAACAAACCCATATAACAAAAGATCATTTATGTGAATATACAAGCTATAAACATATTTAAAGTTACATAAAATCACAGCTACAATGAGCTGTGAATACTACCTCTTTGTGCTGTTGAAAATCGATAGAAAAGAAGGTGTAGGATGCTCAAAATCGGCCAAATCTCCAAGAATAGGGCCTCTCAAGTTAGTATACCCCAAGCCTCCTTGCAAACACCTTCTTGTTAGGTAGATTTAACACCAAAAACCACACAAAATGGCACTCTAAAACCTCCTAATGTTGCTGCCCTGGCCGTAGCTTTAGAGAGAGAGAAAGGAGATTCTTTTGTGTTTTGCATGTATGGAGAGATGTGTTTCAAGTGGAGTGCAAGACTAGTTAATAAGTTATATTCTCAAGATTGCAAAGGAACCAATAAGATGAAAGGGGGGGGGGCTGCCGAACATCCCATTAAAAAGTCTTCCCCTTTTTTTTTTAAAACTTATCACACATTGTATTGTTAACTAGTCTTGTTGCTTAGATATACAATTAACCCTTTAATTGTTTAATCCATACACTCCCATTATTAATTTGTAATGTTATCTAACTTACTTAAATAACATTACAAATAATATTATTGAACAAAATATTCTAATAAGTTGTTCCATCTCATATGCAACTTATTTACAAAACCCATTTTCTAAATTGGTGTAAATATTTAATTGCATGATCATATCATCAAATAAATATTAATTAGTGTTTGCTAAGCTTGTTATTGGGTATAACCCGACTTGGATCATAACGTACTAACCGCATCAATATTCTACGTGTCTTGGGCAAATACAATCCTAAAATCTCCCACTTGCCCAAGATTCATAGAAGATTGATGCAAGCAGTAAATACCGCCTAACAACGGTTTACTACCCTTAATACGCATGACTTATAGCCATTCAATAACATCATCCCATTCAAGTATCCTACTTGAAATGATTTAGGTGAATCAATCATCTATCCTTTTTGTTAAGGATGTCATGTTAAATCCAAGGACACAGAATGATCATTCCTTGTTGATTTAACTTAATCAGGCCTTAGACATCTTGCTCTCAACGAATAAGAGGAACAAATTCCATCTTGACTACATACGTCTCTCACAAACACCTCGTGTCATACCTGAACTTACCCTTATGTACTGTCCACTATTTCAGGATAGTAAAGAATTAGCCCAAGGTATAATACTTGGTGAATATCAAAACCCAATATGTATCTCTGGTCGGAGGATACCAAATTATATTCGCCTTTACTCAAATTTACTTATGATCAATCAATAAGATTCCATGTAGTAAAATTTGAGATGCGGGTTAGTCCAATATTTGTATCCCACAAATATCTATGAACCTTGGTAGCAACCCATTGCTCTATATTCATCCTTGTGAATATCAACCAATCCAAGTTCATAATAATCTTACTCTCAATCTTGTTCCCACAAGTATGAACGACTACGAACATTTAGAGTAAACAATTTACTCATGGATTAAACATGCTAAATTGGAACATTAATTGAAACATTATAACTAAATAATTTAATTTAGATAATAAAGAGTTCCACATATCCAAATACAAAATTTACAGATCAAATCCAATCACTAGAATATCGAAGTCCCATGGCATAAGTATGACCTTCATGCTTTGCCTTTTCAAGGAGCTTCGTGAGAGGATCCGTAATGTTTTGATCCGTGTGAACTTTGTGAATACATATCTTTCCCTTTTCAACTTCATCTTGTATGTAGTTGAATCTCCGCTCAATGTGCCTAGTCTTTTGATGAGCATGAGGTTCCTTGATTTGTGCAATCGCACCCTTGTTATCACAAAAGATCTCTAGGGGTCCTGAATGGAAGGGACAACCCCTAGATCGACAACGAATTTCTTCAACCGTGCAGCTTCTTGAGCTGTCAATGAGGCGGTGACGTATTCTGATTCTGTAGTTGATAGAGCCACCACATCCTGTTTGGAGCTCTTCCAAGAGACTGCCCCTCCATTCAGAATGAAAATATATCCCGATTGTGACCGAGAATCATCACGATCGGTTTGGAAACTCGCATCGGTGTAACCTTTTACAACGAGTTCCTCATCACCAGATCCATAGATTAGGAACATATCTCTTGTCCTCCTTAGGTACTTACGTATGTTCTTAACAGCCATCCGATGACTGTTTCTAGGATTTTGCTTGTAACGGCTCGTCATGCTTAAGGTGCATGACACGTCCGGTCGAGTGCATATCATTGCATACATGATGGATCCAATAGCAGATGTGTATGGGATTGCCTTCATTTTATCTTGCTCATCCTTTGAGCTAGGACATTGAGTCGTACTCAATATCGTTCCTCTTTGAATAGGTACGGTACCTTTCTTAGAGTTCTTTATCTTGAACCTTTTCAAGATTTTATCAATGTGTGCACTTTGATTCAAACCAATCAACCGCCTTAATCTATCCCTATAGATCTTTATTCCCAGAATATAGGCGGCTTCACCAAGATCCTTAATGGAAAAACAACTTCCAAGCCAGGTTTTTACACCTAAGGTTGGAATGTCATTTCCAAATAGTAGTATGTCATCAACATACAATACCAGGAAAGTTATTGTGCTCCCACTAGCCTTCTTATACACACAAGCCTCATCAGCGTTTTTGACGAAGCCAAATTTCTTTACTTCTTCATCAAAACGTTGATTCCAACTTCTCGATGCTTGTTTCAATACATAGATTGATTTCTTTAACTTGCATACTTTATTAGGATGTTTTGGATCGACAAAACCTTCAGGATGAACCATATAGACATCTTCCTAAAGATATCCATTTAGGAAAGCGGTTTTGACATCCATTTGCCAAATCTCATAATCATAATGAGCAGCTATGGCAAATAATATCCTTATAGACTTTAGCATCGCAACAGGTGAGAAGGTTTCATCATAATCAACCTCTTGAGTTTGAGTGAAACCCTTTGCTACAAGTCTAGCTTTATAAGTATCCAAGTTTCCATGCATATCGGTTTTCTTCTTGAAAACCCACTTACTTCCAACTACCTTGGAATTAAGAGGTGGTACAACAAGTTCCCAAACTTGATTGTCATACATGGATTGCGTCTCAACGTTCATGGCTTCAAGCCATTTTTCACAATCCGAATTGGACACTGCATTATGGTATGTGGTTGGTTCATCTGAATCTACCACATAGCATCCATCCATGAAAAATTTGTATCTTTCAGGTGGATTACTAGTTCTACCACTTCTGCGAACGTCTTGTGTGTATTGATCAACCCCTTGATCATCCTCAACATCCTCATGTTGAGTGAAAGTTTCAACCAAACGTGCATCGGGTTGTGGTTCTTGATCCTTTTCAAGATCCACTGGTCTACTGCCAGCTCCTTTCATAAGGAACTTTGCTTCTAAGAACTCACCCTTTCTTGAAACAAACACCTTTGTTGGACCAAAAGAACCAATGAGCCAAGATCAGGAAAACCTCTAAGTCCCACATGCCACTACAACAACAAGTGAAGACTCTCATCAGCTATTGTGTTCTCTTGCCGGAAGGTCAGAGAGGAACTGAGGACTCTCATCAGCTATTGTGTTCTCTTTCCTGAATGTTAAGGCTCGAGAGCATCTTAGTGCCAGCTCTCTGCTGAGATGATGAAGTCTGAAGAACAAATTCTGAAGATCAAAGAACTGAAGATCATCAGCTGAAGATATCAAAAGGCTGAAGATCTAAAGAACTGAAGATCTTCCGAAGCACAAAGTCTGAAGACAAAGACTGAAGACAACAACTGATGATATCTACTGAGATCATCAGTTGTTACATCTTCCGAAGCTGTTCTATCTTCCGAAGCAAAGTCTGAAGAAAAAGACTGAAGACAACAACTGATGATATCTACTGAAGTCATCAGTTGTTACATCTTCCGAAGTAACATCTTCCGAAGTTTCATCTTCCGAAGCCAAGTCTGAAGACCAAGTACTGAAGACAGAGTTTGTCTCAACAACTGAAGAAGTCCTCTTCAGTTGTTGTGGTGGTTTTTCTTTTTCCGAAGTTTATTTTGTGTCAGTAGTTGTACAACAGCTGAAGAGAATGTTCTTCAGCTGTTATAGTTTCAGTAGTTTACTTTTGTCAGTACTTAGGAACTTTTGTAAGAGGATGTCAGTTGTTGACATCTTCAGTAGTTTTATGTTTTGTCAGTTGTAATTTGAATATTCAGTGATGTCAGAAAAAGGACATCATGCCCATCCTTTTGCCGCCTATAAAAGGATGGGTAACCATACTGTTTTGCCTACCGAAACGTGCGAACCAATAGAACATTTATTGTTTTGCAGAAACTCTTCTCTCTATGTTCATGCTTTAATTTGAAATATCTTTTATGTTCTTGCGTTAATTGCTAATTAATGAGCTAAATCCGCTGCAAACATAATCTAATTGATCAACGAGAGAGGCTGAGATCCTGTCAAATGGTATCAGAGCAGGTTAATCATTGATCGATCTTACCATTGATCATTTGAAACTGCTCTTTTGATCTCTCAGTTTGATCGAATTAGCAATTTGCAAGAGTTAGTCATAGAGAGTGAGTTTCTGCTGTTTCCGGCCAAAACCTTGAGGTCTTTCGGTGGTTTCGAGTCACATTTGTCTGGTTTAAACTTGTTTTTGACTAAAACCTGAGATGACAACACCAACTAATGATCCTCACAATACTGGTTCCGCAACCAAGCCTCCGATGCTGGTTAGGAACGAGTATAACATATGGCAAAGACGTATGCTGCACCACTTGGCTGTCAACAGCGCTGGTTGTTGGAAGTCAGTGGTGCATGGGCCATACAAGCCTATGGTGAACGTCCCGGAGTCAAATGAACAGGTTGCCAAGAAACCTGAACAATATTCGGACGAAGATCTAAAGCTGTTCGAAATTGATGCCAGAGCCCATGGAATTTTAGCCATGGCCATTCCAAACGAGATATATTCAGGGCTCTTGCATCATGAGTCTGCTCATGACCTATGGGTTGCTCTAAAGGAACAATTTGGAGGAACTGATTCGGTCTTAGCAAACAATAGGGAAATCCTTGCCCAACAATATGAGACTTTCTCATATAGAAAGGGTGAGACTCTGACCCAGCAGTTTGAACGGTTCTCTTGTTTAATCTCTGAGCTAAAGATGGTTAAACAAGAGTACTCCAAAAGCCAGATGAACAACAGGTTCCTCAGGTCATTGCCTGAGAGATGGGACACATATACCATTGTCCTACGCTCTAGTGCTGACCTTGACACTCTATCTCTCACCCAACTTCATGGGAAGCTACTCACTTTTGAGAGAGAGGTAGAGCAAAAGAGGAAGTTGTCATCCTCTAGCAAACTTGCTGATGACTTTGTCCAAGGTAATACTGCCTTGATAAGTCATGAGTCAGAATATGCTTCATCAGAAAGTTCTTATGATGAGCATATTGATTTCTCTACAAACTCAGAACAAGCTTTTGTTGGTGTTGGTAGTTCAGGAGGAGGTGGTGACAACTTGTGTTTTCTGATGGAGGATTTGAAGGGCATTCCAGATGATGATCTGGAAGAGATGGATATTTTGAACCAAATGGCAATGATAAATATCCGATCTCAGAAGTTCTACAAAAGAACTGGTAGGAAATTCTCAGGACTCTCTGGCAAAACCAAAGTTGGTTTTGACAAGAGCAAGTTGAGGTGTCACAAGTGCCAAAGGCTTGGACACTTTGCAAGAGAGTGTAGATCATCTGGATCTAACTCATCTGCACCCTTTGTGACTTTTCCTAGCAATAGCTCACAGCACAAAGGGCAACCTTCCTACAGTTCTCCCCATCCATCTCAAGCACAAGCACCACCTGCTTATTTTGTGCCACAGGGTCATATGCCTTATTCTTACCCCTGTTACTACATGCCTCAGGCTGGTCAATCTCAAGCACCCCCGGCTCAACCACCTCATGCTCTTCCAGAGCCTCATTCTTCCCAATCTCATCACCATACACAACCTCAACAACAAAGCTTTTTCACCCCAACTGCTGTTGACTGGAGTAGTCTACCAGAAGAGCTATCTGGTCAGGAACCACTACTCCAAGGTGCTGGTCAACATGGTGGTGATCAACCTTTTGGAAATCTTGCTCTGATGGCCCTTGATTCTGCTGAAGGGTCATCATCCAATGCCTCATCTCAGGTATCCACTGAGGCAAAAGCCAAGCTTTGTTCAGAGTCATGCATAGCAACATTTGCTTCTATTAGAGAAGCAAATGTAGCTTTAATAGATAAAAATCTTGAGCTTGAGCACACTATTTCCAAAGAAAAGCTGATTTTGAGGTTGTTCTAAAAGATAAAAATGATGAGATTTACAAGCTTAACTGCCAAATCAAAGATGCTAAAGCTAGGGAAGATGTACTTCTTGAGAAGTACAAAGATCTCAAGGAAACTCTTGCAACCACCCAAGTTGAGTGTGATCGATGGGTGCAATCTTGCAAGGGTTTTGAAATGCTTCTTAGCAAGCAAACAGCTTCCAATGTGAAGTTTGGCATTGGTTATAATCACACTGCTCCTCCCACAGATTTCACTTCAAGAGCAGAAGTTGAATCTGATGGGGAGAGCAATAACCAATCCTTCTCATCATGTGACTTACTATAGACTATCACATGACCAAAAGGCTGATCAACTCAGAAGTTGTCACTAGAAGTACTGAAGGTACTGGAGAGCAGTGACAACATCTGAAGTTCAAACCTCAAATACTGTTAGCACTAAAGAGAAGAAAACTAACAGTAGGAAAGGTTTGAAGACAGCTAAAGAGGATACCAGGAAAGCAGGCACTAGGAAGAAAACTGCTGGTACTGATGACAAACAGCTGAAGAACAAGTCCTCAGCAGTTAAATCCTCTTCAGCTGATGATCAGCATAAGATGAAGAAAAAGCCATGTGAGATATGTGGCTTGTTCAATCATCTTACTGATGATTGCTGGTACAAAAGGGGTTCCAAACTCAAACAGAAGGAGCAAATTACTGAGAGCATCAATAAAATGAAGAATGAGTTTGAAACCAAGTTTGTACTGGCAACATCCAAACCTGAAATCCCTAAGCCCAAAGCTAAATCTAAAAAGAAGGTAGGGATAACTCAGGCAACAGCTGAGGTTGCTCAGAAAAAGATGGTACAACATAGGAACTCATCATCAGCAAACTCCAATGTGTCTGAAGAGCTGAAAGCTTTATCACGAAACCAGACACAGTTGGTGATGATGGTTCAGCAACTAGTGGGAAGAGTCAACCACTTAGATGCTCCTATGTTGAAACCACAGAAAAGGAAGTCCAAGCCAAAAGCTTCCTCTTCTGTACCATCTTCTTCACCTCAAGCTGTCACACATAACACACCTGTTAGTGCTACATCTGTAGCTGAGATCAGACCCAAGGCCAAGCAGGTTTGGGTCTCCAGACTAACTAACACATGGTTGTGTTTGCAGGGTTCTTCAACATGCCAAAGAAGCATCTGGTATGTAGACAGTGGAGGATCCATGCACATGACGGGAAGCAGCTCCCTTCTTAATGACTACTCTCAAGGAAAGAAGGGATTTGTTTCTTTTGGCAACGATGCAAAGGGTTACATCGTCGGAAAAGGCTTTGTTTCCAACGGGGAAATAAGGTTTGATGATGTTAACCATGTGGAGAATCTCAAGTACAACCTCTTGAGTGTCAGTCAAATGTGTGACAAAGGCCATGTTGCCCTTTTCACAAGCCAGAACTGTAGGATTCTGTCATCCAAAGTTCTGAGTTTGATTGACAAGGCATTGGATGAACACACTCTCCTGAAGGCCAACAGGACAGGAAGAGTGTATGCCTTAGATCTTTCCAAAAAGATGGATCTAAAAGGCCATCCTTGCCTATTCTCCAAGGCATCTCCTCAAGAATCTACACTATGGCATAGAAGGCTGGGTCATGTTAATTTCAAGAACATGAATCAGCTTATAAGCCATGGTTTAGTAAGAGGATTGCCTCTGAAGGAGTTCAAGTGTGAAGATGACTGCACTGCTTGCTTGAAAGGAAAACAACACAAAGTTTCATTCCCTTCAATAGAAGAACCAAAGTCCACTGCCTGCTTACAACTTCTGCACATGGATCTCTTTGGTCCTGTCAGAGTAATGAGCATGGCAAAGAAGAAATACTGCCTGGTAATTGTGGATGATTACTCCAGGTTTGTATGGACTTTCTTCTTGCACTCCAAGGATGAAGCAGCAAAGACAATAATGAACTTTGTGTTACAAGTAGAAAAGCAGTATTCCCTACAGGTCAAGTGTGTGAGGAGTGACAATGGAACAGAATTTAGAAACCACACACTTGATGACTTCTACCTGTCCAAGGGAATTAGAAGGCAGTTTACCATTCCAAGAACTCCTGAACAGAATGGAGTGGTGGAGAGAAAGAACAGGACCCTCATTGAAGCAGCAAGGTCAATGTTGGCTGACTCAGGACTGCCACTAACCTTTTGGGCTGAAGCTGTCAATACAGCTTGCTATGTGCAGAATAGAGCCTTAGTAAATAAGAGGTTGATGAAAACTCCCTATGAAGTTCTTCATCATTTGGCCCCTCTTATTTCATTCTTTAGAGCCTTTGGGTGTCCTTGTTTTAATCTCAACACTAGCAACCCACTCCATAAGTTTGCTAGTAAGGTGGATGCAGGGTACTTTGTTGGTTATTCATCAACTTGCAAAGCATACAGAGTCTTCAACTGTAGAACCAAAGGGGTTGAAGAAACTTTGCATGTTAAGTTCAATGAATCTCCAAAGAACAAGATTCCACAAAACCCTGTGGAGCTGTTTGATCTGGACATACTGCAATATGTTCCTTATCAACCTCCATCTGTTGAGCCTGTCAACAGATCTCCACCTGGTGGTACTGAAGATGATGAAGTCAGTAATCACCTCTTCAGGTTCAGTGACAACCTGCCTAATTCCACTGAACCTGATGCTCCTGTAGCCTCAGCAGCTCCATCCACTACTAATGCTGATGAGATTTCTGCTTGCTCTACTTCATTTGAGCTGCCATCCTCTACATGGTTTCAGGAATCTCCATCACCATCTGTTGCTGCTGATGGGTCTACAAACACTTGCACAGACATCATAGTTTATCAAGAGCTCAAGAATCACCCCACTTCACAAATCATTGGTGATATTCATGCTGGAGTTTCAACCAGGAATCAATTGTCCAACTTCTGCTTCTATGCTCTCTTCATCAGTCAGCAAGAACCAAAGAACTATCATATTGCTTTAAGAGACAATGGATGGGTGGAAGCTATGCAACTTGAGCTACTTCAATTCAAGAAACAGCAAGTGTGGGAGCTTGTTCCATTACCCAAAGGTAAGTGTGCTATAGGCACCAAGTGGGTATTCAGGAACAAAACAGATGAGAAGGGCCAAATTGTCAAGAACAAGGCCAGACTGGTTGTTCAAGGGTTTGCACAGGAGGAAGGAATCGATTATGATGAGACCTTTGCACCTGTGGCCAGACTAGAAGCAATTAGACTGTTCTTAGCTTATGCTGCCTTTCACAGTCTCAAGGTTTATCAAATGGATGTCAAAAGTGCCTTCCTATATGGAAAAATCAAAGAAGAGGTTTATGTGTGTCAACCACCAGGCTTTGAGGACAATAAACATCCTGATTGGGTGTACAAGCTTGATAAGGCTCTTTATGGGCTGAAGCAAGCACCTAGAGCCTGGTATGAGACACTCTCAACCTTTCTTCTAGAGAACAAGTTCACTAGAGGCACCATTGATAAAACCTTATTCATCAAGACTGTGGGACAACATAAGCTCCTTGTTCAGATTTATGTTGATGATATCATCTTGCATCCTCTGATCCAAAGTTGTGTGATGAATTTACAAAGCTTATGAAGCTGAGATTTGAAATGAGTGCTATGGGAGAATTACAGTACTTTCTGGGCTTGCAAATCAAACAACTGGATGATAGAATCTTCATTCATCAGTCCAAGTATACCAAAGAGTTGCTGAATAAGTTTGATTTACAATCCTGTAAGCCCTGTTCTACTCCCATGAGCAGCATCACACAACTAGATGTTGATCAGAAAGGTAAAGCGGTTGATGAAACCCTTTACAGATGTATGATTGGGTCCTTGATGTACCTTACAGCTTCTAGACCAGACATCATGTTTTCAACATGTGCTTGTGCTAGATTTCAGGCTGCACCTAAAGAATCCCATTTGATTGCAGTCAAAAGGATCTTTAGATATCTGCAAGGTACCCAATCACTAGGACTTTGGTATTCAGCTGGGCATTCATGCAAATTAGTTGCTTTCTCTGATAGTGACTATGCAGGATGCAAAGTCACCAGAAAATCCACTTCTGGTGGTTGCCAATTCCTAGGCAATTGTTTAGTTTCTTGGCAGAGTAAGAAACAACATCAATTGCTACATCCACTGCTGAAGCTGAGTATATTGCTGCTGCAAGCTGTACCTCTCAGATACTCTGGCTTCAGAACCAACTTCTGGATTATGGCATTACTGAGACTAAGACTCCATTATTAATGGACAGTGCTTCAGCTCTTTGTATTGTTAAGAATCCAGTCCAGCACTCTAGGACCAAGCATATTGAGATCAGACATCATTTTATCAGGGATTGTTATGAGAAAGGTCTGATTGATCCTAAGTTTGTGCCTAGTGCTGATGAGCTTGCAGACATTTTTACTAAGCCTTTAGATAGTGCCACATTCCAAAATTTGGTACTAAGGCTTGGTATGCTGCAGCTTGATTGATTTGACCTATGTTGATGCTCTCAAACTCAACTACTGAAGAGCAAAGGTCAAATACAAGTACTGATGAGTAATTTAGTCTTCAGCTCTTTCACAACTACTGAAGACTAAAATAACTCAAAGTACTGATGTACTTAATTTATTGTAAACAACTGATGTAGTGAGGTGGATTACAACTACTGATGTATGATTTTCAATAAATAAGTACGGAAGAACGAATTTTGTTCACAAGTACTGATGTGTAATCTTACACAAGTACTGCAAAATTTGTTCACCAGCTCGGAAGACGATGTCATCAGCACTTGTGAACATCTGATCACAAGAGCTGAAGGCAATATTCCCCAGAGCTGAAGGGTCAATGAAACATCTGAAAGTCAGCCAAAAGGAGCTGATGAGTAAATGTGGAGGCCAGTATGAAACAACTGATTTGACGGAAACAGCTGATGAGAAATTTCACATCAGCTGATACCAACAGCTGCTGTTTCATATCCAAACAACTGAAGGACAATACCTTGTCTTTAGTAGTTTCACAACTACTGATGACTAACACCAAGTCCTCAGTTGTTTACAACTGAAGCAATACCATGTCTTCAGTAGTTAACAACTACTGATCTCAGTAGTTCACAACTACTGAAGGCTAACACCAAGTCTTCAGTTGTTACAACGTCTGAAGAAGACTACTAGGTTATCAGTAGTTCATAACTACTGAAGATAGTATTCTTCCGACGTTTACAACTTCCGAAGGATAAAACCAAGGTCTCAGTAGTTTCAACTACTGAAGACTAATACCAAGTCCTCGGAAGTTACAAACACTGAAGGTTAAAACCACGTCATCAGGAGTTATGACAACTGATGACTAACACCAAAACCTTCAGTAGTTTTCTTTCAACCTTTAGCCTGCCCTATAAATATCTTACTTTCAGAGCATTTACTTCACTTGCCCTAATCTTACCAAACCCTCTGAAATTCCCACACACCATTAATGGCGTCCCTGCACATAAAGCCTAGACACAACTGTGTCGCATATCTCACTAAACTGCCATTATGGCCCAAGTTTCACAATGCCGTCGATCTCATGCACGACTCCCCATACAAAACGGTATTTCTCATCAACCCCACCATATACACCGACTCCTTGACGGAGTTTTGGACAAATGTGACCGTCCACACTGGAGAGCATGATGGCGAGGTCTCTCTCCGGTCCTCCGTCAACGGCCATACCGTGGTTATCAATCCAGCTACTTTACGCCAAACCCTAAAGCTGGAAGATGCCACCTACCCAACCTCCTACCCCAAAGGTACCCTGGATCTATCATTCACATCCAACGACTACCAGGATAACCTATCAGCCTCTACCTTGTTGAAGAAACACTTCCCTGACCCTCAACGATTGATCTTCCACATGGTGAATGTTTGTCTGGCTCCCAAAACCTCTTCGTGGGACCAGATGTCAACAAGGTGGCAACAGGTATTGTATTCTATCCTTGAGAAACAACCACTAAATTTTACTGATATTTTATTTTTGGAACTCAAGGACATGGCCACAAAATCTTTTTCTAACCGTTGGAACTTGTATCCACAGTTCATAATGGCCATGATCGAATACCAGCTTCAGGCTGAGGGACTAGTTGGCACTGGGGTCCCTGCCATGGCTGTTCACGCCGAGGTATACTCCAGCACAACACTGACCCCACACTCAAACAGGCTGGCCGGCTGCGAAAACCCACGCAGCTGGAACCCACAGCCTCCACCTCCAAATCCAAAGTCCCCACCAAGCCAAAAGCCAAAAAGAAGCCCACAAAGGCTACTCAGGGAGATGAGTCCCCTGAGGATGCCCCTGCCACACAAAGGCAGGATGTGCCTGCTGGTTCGATTCTCCCAGCAGGCACCACGACTCCACCCACCACAACCGCACAGGCTTCCTCTCAACAGGAGCCTGATGTAACCAATTTTGGGGTAACCACATTACTGGGGTCTTCCTCACTTGAGGATGCTGCCATTGAAGATCACAATCCTCCCCATGTGCATACTGCTTCTAGCCCACATACAGAGGAGACCGCCCCACTAAGCCCAACACTGGTAATAGCCAGAGTGCTGACTGATCTGAGCACTCCACCCTCTCCCCAGAAACCTATCACCACTGGGGAGACTCCAACCGAAGAGGGGGTGGGCACAAGTGCTGATCAGAGCCCACAGCACAGAGAATCAGTTCACTCTCCCAGTGTGGCTAGGGAGAGAGAACAATCTGGTGAGGCTGCCACTTCCCCTGCATCAACATCTGAGCAGGGTGAAGCTGGTAACATCTCTAAGACCTCACCAGAGGCAATGGCCGATGATGGATCCAATCCGGAGGCCAGAAGTCCCCAGTACCATGAACAAGGGGCACATGTCATTACTGAGCCACACTCAGGACATGTTCATCCTGACAATGTCAGGAGGTCAGGTGATTCAGCTCATGCTGATGATGACCTGAGCTTCTTCTTTGATGTAGTTGCTCAAAACACTATCCTTGAGGATGAGATAAGCAGACTCAAAGAGCTGCTTGCTCAGATGACTCAGGATAGAAGTCCATCTGCCACCACTACCCAACAGATGGCACCTTCACCCGAAGGTCTCACAAACACTGAGCCAACCCCACAAACTCGGCCACTAGCCCCTGCTTCTGGCACTAGCTCTCAGGGTCAAAACCCCCCTGAGCAGCTGGATGCTATCTTCCAGAAATCCCTACCTCTCATCACACCCATACTTCAAAATATAGTAATTCAGACCCTTGATGAGAGGCTTCCCACATACATACAACCCTTGGTGGAGGTTGCCATTTCTAAGGCGCTTGCTGATAGTCAAACCCCAACCAATGCACCCAAAAGGGGAGACATCAGTGCAAGCCAAGAGGAAGAGGGTTGAGGAAGAGGGAGAGGCAGAGAAAGAGGTGGTGGTTGAGAGGGAGTTGGTTGAGGAGACTGGGAAGGTGATGGAGAAGGGGAAGAGGAAAGAGAGGGAGGTAGAGGCAATAAAAGTGACTGACATCCAAAGGATTTCAGTGTCACTGATAAGAATAAGGGAAAGGGAAAGAAGGTGGCTGATCCTGATCTAGCAGCCCTTGTCAAGGAGGCTGATGCTGAACATACCCGTTCAATGAACAAAGTCATTGAACAGCTGTTCAGGCAAGGCTTTGACAAGGACACTGCCTTGCTAGATCAAGAGATCAGGAATATGGAGAAGAGGGAGATTGAGTACCGATGGACTACTCTTAGCCAAGAGGAAAGACAAAAACTTGAGGCTATGAGTAGGTTCACTTCGAAGTACCTGGGCAGACCAGTCCTTGATGTTAAGGCATGGACCAGGGACAAACTCTTGGTAATAACCACCAAGATTTGTTCAGCTGGTGATTTTACAAAGGGACTGGTCGCAGAGGCCCTATCTGAAGCCGGTGCTGGGAACAGGACACTGCTAGTCAAGCTAACCAAACCAGCCCTTATCTCTAGGCTGCTAGCAGTGCCTGCCAACACTCCCACACCAACCACCAAACCACAACCCACAAAACCAACCCCTTCACCACCAAAACCCACAGCCAATGATCCACCCTTGATGAAGAAGAGAAGGGTGTTGAGGCTGCAAGAAGAAGAGGAGGATGAGGAGGATAGATTGCCTATTTCAGCAGTTATACCTTTACCCAAAGCCAAATCACAAACCATCACTCCCACCTCACAGCAGGACACTGTGAGGGCTAAGTTAGAAGAGGAGGAGCAGCAAAAGCGACATGATGAGGAAATGCTGAAAAGCATTGACAAATGTTATGCTGCTTCGGCCTCTATAATAAATATGCAGAAAGAAGCTCTGAGATTAGTCATCTTGAAACAAACCTATCAATATGAAAGGGATAAGGTGAGAACTTGGCCTGACCCAAGGGTGTCTCACAGGATAGTCAAAAAGGACATGCCTGTGAGATACAAAAGCCAACTAAAGAGAATCGTAGATGAAGTGATCTCTGTGGCTTTTGTAATAACACCCTGGGAAATAGTAGAGGAATTCGAGAAAGCCTATAGAGCCGGCCAATCACCCTTTTCAATGCTAGATAATAGGGTGGTCAGGAAGGGTCTGGTCTATAAGAGGCTTGAGAATTTCCATAGGAACGAGCTCAATCTGTTGCTAGAGGGTAAACATCCGGATGAGTTTGCATACAGGCAAACCACAACACTTGAGCTCAAAAATGGAAGACAGGTCAAGTTCATCTCAGAGCTGTACGGTCGGGAGGGATTATTCGAAGGTGAGCCTGAAGACATGTCCAAAGAAGAACAAATGATCTTTCTTCAGGCCTACACCCGAGAATCCTACCGGCTTGTACATGGGAGGTAGATCTCATGGATGGGGGAACAGCTCTGTGTCCAATTCCCCAAGACAGAGCTCCCATCCATACTTAGCCAAACAAACACTTGAGACTACCTCTCCGGCCAGTGCTTATCTGGGTCAACTCCTAATCTGATCTAGGAGGAAATAGACCAATCTTTATGCCACCAATAAGTGGGACATCCAATAATTAGAGGTTTTGGCTGCATTGGTTCAGGGGGAGTTTGTTGGACCAAAAGAACCAATGAGCCAAGATCAGGAAACCTCTAAGTCCCACATGCCACTACAACAACAAGTGAAGACTCTCATCAGCTATTGTGTTCTCTTGCCGGAAGGTCAGAGAGGAACTGAGGACTCTCATCAGCTATTGTGTTCTCTTGCCTGAATGTTAAGGCTCGAGAGCATCTTAGTGCCAGCTCTCTGCTGAGATGATGAAGTCTGAAGAACAAATTCTGAAGATCAAAGAACTGAAGATCATCAGCTGAAGATATCAAAAGGCTGAAGATCTAAAGAACTGAAGATCTTTCGAAGCACAAAGTCTGAAGACAAAGACTGAAGACAACAACTGATGATATCTACTGAGATCATCAGTTGTTACATCTTCCGAAGCTGTTCTATCTTCCGAAGCAAAGTCTGAAGAAAAAGACTGAAGACAACAACTGATGATATCTACTGAAGTCATCAGTTGTTACATCTTCCGAAGTAACATCTTCCGAAGTTTCATCTTCCGAAGCCAAGTCTGAAGACCAAAGTAACATCTTCCGAAGTTTCATCTTCCGAAGCCAAGTCTGAAGACCAAGTACTGAAGACAGAGTTTGTCTCAACAACTGAAGAAGTCCTCTTCAGTTGTTGTGGTGGTTTTTCTTTTCCGAAGTTTATTTTGTGTCAGTAGTTGTACAACAGCTGAAGAGAATGTTCTTCAGCTGTTATAGTTTCAGTAGTTTACTTTTGTCAGTACTTAGGAACTTTTGTAAGAGGATGTCAGTTGTTGACATCTTCAGTAGTTTTATGTTTTGTCAGTTGTAATTTGAATATTCAGTGATGTCAGAAAAGGACATCATGCCCATCCTTTTGCCGCCTATAAAAGGATGGGTAACCATACTGTTTTGCCTGCCGAAACGTGCGAACCAATAGAACATTTATTGTTTTGCAGAAACTCTTCTCTCTATGTTCATGCTTTAATTTGAAATATCTTTTATGTTCTTGCGTTAATTGCTAATTAATGAGCTAAATCCGCTGCAAACATAATCTAATTGATCAACGAGAGAGGCTGAGATCCTGTCAAGCTTTTGTTCCAGTGGATCATAAAAATAATATCCTATAGAATCTCTAGGATATCCAACAAGGATACACTTGGTGTATCGGACTTCCAATTTGTTTGGGGTGGAGTCTTAACATAAGCCTCACAACCCTAGACCCTTAAGTATGATAGGGATGGAACTCTTCCATGCCATATCTCAAAAGGTGTCCTTTCCACCTTTTTGGTTGGGGCCATATTTAGAATACGGGCCGCGGAGAGCAAAACGAAACCCCAAAATGATAGAGGCAATGTGCTTCTAGCCATCATAGATCGGACCATATCCAATAAGGTTCGATTCCTCCTCTCAGACACACCATTATGTTGTGGTGTTCCACATGGAGTGAGTTGTGAGACAATCCCACAACTCCTAAGATGATCTTGAAAAGCATCACTTCGGTATTCACCTCCTCCATCGGTACGGAGAACTTTAATTGACTTATTGAGTTGATTTTCTACTTCATTCTTAAAGATTTTGAACATTTCAAAAGCTTCATCTTTGTGCCCTAATAAGTACACATACCCATAGCGACTATAATCGTCGGTAAAGGTAGTGAAGTATCTTTCACCATTCCTAGACATTGGTTTAAAAGGACCACATACATCCAAATGTATGATACCTAATAAATTTGTTGCCCTTTCGTTAGTTCCACTAAAGGGTGCCTTAGTCATTTTTCCTCGTAAACAAGATTCACAAACATCAAATGAATCACATTCAATTGTTTTTAAAAGACCATTTTTTGAAGTGTTTGTATGCGTTTCTTGTTTATATGACCAAGATGACAATGCCAAAGATAGGTATCACTCAAATCCAATTTGAGTTTCTTGTTGATAGTTTGGTACAATGAACTATTTAAAGTATTTTCATGAACCAATTCATAAATACCATTAATGGAATAGCTTTAAAATAGAACATATCATTGCAAGAAAGATGAATATCATTTTCAACAAAAGATAATACATAATCATAATGTCTTAATTAGGATACAAAAATAATATTCCTAGTCAAACTAGGAGCATACAAAACATTCTTCAAAATAACATCCAAGTCACTTGGAAGTTTTAGGATGTAGTCCCCACGAGCTTCAACTTGGACTTTGGTTCCATTGCCCATGAAGAGACTAACATCCTCTTGATTGAAGTCCCTACTTCTTGTGAACCCCTGCAACAAGTTGCAAATATGAGTTCCACATCCGGTATCCAATACCCATGTGTTAGAAGATATAATATTAAGATCAATATGAATCATGTATATTGTACCTGAGGTTTGCCTGGCATCCCTCTTTGCTTTCAACTCTTTGAGATGGACAGGACAATTCCTTGCCCAATGTCCAATCTCCCCACACTTGAAGCATGGGTCATTAGTAGCAACCTTTTGCTTTTTCTCTTGTGGTTTGGGTGGCACCCATGCCACCCCCTTCCCCTATCCCCAAATGGGTCCCTTACCCGTGGCAACTTTTGCCTTGGGTGCGGGATGAGGCCTTTTGTTGTTCCCACCTTCATTGATGGTGAGAACGGGTAAAACCCTTTTACCCGTGGCCGCCTCGGCCGTTTTGAGCATTGAGTGAAGCTCATCAATGCTTTTGTCCCAAGCATTCATGTTGTGGTTCAACACGAATGTCTCGAACTTCTTGGTAAGGCCATTTAGGATCAAATCCGTGGCCAATTCCTTCGAGAGGGGACAATTAAGCCTCTCGAGGCGGTCAATATGACTTTTCATCTTAAGTACATAAGAAGAAACAGATTGGTTGTCGTCCATACGACATGCATAGAGTGCTCAAACCGTTTCGAAGCGCTCAACCCTTGCTTGCTGTTGGAACGTTTCCTTCAGCTAGGTTATCATGTCGTAAGCTCTGTGATGTTCATACTCCTTTTGGAGATCCAGAGTCATGCTCGCTAGCATGAGACAAGACACTTGGATGGAGTCCTCAGTGTATTTCAGCCAATCATTATAGGCCTCCTCATCATCCTCAGTAGGTTGATCGGGGATAGGGTCATCTAAAACATATGATCTTCTCTCTTGCTTGAGAACGATTCTCAAGTTTCGATACTAATCAATAAAGTTGTTATGATTTAGACGTTCCTTTTGGAGGATCGCTCGTAATGATTGGGTGGACGCGGATGAGTTATCATGATTGTCATTATTGGTGGCCATCTACAAAATTTAACAAAGATCTATTTTAGTATTTGTGATATTGCCAATTTAATAGTTAATGCCTTTTTAAGGTCATTTTTATATTAAAATCTAGAACCCAACATTATATTTAAATTGTGGTTAGGTGACCTTTATCCCACGATTTAAATTAATAAGGTGGTCAACGATTGACGGTTGCTACCATTTGCAACTTCTAGAGGTATGGGGTCGACTTTAAACATCATATGTAAAGTCAGCATGTTAATCCCATCAACACCATTTGGAAACCATATTGTAGGTGATCCATTTAACATGGTTTCCAAATCAAGTTACCCTACTTGCACACACATGTGAGTTTACCCATATAAGTGGTTAGGTGACCTTTATCCCACCAATGTGGTATCCCCACCTTAAGTCACAAGTTCCCTCTAAATGGTTAGGTGACCTTTATCCCATTAAGAGTTTCCAAATGACTCAAGTGTTGTGCAAAATGACAGTGTTAAACTTGTTTGTTTGATGTTTAGAGATTTCATAATTCTAGTTTAGAAAACTCTATGTACTTGTATTTGCATGCTTTCAAACACAAGATACCCTATGGTCCTTTTAATAAAACCCATTTTATTATGAAATCATTAATCCTTTTAATAACCATTTATTAACACTTAATGATTAAGAACCATTTTTATATTAGCTTGTTAAGATCATTTGTATTAAGATTGATTATCATATCCAAATATCATACAATCATTCATAAAACCATAATCATACAAGCATAATATAAACAACCACAATGTGCATAACCATAGCTACTATTGTGACCACACTTGTTTGCCATCACAAGTGTGGTCATTTGGTCTTTTCTAAGGGTTGAATACAACACAAAATTGAGGTATTCATAGACCCCCACTTGAAATTGCATCCATATGCTTCAAGTCATTCTTTGTGTCTTCCTCTTGTGCTTCCTTCCCGAGCATCTTCTTTTACAAAATATATATCCTAATACATACTTTCTAGTAAAAGAAAAATACTCCTAATCTATTATTACATCCCAATGAATAAATAGACAAATTAAATTTTTAAACAAAGCACAAAATATATACAACCCAATTGAATAAACCAAAACCAAACATTGCAAACATTCAAACATCATAAGGCCAAAAGCTAGGTTATGCACCAATATGACCATTCATCATACTATCCAAAATTAACTAAGAATCCCCATTAAAACCCACGATTTTCAGTCAACATAAACTGAAAATTCGGGTTTCAAACATTGTCCAAACAATATATATGTCATCATACATATCTTTCAAGTTTAATCACAAGCATGTGATATAACCTTGAAAGCTTGAGGATTCAACATACAACAATATTCCAGCCCTTAAAAGTGTTATAATATCCCATAAAACAAATTTTAAAGGATACTAACAAGCATGCTATCCACATAACCCAGCGAACTCACAGTTTCGCATGACGCATAAAAATGGCGTTCCAGCCCGTTTTTAACCCAAAACTTCAACTTTTTACACCCAAATCCTTTGTTATTCATCCGAGAAACTATATAGCTTTTTACATGAATTCATGCATAAAATGTGACTTTTGTAAGATTCTTGGTCATTATTCAAAACCCCAAAACCCTAGAATCTGAATAAGCTATAAAGAGGTGTTTGGATGATGATTCTTACCTGGAATTGTTTCTCTTTCCTTGCAGATTGATTCACAATCACTCAGATCTTAAATCCTTTAACCAACAAACTTCAAATCTTGATTTTTCTTTACTTTCTCTCTCTACTTTATCTCCATAGAAAGTTGGGATTTGGTTGCAAATGAGGATGAATGGTTGATTAGTGTTTATATATACCAGGTGTTCACGGGACCTTAAATTCGTCTAACACGTAACCCGTAAGGTTAATTTGCTACATAATCCATTTTCCTAATATTTATATTAAATAGTCCCAAACTAAACTCACTATTATTAATTGGCTCGTTTTGACTTTTCCGGGGCGTTACAACTGGCTTGGAAGTTACATGTGCATAACACTTTTTGCATTTTAATGAATTTTTAATAAAAATATATAAACGACTAAACCCGAAATAATAAGTGCGTCAATTCCCCGGCAATGGCATCATTTTTATTTGGTTGTCTTGACTCTATTGAAAACAAAGTAAATAAGTGGTCTTAGCTACCTTTATTGTGTCTGGGTTAGTAAGATCATCTCCATAGAGAATTGGTGGAAAATGCTTAACTATATTAAACCTAAGTTACGTACGAAAGACTTTTAAAAAAACAAACACTGAAACTTAGAATGATTTTAAGCAACACGATTAGAAAAATAAATGAACTTTAAAAGGGATATTAATAATTAGTTAGGAAGTAATCACTTACTGGTTTTAAATTTCACAAGATCAACATTTAGTATGTTAAATTAGGGTTTTCACAAACACCACGTAAGTGATAAAAAATGAGCTAACGATACAAGAAAACTGAAAACTTATCTTAAGATTCGTTTATTCATAATGTTACCAATTTACCTATATCATATTATCTACTTTTTTCAATAAGCTAACGATGCAAGAAAACTAAAAGCTTATAATAAAGCAAGCAATTTTGTTTATATAAACCATTTAAACCAATCAAAGTTTTGAACTGGATTTAATCACCAAGTAGTCCGCACAAAACCCTAGTTTAAACATAGTAACTGTCTCACTTAGCAAGAATTCTTCCCGAAAGCAATCATGAATGATTAAGCATGATTGTACCTTTAATGTTTATTGTATGTTGTTGATGCTTAATCCAGGTAAAACTATGGCGAATGAAACTCTTAAAATCGCATTGGGAATGTCCAAAAATCACAAGAGAAAAGTCTAATTCGAAACCGATTAGGTTTAAATAAGGGAGAAATCCTAAAAATTCAGAGTTATTGGGGTAACCAACATATCATACGCCCACCCCATCATATGATATGTCAGGTGTGAAATTGAATGCCGCTTGTTCTCAAAAATCCATCCAGGACATGGTGACTAATCTTGTGGTCAGTGTATGATACGGTAGTGGGTACGGTTAGTACCGAATTTGACTTCGACTGTATCTTTTGTGAAAATACACATCTGATCCTTCCATTTTTTCCAATACTTCTATAAATCTCTCTAACATGTACTTTTACCATCTACCTCTGCACAAAATAACACACTCAAAGTAAACATGTTCGACACTAATAAGCATAGAAAATAATACAAATAAACATTAGAAATACTAAATAAACACCTCGTGATTAGGCCTCCATATAGAATTTAAGTATTAGTCTTACTGTTGGTTTGTTATATCCTTTCATGAACAACTTCAACTGGTTTAACTCGGCTCCTAATAGTTGGGACCTTTATATTTGCCACCACAAACACTTTTCTATCCTGCTAGTCATTCTACCTATAAGATTGATGAACACTAGCATTATCAATCAAGGCAGAAGCTTAGATCATGATAAGTATTGTACATTTTTAATAATAATGGTTGTTATAATTAACTACTACCTTGATGTCCACATCCTGAATATCTCATATCATGAATCACACTAATACCCAAACCTACTATCTCATATTTTACATTACTATGTTCTTATATTTATACACGTCTGTTATCATATTAGGTTACCGTGACAATATTTATCTTTACTATAATTGTAACCTTAATTTAACCTTTGGCATGAAGCCACCCATACTAGAAACCTCTACATGGTGTCATTTCTATTTAAAGGTATCCATATGCCCATATCTCTCAAACTATCGTTCAGATAAAAACTTGTATGACCCCATTCCCAGGAGACCTCATTGGAAGTTAGTCTTTGATATGTCAATTAGATTTGGTTTCCATGCCAAGCATCCATTCATACTTCAAGTATCTACTTAACTTGATACACATGCTAAAGGTCAATGTTGCCGAGTAAGTTCTAGTATTAACTTTAAAACATAACTTGATATTTAATAACATTTCAAGCATCATTTAGTCATTTTGTCACATCATATCATGGCATATTCATAATCATAATTATAAGATATCATGGCATAGCCTGATTATAACATAAGAATCATAGTTAAGTTACTTTATTATAACCTTTCCATAAATAACATCCTAAATGCAACTTGAGTTGTATTCAAATCATATTGGTATGTGATCTAGTAACCCTTTCTTGCCTTAAGTAAGGCTTTCTCTTTCTTATAATATGTAACGCCCCATTCCCGAGACGCTTACAGCTGGTCAATCATTGCCCATAAAACATAAACATATATTTAGTGTACTAAAACAATACAGCGTGATAAGTTAAAATTATTTCATTCATTGCTTTTGCACCATAATAAAACATTCATCATTGTCACAACATATTGTTTGTTTGCATTACAATGCAAAAACGTAATAATTTAAACTATGGATGTCATCCCAAAACGCTAAGTACTGCCCCGTGCCATCCTCAGCAACATTTACCTGCCGCTGGAAACACATAAAAGTCAGCGTTGTTGAGTGAGTTCTAGTTTTACAAAAACATCATATTACCTTTCATTCGTTAAAACATTTTTTTTCTTTTTCACATGATCATACATAATACGTACAACAAGGTATATTATTTTATCTATCTTACTTCATCGTTCCTTTCATACACATCACACATTTTGTACTTATCATACTTTTCATACATTATTATCTTTCACTTCTATCTAGATCCTTTCGTATGCTTAACCCCCCTCTTGAGCACAAAGCCATATCATCTAGGGTTAAGCGACAAGGATCCCATATCGCACATATCGCACGTACGGAGTAGTCACATAGACTAACTCCCCCTGTGTGTGAACCCTTAAGAGTTAGCCAATATCGCACGCTGTAAACACACAGTTGAGCTAACAACTCTCATGAGTGTGACCCTCCTTTCATTTGCTTGCAAGTCTTTCATTTGTTCATTCATTATGTTCCACTTTCATTATCTTAGATCTTTTGCTTCGATAAGATAATACTTTACGTTCATCATCATAATCACAACACGTAAAGTCACATCACAATACGTAATAAGGACATAAGGAAAACATATCATACATAAGCATAGCATTGTAAACACATCATCATAAATAACATGCATCATGCATCATTCATTGACATACACAAGCACATGCACATCAAGTACAAGTCATCATAGAACATTACCGACCCCTGGCTGGAATCTTGGTCATTTAAATAAATATTTTAGTATGCATTTCCAGCCCCAAACAAGTCTAAACCTTTAAATAAGGGACCTAGAAAATCACCTGGACTCGATGAGCAGCTTCTCAATCAAGCTTTCTAAGCAAGGGCACACTACATAGCTGCAGATAAGTTAACACTCAAAGGAGTTAATTTCTACCTAATTTCACTGCTATTTCGTTGCATGATCAGCAGTTTCGCTTGCAGTTTTGCTGCTAGCTAGTTTCGCCAGCAGTTTCGCGCTAGTTGTTTCGCTGCTAGTTTCACCAGCGGTTTCGTTGCATCTTCGCTGCCAGTTTTTCCCAACTTTCGTTGGAAACCATGTCTACGAAACTATCTGCGAAACTACAGTTTCGCAAAAAGTCTTCATAGTTTTGCTGCATGACTACATAATTTCACTGGATGAACACCCAGTTTCGCAGAACGGTCTAAAATTATGACCACCCATTTTTGACCCAAAACTTCAATCTTTTACACCCGAAAGCTAGGTTTATCACCCAATAAGCTATATCTAAGCTTCTTACATGTTTTCTTACACAAAAACGTGAGTTTGGGAGATTCTTTGCCACTTTCAAAAGCCCCAAGCCCTTGAATCCGGGTTTACCCTCAATGAAATGATTAAACGATGTTTCCTACCTAGATTCTTGGTCTTTTCTTATTGTTTGGATGTCCACGAACACCGATCTTCAATCTCTTGATCAACCGAGCCTTGAATCACCACTTTCTCTCCATGTTCTCTCTCTACACTCTTTCTCTCTCTCTAGAAGTTGGTGTTGAGTTGTAAATGAGAGTGGCTTAAGCTGATCCGTTAATATATGTCGGGCGTTCCCGGGACCTTAAACTCGCCAAAACATAACCCACGAGGTCTACTATGTCATACATCCATTTCCGCATATTTTATTTAAATAATCCGGCTAAGCCCATTATTATTAATTGGCTACCTTTGACTTTTTTCTGGGCGTTACAAGTCCCCCCCCTTATTTAGGTTCGTCCTCGAAACCTGTTAGTTGCTGAATAGTTGAGGGTAATGATGCATCATCTCCTCAACTTCCCAAGTGGACTCTGATCCCTTTCTAGTTTCCACTATACTCGCACCAAGGGAACCACCTTTTTCCTTAGCCTATTATCCTTGAAATCGATGATCGCCACTGGTTGCCCACATAATTGAGCTATTCGTCCACTTCAATACTCTCTAGTGGCACCACCATATCCTCGTCGGCTAAGCACTTTCTGAAGTGAGATACATGGAATGTCGGATGAATTCCTCTTAACTCGCCGGCAACTCCAATCTATAGGCCACCTCTCCTACTCGAGCAATGATTCGGAAAGGCCCTATGTATCTCGGGCTCAACTTACTCCGCTTCCTAAACCGAATGACGCCCTTCCAAGGTGAGACTTTCAACATAACGTTTCACCCACCTGGAACTCATCGGTCTACGCCGTTTATCGGCATACGACTTTTGCCTATCCTTAGATGCATTCATAAAGGCATTGATCCTTTCTAGCTTCTCAGTCGTATCCTCGATCACCCGGACACTCCTAACTCTTATGGCCAATATCCCCCCCAACAAGCTGGCGTTTTACATCTCCTACCGTATAACATCTCATAAGGAGGCATACCAATGCTGGCATGGTAGTTTATTGTTATATGAGAACTCGGCTAACGGTAAGTGGTTCATCCTAACTTCCTCCAAAATCAATAACACATGCCCAAAGCATATCTTCCAGCGTCTGAATCGTCCTCTCAGACTGACCATCTGTCTAAGGATGATAAGCCGTACTGATATGTAACCTCGTCCCCATAGCATCGTGAAATCACTTCTAAAACTTGGACATAAACCGAGTGTCACGATCAGAAACAATAGACACCGGTACACCATGCAGACTTACAATCTCCTTGATGATAGATCCGCAAGGTAAGCGGTAGGAAGTGGGCACTCTTCATCAAACATCAATTATCACCCATATTGCATCATACCCTTTCACGGTACGCGGTAACTTCGATAAAGTCCATGGTGATATGCTCCCACTTCCACTCGGATATATCCAAAGTTTGGATCTTCCATATGGCTTCTGATGTTCTGCCCTCACCTGCAAGCAAGTAAGGCACTTACTCACGTACTCCACTATGTCACGCTTCATACTCAGCCACCAATAATCTTTCTTCATGTCTTGATACATTTTTGTAGTACCGGGGAATGAGATAGAGTACCGAGTCTTATGAGCCTCATCCATTATCTTTCCACGTAAATCCCCAAACGAGGAATCCACATCCGTCCAAATCGAGTTCTAACACCGAGAGTGTTTTCACCTAATTCCACGACTAACCTCTCATCCTTTCGGAGTTAAGATGATCTTCCGTCAATGCCTCGTCTTGAAACTCCTTGACATGCTTCATCACATCGGAGGTCATGATCAACTGATAAGCTTTCACCCGAATCGGCTCGGGTCTCTCCTTTCGACTAAGGGCATCCGCCACCACGTTGGCTTAGCCCGGAATGGTAATGGATCTCGCAATCATAATCCTTTATGAGCTCCACCATCGCCTCTGCCACATATTCAAATCTTTTTACACAAAGAAGTACTTTTAAAACTCTTGTGGTCCGTGAAGATCGTGCATTTCGTTCTGTGTAGGTAGTGCCTATAAATCTTTCACGTAAAGACCACAACTGCTAACTCCAAGTCATGAGTAGGATAATTAACCTCATGACCCTTCAATTGTCGAGATGCGTAGGCCTATAATATCCCGCCAACCCCAAGAAACTACGGATCTCGGATTGTGTCTTAAGAGACTTCCATTGCATTACAGCTTCCACTTTACCGGGTCCACCATAATCCCCTCGGGATTCACCACGTGACCCAAAAACTGAACTTCGCGCAACCAGAACGCGCACTTGGAGAACTTGGCATACAGCTTCTCCTTTTTTAGCCACTCTAACACTTCCCGAATGTGACCGACATGCTCCTCCTCGCTCCTCGAATAAATCAGGATATTATCGATAAACACAATCACCGATTTATCCAACATCGGCTGACACACTCGATTCATCAAGTCCATAAAGCAGCTAGCGCGTTTGTTAAACCAAAGGACATAACGAGAACTCGTAGTGCCTATAACGCGTGCGAAAAGCTGTTTTAGGAATATATTATTCCTTTACTTTCAACTGATGATAGCCAGATCGAAGGTCTATCCTTGAGAACCAAGTGGCACCTTGGAGCTGATCAAACAAGTCATCAATCCTCAGTAATAGATACCGATTCTTCACCGTTACTTGTTCAATTCCTGGTAGTCAATACACATCCTCATAATACCGTCCTTCTTCTTCATGACTAAGACCGGAGCACCATAAGGAGAGATACTCAGTCTAATGACCCCTTATCAAGCAACTCCTGCAGTTGCTCCATCAGTTCCTTCTCTCGATCGTAGCCAATCGATACGGTGCCTTAGCTAAAAACTGGGCACCGGTATCATTCGATCTGAAACTCGATCTCATGTCTGGTGGCACACCTGGTAAATCTTCAGGGAACACGGCTGGGAAGTCACACACAACCGGGAAAATTGGATTTTTGTGGTGTTGGCGTATCTACATCTTTCACGTAGGCCAGATAGGCATTACATCCATGCCTCATGCACTTTCGGCCACCGCCATTGAAATCACCTTCAGGATAGTCGTAACTTGATCACCATAGATCGTCACCGAACTCCCATAATTCGTTGTCAATCTAACCATCTTCTTGTGACACACAATGTTCGCCTCGTAGTCCGCTAGCAAATCCATTCCTAGGACTACATCGAAACCGCCTAAGGTCATCACGAACGGTCTAATAGGAAACTTATGACCTTCTAATTCTATGGAACAGCCTTCAATCATCTCAGAAATCATGGTAGACTTACCTACGATAGTTTCTACATCGAAGGGCTCACCAATACTTCTACTCCTAATGGACAGCTTAGCATAAAAGCAGCAGAAATGGAACTCCTACTAGCACCAAAATCAAATAACACAGATGTAAGAGTTTGGTTTACTAGAAACATACCTGACACCACATCGAGGTCCGTCCTAGCCTCCTCCCTAGTCTATGTGAAAGCTCGGGTGCTCGCCTTCTGCCCTACCGTCCCGACCATCTTCTTTGCACTGGAACTCTCCGCCCTCGGCTTCTTGTAATCCATGCTCAGATGGCCATTTTCTCCATAGTTATAACACCTTATAACCCCACACTCTCTCTCCATATGACCATGCTTCCCACATTTGAAGCAGATGTTTGATCCCCATTTGCATTCTCCCGAATGCTCCTTCCTGCATTTACCACATCTCTTTGACACCGCGCCGAGTGTGACCAAACGCCGGTCGCCCACCTTCGCAACCTTATTGTTTGGAGCGGCTCCGCCACGTCCAAACCATTTCCCGTTCCAGTTTCGGTCACCACCACCCTTCTTGCTCACCTTAGCCACCACCACCTCTCGCTCATCATACAGCCTTCTAGCCAAATCAACCACCGACCTAAACATACTCTGTCGGGCGGCAATCATGTGCCTGCGGATATCCGCCGGCAAGCACTGAATGTATCTTTTGATCTTCCGCGACAAGGGCGTCACCTGATCCGACACCAGGCGTGCCATTTTGTCAAACTTGGTGGTGTACTGCTGATGTGTCATGGTTCCCGCCTCCAGCTATAGGAACTCCCTTTCCACCTTGTCCAACTCCCTATGAGGACAGAACTCCTCAATCACTAATTTATTCAACTTTGGCCACCTCATTCTACCGATCGCCCTACTACCCTGAGCCTGGACAATATTGTCCCACAAACATAAGGCCGAGTCCATAAATAAGTGAGCGGCATACTTCACCTTCTGATCTTCAAAGCACTCGCTAATGTCAAGGACAACCTCCATCTCCTTCACCCACCGGTTAGCAGCGGCAACAGTGCCATTACCATCAAAAGTCGAGGGCTTGCATCTTTGAAATGCCCCATAGTTATAGCCTCGTGCTGCCTCAGGCACAGGCTCTTCTTACTCCTCCTCGTTAGTAGAGACAACCGTCTCGGTCTCCAGTTGCTCTCTCCCTCCCGAGGACCTGTTCCTCTCCTTCCTTTCTCCTTCTCTTACAGCCTTTATTACTTCAGTCACCACAGACGGTAAAATTGTCTGCATGACCTGGTGAACCTCCTCCACCACAGCCTCCTTCACTGAGACCCTTAAATTAGCACTCTCATCACCACCCTCCGGATGAGGGGTCTCAGGATCTTCATAAGCCACTTCTTTAGCT
>CM044004.1:27703796-27722948 GCA_024085815.1 Flaveria linearis
TATATGTATATGTATATATATGTAAATATATGTATATGTGTGTGTGTGTATATCTATATCTATATATATACATATATATATATGTATGTATATATTTGTATGTATATGTATATATATATATATGTGTGTGTGTATTTATGTATTTATGCAGGACCGGGTGAAGGGCTTATGCACTTGTACAACACAACAACACAAAGAGGAGAGTGTATGTCAATACTTAATAATTCAAATGGGGAACTAGTAAGAATGAGTTTATAGAACTAAGAAACACAAGATGTAAACGAGACAGAAACTAGAGCAACACAAAAGCAGTTGGTTTTCAAGGTTAATGTATATTGATCTTCTAGTTCCTTACAAAGTGGTTTACAAATTTCAACCCAAAACTTACTTAGTTACAAGAACCAGAAAATACTTATACTATAACCTTCAGCCGGCTATACTTTGAAGGCCAGCTAGATATATGAACTAGACAATAAAATCCATGTAGAGTCAAAAGGCAGATTGCCTTTTGACTAGTGACTATGACATGCCACAGCTCACATCCTAATATATTGCAAAAAGGATAAAGTATATAAAGTGGAAAGTTACAGAGTCAAGACCTCAATGTACAGTTTACCAAAATCATGGACCTTTTGACCAACTCATGAAAGGTTGGTGACTTATCAGAGTGGCAGCGGAAAGTGGTTCAGCTTTAGGTAAAAAGTACATTAGATAAAGCATGTAATATAAAAGTCTTTGGAAGAAATCTGTGTTCAATGGTTGGCTTCGAAAGACTTTGTCCTTGAAGCTTCGGAATTTTTCATCTTTTGGCTTTGAAAGATTTCACACTTAGAATAATTTCTAAGTCAGTGTGAAACTTCTGAAGCATTCCACTTCCGTATACATGTGCATGCAGGAAAGACTTTGAGTGTTTGGGTTGCATCAGCCTTACTAATAACCTTACAAACTCCCCCTAGGCTGATGCTACCAAAACACTTTAAGACTCTAGATATTGACAGTCCTCATTATGATGATTGTAGGATTCTATGTGCCCAAGACACTTAGAATATTGATGTGGTTAGTACGTTATGATCCAAGTCGGGTTATACCCAATAACAATCTTAGCAAACACCAATTAATATTTAATTGATGATATGATCATGCAATTAAATATTTACACCAAATTTAGAAAATGGGTTTTCTAAATAAGTTGCATATGAGATGGAACAATTTATTTGGATATTTTGTTCAATAATATTATTTGAAGTGTTATTTAAATTAGTTGTATAACACCAAATAATAATGAGAGTATACTACTTAACCAATTAAATGGTTAATTGTTATAAGACTAGACATGTGTGTATGTGTATGTTTTAATTAAAAGGCAAAAGAAAACCACCTTTGTTTTCTTCTTCAAAACTGTCCCATTGAGGTCTTGCATGTGGGAGACACACATGCAAAGATTCCACAACATTTGCCTTAAAAGCACACACCCACTAACTTGGTCTTTGATAGCTTTCTCTCTATTCAATCTCATAAGCATGCAAGACACAAAAAAATTCTTCTTCCTCTCTCTCTAAGTTACGGAACTCAGCAGCAGAATTAGAGTTTTTGAAGAACATTTTGTGTTCATCTTGGTGATATCTTCACATACATGCAAACAAGAAACAATTTCAGCTCTATCTCTCTCTCATCTTACGGTTTTTCAGCAGCCTTTTAAGAGAGTGATGAGAGCTGATTTTGAGCAGTGT
Source organism: Flaveria linearis (assembly GCA_024085815.1). NCBI lineage: Eukaryota > Viridiplantae > Streptophyta > Magnoliopsida > Asterales > Asteraceae > Flaveria > Flaveria linearis. Next base: position 27,705,527 of record CM044004.1, read on the forward strand.
TTTTCATGTTCTTGGTGTGAAGTTCTTGCATTCCATGATGATGATTCTCATTTGCATGGAACACAACAAAAGAGATCCTCCTCTTCTCTCTAAGAGCTACGAATTTTCAGCAAGAAAAGGGGGTTTTTCTGCAGAAAATTAGAGGGTTTTTCATGTTGTTCTTGGTGTATTCTACCTAACAAGAAGGTGTGTTTGCAAGGAGCTTGGGGTATAGACACTTGAGGACCTCTACACTTGAGTTCTTGGCCATTTCAAACATCCAAAAGCTTTCATCTTGGTCGACTTTTCTGCTGGAGAAAGGTAGCAAATCACAGCTTCATATAGCTGTGATTTTATGTACATTGTGTATGTTCATAGCTTGTCCATTCACATATTTAAGATCCTATTGTTTTGGGTTTTGTTTTCCATCTCAAAACTACATTTAGAACACAAAATTTTCAGATTATAAACTTGTTATAATCCTTAACATCCGCTGCGTTTTCTGAAAGTTTAAAAGGTTAAACTATGTTTTAGTGTTCTAACAAACCCAACAATGGCATCAAGAGCCGGTTATGTGGATGACTTGCTTGTTTTATCTTTTGAAATTGGTTTTAAAAGATGTTATTAGACATGTTATAGGCTGTTTTTGGGCTGGAATATTATGTCTTGTTGAAACCCCAACTTTCAAGGTTACATTACACATGCTTGTGATTAAACCTTGAAAGATATGTATGTTGATATGTTGATTGTTTGGACAATATTTAAAACCAAAATTTCAGTTTATGTTGGCTGAAATTTGAAGGTTTTAAGTGGGGTTTCATTATATATTTTGATGATTTGATCATTGGATGTTTTAGTGTATGACCTAGCCATTGACCTTGTGATTGTTTGGATATTTGTGATGGTTGTATTCATTCATTCAATTGGGTTGTATTATTTGTTATTTGTGCTTTATTTCAAATGTAATTTATTTATTATTGGGTTGTAATAAATAGATTAGGTGTATTTTCATTTTACTAGATATCTTGTATTAGAACTTTATATCTTGTAATATGAAGACATACACATTGGAAGCACAAAGGAAGGTCACAAGAGAAACATGGAGCATTTTGGATGCGGTTTCAAGTGGGAGGCTTTTGGAAGCTTTCCATATGATTGTTTGTGACCCTTAGGAAAGACCTATGGACCACACTTGTGATGGCAAACAAGTGTGGACCACTTTAGATGCTATGGTTATGCACATATGCACATATGCACATATGCACATATGCACATTGTGGTTGTTTATATTATGCTTGTTTGGTTGTTTGTTGTATGATTGTTGTTTGATATTTGGATATGCATAACAAACTCATTAGCAAACTTAACAAGCTGAAAATTTATGGTTTCTAATCATTAAGTGGTTAATAAGAGGTTATTAAAAGGATTGATGATTTAATAAAAGAGGTTTTATTAAAAATGAACCATAGGATACCTTCTATTTGAAAGCATGCAAATACAAGGTAAATAGAGTTTTCAAACTAGAATCAATGAAAACTAAAAATCCCTTTTCAAACAAGTTTAACACCGTCCTTTTGCACAACACTTAAGTCATTTGGAAACTCTTAATGGGATAAAGGTCACCTAACCATTTTGAGGGAACTTATGACTTAAGGTGGGAATACCACATTGGTGGGATAAAGGTCACCTAACCACTTGTGTTGGTAAACTCACATGTGTGTGCAAGTAGGATAACTTGATTTGCAAACCATGTTGAATGGATCACCTAAAATATGGTTTCCAAATGGTGTTGATGGGATTAACATGCCGACTTTGCATATGATGTTTAAAGTCGATCCCATACCGCTAGAAGTTGCAAAAGGTTGCAATTGTCAAATGTGACTACCTTGTTAATTTGAATAATGGGATAAAGGTCACCTAACCATTATTTGAATGTAACGTTGGATTCTAGATTTTAATTATTAATTGTCTATGAGACACAAGAGGGTATTAATAATTAAAATAAATTTTAAGAAATACTAATAAGAACTTTGTAAAATTTATAGAATGACCGCAAACAATAATGCTACCACCCCGACCGTCTATACCCTATCACTGAGAACTATTTTAGAGAAGGATCGTCTGAACCATAATAACCTTATGGACTAGTCTCGAAACTTAAGAATTATTCTCAAGCAAGAGCAAAGGCAAATGTCCTTGACGATCCTATTCCTAACCAACCAACCCCGACGATGTTGAGGCCATTCCCGATCCCAAGGCAAATGTTGCCAAAGGAGGAGGGCATGTCAAAGGCAAAGGGGAAGGGAAGATCAAAGCGGAACCTCCAAAACCTAAGCTTATGAGGCCTAAGGTAACCGAAACGATCCATGTTTTGAGTATGGTGAGATAGGTCATTTGAAAAGGAATTGTCCAACCTATCTCAATGAGTTGAGAAATAAGAGGGATGCTGGGTAAACCTCAAGCACAACTTTCATAATCCATATTGACTTAAATGTTATTTCCTCAAAGCACATGGGTAATTGGATACCACATGTGGAACTCACTATTGCAATCTGTTGCAAGGATTAAAAAGAAATAAGCACTTTAAGAAAGGAGACTATGTTTTGGAACTTTCAAAGGTTTGGAAGTTGTTCTTCAAAACATGTTATATGCTCCTAGTCTGACTAGGAACATGATTTAAGTTTCCCTTTTAAAATGATATGGTTATGATTTAAAGTTAGTAAATGATGGTATTTATGTTTATATGGATGATGTATATTATTTCAAGGCTATGCCTTCTAATGATATTTATGAATTGGTTCATGATGATTCGTCCTATAATAACACATTATACCTATCATACACCAAGAGACTTAAAATGGTTTAAGTGACTCTTATTCTTGTCATTTCATCTTAGTCACATAAACAAGAAACGGACTTAAACACCTTAAAAGAATGGTCTTTTAAAAGCAAATGAAAATTGTTCATTTGATAAGTGTGAATCTTGTTTACAAGGTAAGATGACCAACACGCCCTTTAGTGGTACTAATGAGAGGGCAAAAAGACTTATTAGGAATCATACATTTGGATGTATGTGGTCCTTTTAATACAATGACAAGGTATGGTGAAACTTACTTCATTACCTTAACCAACGATTATAGTCGCTATGGTTATGTGTACTTGATGGCACATAAACATGAAGAATTTGAAATGTTCAAAAACTTCAAGAATGAAGTTGAAAATCAACTCGATAGAACTACCAAAGTTCTCCGTTTAGATAGAGAAGGTGAATACCTAAGTGAGACTTTTGGGGATCATCTAGGAAGTTGTAAGATTGTCTCACAACTTACTCCTCACAGAACACCATAACATAATGATGTGTCTGAAAGAAGTTCGAACCCTATTGGATATGGTTCGACCTATGATGCCTATAAGCTCACTACCTCTATAATTTTGGGGTTTCGCACCACTCTTCAAGGCTCGTATTTTGAATATGGCCCAAACCAAGAAAGTGGATTCGACGCCTTTTGATATATGAAATGGAATAGTTCCATCGCCATCATATTTAAAAGTATGGGTTATGAAGCTTATGTTAAGCTTAACACCCAAACCAACTGAAATTCGATTCACTAAGTGTATATTTGTTGGATATCCAAAAGGACTGTATAGGATACTACTTCTTTGATCCAACAAAGCAAAAGGTATTTATTGCTCAAAAGGCAGAGTTCTTGGAAGCCAAGTTCCTTATGGAAGGAATGACGCATAGAACAATGGAATTTGATGAAGATCAAGATCCACAAGCCGATACACGTTTGGTTGACACTAGCTGTCAACAAGAGGTTGTTGATGATGATCAAGAGGTTGATCAATACACACAAACATTCATAGATCTGGTAGAGTTAGCATTTCACCTGAAATATATGGATTTTTCATGGATGGATGCTATGAGGTTGACTCCGATGAGCCAACTACATACCATGATGCAATGTCCAATTCGGATTGTGACAAATGGCTGGAAGCCATGAATGTAGAGATGCAATCCATGTATGACAACCAAGTTTAGGAATTGGTTGACACTCCACTTAACTCCAAACCGGTTGGATGCAAGTGGGTTTTCGAGAAGAAAACAAATATGCATGGAAACTTGGATACTGACAAGGCTTGTGTGTATAAAAAGGCTAGTGGGAGTGTAATCACATTCCTAGTATTGTATGTTGATGACATAATACTATATGGAAAACACATTCCAACCATGGAAGGTGTTAAAACCTGGCTTGGAAATTGTTTTTCCATAAAAGATCTCGGTGAAACCGCCTATATTTTGGGAATAAAGATCTATAGGGATAGATCGAGGTGGTTGATAGGTTTAAACCAAAGTGCATATATTGATAAGATTTTGAAAAGGTTCAAGATGGTAAACTCTAAGAAAGGTATAGTACCTATTCAAAGAGGGACAATATTGAGTGCATCTCAATGTCCAAGCTCAAAGGATGAGCAAGATCGCATGAGGACATCCCATATGCTTCTGCTATAGGATCCATCATGTATGCGATGATATGCACTAGACTGGACATGTCATGCGCGTTAAGCATGACAAGTAGATATCAGCAGAATCCATGTAACACCCATTGGATGGCTGTTGAAAGTATATTGGAATACCATAGGAGGACTAAGGATATGTTTCTAATATACGAATCTGATGAAGAGGAACTAGTTGTAAAGGGTTACACGAATGCTAGTTTCGAAACTAATCGAGATAATCCTCGATCACAATCGGGGTACGTCTCCATTATGAATAGGGTAGCATTGTCCACTACAGAATTCGAATACATAGCCGCCTCATTAGCAGCTTTGGAAGCTGCATGAATAAAAGGTTTATAGCCAATCTAAGGGTGGTCTCTACCATTCAAGACCCCTTAGAAATTTTTGTGATAACGAGGGTGTGATTGCTCAAATCAAGGAACCCCGTGCACATCAAAAGATTAGGCACAATGAGCGGAGATTCAACTACATAAGGGATGAAGTTGAAAAGGGAAAGATATGTATTCGCAAAGTTCACTTTGATCAAAACATTGCGGATCCACTCATGAAGCTCCTTGAAAGGGCAAAGCATGAAAGTCATACCTATGCCTTAGGACTTCGATATTCTAGTGATTGGACTTGATCAAATTTTGTATTTGAATATGTGGAACTCTTTATTATTTGAGTAAAATTATTTGGTTATAATGTCTCAATTAATGTTCCGATTTAGCATGTTTAATCCATGAGTAAATTATTTACTCTAAATGTCCGTAGTCGTTCATACTTATGGAAACAAGTATGAGGGTAAGACTATTATGAACTTGGATTGGTTGATATTCATAAGGATAAATATAGAGCAATGGGTTGCTACCAAGGTTCATAGATATTTGTGGGATACAAATATTGGACTAACCCGCATCTCAAATTTTACTACATGGAATCTTATCGATTGATCATAAGTAAATTTTAGTAAAGGCGAATATCATTTGGTATCCTCCGACCTGAGATACATATTGGGTTTTGATATTCACCAAGTTTTATACCTTGAGCTAGTTCTTCACTGATATGAAATAATTGTCAGTACATAAGGCTATGTTTAGGTATGACATAAGGTGATTGTGAGAAACGTATGTGGTCAAGATGGGATTTGTTCCTCTTATTCGTTGAGAGTATGATGTCTAAGGCCTGATTAAGTTAAATCAACAAGGAATGATCATTCTGTGTCCTTGGATTTAACATGACATCTGTAACAAAAGGATAGATGATTGATTCACCTAAATCATTTCAAGTAGGGTACTTGAAAGGGATGATGTTATTGAATGGCCGTAAGTCATGCGTATTAAGGGTAGTAAACCGTTGTTAGGCGTTATTTACTGCTTGCATCAATCTTCTATGAATCTTGGGCAAGTGGGAGATTGTAGGATTCTATGTGCCCAAGACACTTAGAATATTGATGTGGTTAGTACGTTATGATCCAAGTCGGGTTATACCCAATAACAAGCTTAGCAAACACCAATTAATATTTAATTGATGATATGATCATGCAATTAAATATTTACACCAAATTTAGAAAATGGGTTTTCTAAATAAGTTGCATATGAGATGGAACAATTTATTTGGATATTTTGTTCAATAATATTATTTGAAGTGTTATTTAAATTAGTTGTATAACACCAAAAATAATGAGAGTATACTACTTAACCAATTAAATGGTTAATTGTTATAAGACTAGACATGTGTGTATGTGTATGTTTTAATTAAAAGGCAAAAGAAAACCACCTTTGTTTTCTTCTTCAAAACCGTCCCATTGAGGTCTTGCATGTGGGAGACACACATGCAAAGATTCCACAACATTTGCCTTAAAAGCACACACCCACTAACTTGGTCTTTGATAGCTTTCTCTCTATTCAATCTCATAAGCATGCAAGACACAAAAAATTCTTCTTCCTCTCTCTCTAAGTTACGGAACTCAGCAGCAGAATTAGAGTTTTTGAAGAACATTTTGTGTTCATCTTGGTGATATCTTCACATACATGCAAACAAGAAACAATTTCAGCTCTATCTCTCTCTCATCTTACGGTTTTTCAGCAGCCTTTTAAGAGAGTGATGAGAGCTGATTTTGAGCAGTGTTTTTCATGTTCTTGGTGTGAAGTTCTTGCATTCCATGATGATGATTCTCATTTGCATGGAACACAACAAAAGAGATCCTCCTCTTCTCTCTAAGAGCTACGAATTTTCAGCAAGAAAAGGGGGTTTTTCTGCAGAAAATTAGAGGGTTTTTCATGTTGTTCTTGGTGTATTCTACCTAACAAGAAGGTGTGTTTGCAAGGAGCTTGGGGTATAGACACTTGAGGACCTCTACACTTGAGTTCTTGGCCATTTCAAACATCCAAAAGCTTTCATCTTGGTCGACTTTTCTGCTAGAGAAAGGTAGCAAATCACAGCTTCATATAGCTGTGATTTTATGTACATTTGTGTATGTTCATAGCTTGTCCATTCACATATTTAAGATCCTATTGTTTTGGGTTTTGTTTTCCATCTCAAAACTACATTTAGAACACAAAATTTTCAGATTATAAACTTGTTATAATCCTTAACATCCGCTGCGTTTTCTGAAAGTTTAAAAGGTTAAACTATGTTTTAGTGTTCTAACAAACCCAACAATGATAACCATCCCTTTCTTCATGAGATGGTCAGGATCACCCAGACTCTCATAGTATCTTCTCATGTCAAAGAGATCATGCAGTGGTAGATTGAACATATCCTGCCATGTGTAGACAAGTTCATACCTTGATCTCTTATGACATGCCATTTTTCTGGATTTGTGGTGTATGTCCAAGATAAGATGGGTCTTCCTGATGCCAGAGGAGCTGCTTGAATTAGAGTTGGTGGGGCATCCTCTTGTTGCACATCCTCAGGATGTTCTGACTCATCCTGAGGTTTGGAGGTGGATGTTTCCTTCTTCATCTTCTTTGACTTTGGTTTGGAAACCATCCTTTTCCTCCTCTTTGAACTCTTTAACTGAGATGATTGGCCTGTAACACCTGATTAATCTTCTTTGTCTTTCTTTGTTGGGTCTTCCTCTCTCACATGTTCAGATTAAGAGGGGACGGATCCCTGCTGTGGATCGGAAGTGGAAGTTTGTTGAGATTTAGCAGGAGGTTCAGGTTGTGTTGTCTTAGGTGTTTAAACCTTAAACTCCACTTCCTGAGGGACCTAACTTGGTGGGGAGTGTAAGTCAACAAGGTCACCTCTTTTGATCTTCTGCTTGATCACCCTGATATGCTCATCCATGGTGGATAGAGATATGGGACCAAGTCTCCTTCTGGAGAATCCATATAGCTTCAAGAAGCTCATCATCTTCTGTTTGTCAGCAGACTTTTTCAAATTCCTATGGATGATGGCTCTTGATTTTACAGCTTCTTCCCTTAACTTCCTTTTGGTGATCTTTCTTTCTTTGGCTACATCAAGTTCAAGTTGTTTGAGGTACTCAAACTCAATGTAGTCAAAGGTTAAGGGAAGAAGTGTATCAGCTTGATAGAAACCTATGGCACTCAGGTAGTTGATCATATTGATCCTATCCTTTTCTTTGTCTACTTGAGGTTCTTATGGTACCACATCCTCTTGTTCCTGAGTTTCTTGAACTGGTAAGAGAGTAGGCATATGCTTATAGAGCCTCTTCCTTCTTCTTTCTTCTTTGATTTTCAGAAGAAGCTCTGCATCCTCTTCTTCCTTTCTCTCTTTTGATAGTTCTATGTCAGCCACTTCATTCAACTCATCTAAGGGAGAGAAATGATATAATTAATATCATAGTTCCTAGTCTGCAAGTAGTTTATCCTGGCTGCCCTCAACTCATCATCCTGAGTATTTGGTCTGGGGGCAGCCATGATAGCACTTTCCATGAGCTTTACAGACCCAGTAGAGGAACTTTCTCCCCTTAGCTTCCTTTCCTCTCTCTCTCGCATCCTCCTCAATCTCCTCAGGTGTTAATTCCCTTTTCCCTTTGTTACTCACAGACCTTTGTGACTCACGGTGGAGAGAGCTTTGGCCTTCATTGCTTGGTTTAGCTTCCAAGCTCTGGCCAGAGAGAGGTTAAGGTACACCTTCACTAGCAGGTGTCTCATCAAGGGTTTGAACATCTGCAACAGTTTGTGGTGAGACAGGGCTCACAGGTTCTACCACTGGGCCTTCAGTCAAGGTTTTCCCTTTGAAGCTAATCTCAGGGTCTGCCTCAACATCCAGTTGACCGATGGTATTGCCTGATTGCCTTTGTCTCCCTCTAAGGCTAAACTCTGCAGTGTTACTTTCTTCAACTCTTTGAAGAATAAGAGTTCTTCTAGTAGTATCATACCTCCACCCAAAAATTTGAGCTAGAGTTGGTGGAGATGATACTGCTCTTAGGATGCCTTTCTCAAATAGCCTCCTGATGATCGAATCTATGCTGTCCACATCAATATGGACTTGAGAAAGTTGTTGAGTATGCACAACTGCAAGTGAGGATGGTGAGTCCTCAATGTCCATACTCCCTGAGGAACTCCCAGGTTCTGTGATTGTAATGACTTCCTCCCCCTTTTTGGTAGCATCACCCTCTTGCACAGGGGGGCTAGGAGTTAGGTCAATTACATCCACAAGTTCTTGTGTTCCTGGTTGAGTTTCTCTTAAGGGTCTCCTAGCTATTTGTTCCTTGAGATAAGATATCTCAAGTTGCTAATCATTAACCCTGTGTTGTAAGGTAGTCACTTGAGATGCAAGATGACTAACTTGGAGACTAAATAGGTGCATGTTTTGGATAGTTTTTTGCACCTTTAGTCTCAGATTCCCCTCATCTTCATCAGAAGAATCACTGGGGATGAGAGAATGGGACCAAGGTCCTCTTCCTCATCACCAGCATGGTGTTTTTGGCTACTGGATTTCCTCTGCTCAGTGATAACTTCAGTTGAAGTGTCAATGGGCTGAGTTGCCATAGTTGAGGTCTGAATGATGTAATCACTTGCTGAAGTGAGAGCCTCTTCCATATGGATATCCTGAACATGTTTAGAAGCATCCACGTCAGTGATAGGTGACTGATGTGGGCTAGACCTAGATGACTCAGGAGCACTCATCTCCCTTTGAGGAGTGGTGTAGTAGGAAGACTCATGGTACTCACTGGCATCTAAGTCCTCATTAGTATAGAAGTCAAGGTTGGTAATTGGTTGGTTTAAATCTAAAGGCTGGAGATGGTAGATGTCCCCTGAAGGTTGTTCACTTGAGTGTTGAGACTTAGAGTAAAGGCTTAAGGCTATTGGGCTTGTTAGCTCATCAGGCTGAGCATGAGGAACCTTAGCACTGATTCTAGAAGTGATGGGAGTGGTTTGCTCCTTAGGGGAAGTGGGAGCTCCAGTGTCTACTTCCTCCTGTGTAGTGTGAGTATATGGGGGCCTGCACAGACTCAATAGCTTGTGCAGGGGTTCGTTTGTATTTTCTTTGGTAGGTAAGGGGATTTGTGGTTGTTTTTGTGGTTGTTTTGGTGGTTGGGATGTAGAAGGTGTGGGTTCAACACTAGCTTGTGTTGCTAGGTTGTCACCTTGAGCAATGAGCTATAACATTTTTAGGACAAGGGTTGTTTTTACCCCTGAGAAGCTAACAGTTGTCTTCTTCAAGATTTTAAGATGCCAGGCTTCATCTGTTCCAATTTAAGAATATTACCTGTTTCCCCTCAACTGTGAGCCCAGTTCACAGTTGAGAATGTATTGAACATAACTAGGAAACATGTAATACTCTAAGGAGACTAAGTTTGCTATTAAATTTGTATATACAAATTGAGAATACTTGAACTTGACCCCCTGAACCATTCCATGTACTATGAAGGAGAGATCTTTAGGAATCTGGTCCCATCTTCCATGCTTGTTAGACAAGTTGTGGATGACCATATAAAGTAAGTACTTCCACTTAGATGAGACCTTCCTTTTCCTGAAGGTCTTTACAAAGAAATCTCCTTCATAACCTATCTGCTTAAAGGAATGGTTGACAACTTCCTTTGGGAAGAACACCTCACCTTCTTCATCACCCAGCTGAAGATGAGTGTTGATGATGGCCGGAGTGATGAAGACTGTTCTCCCCTGTACTGTGGCAGACAGTGCCTTTTTCCCATCCAAAATGACATCTTGACAGGTCTTCTAGAATTCAAGCAAATGATCCTCATAGAGAGGAGGATCAATGGTAAGGGAAGTGAAGTAGTTAGACAAAGCCAGGAATTGGCATACCTCTAAGAAATAGGGATCTTTCTCAGTTTTTAACAGTACAAACTGATTGTGTTGCCTGTGTAACTGCATAGAAAAATCTGGGTTATTTCATCTGTCAAGGTTGGCCATTTTGAGTAAGCTTAGATGTGAAGGAAGGATGAACGAAGGTGGTTTCAGAGAGAAATCTTAGAATTTAGGTTTGGACAGAAGATGAAGATGATAAAAAGAGGGGGAACCGACAGGGTTTATATGTGAAAAGGATTTGAGACAAAGTTAATGAAAGAGGATAAAGTTTGAAATCTGGAAAGCGGTCCCACCTCTGAAAATGTAGTTTGCTTTTTGCTCAAATGTTGTTTTCTTGGAATTCAAAAATCTTTTGAAAGTAAATTGTCTTCGAAAGTTTTAATAAAAAAGCTTCCGAAGCCAAAATGGCTTCGGAATAATTTCCCAAATATTTTTGACAAATTTGCTTCGGAAGATAATTTTAAACTTGGATGCTTTGTTCCATAAAACAAAGTTTACGAGAGTTAATATCCTTCGGAAGAAAAATGATCCTTAAAAACATATAAGTGCCTAAGAGAGTTTTATGCTTCAAAAGATATTTCAGAAATTGCTTCCGAAGGTAAATTTTACTTAGACAGATATTGTCTTGAAGGTATATTTTCTTCCGAAGATAAAATCATATCTTCTGAAAGATCAAAATTTGTCAAAAATTTACAGAAAACCTCTTCAACTAGTTTTTATCCTTAGAAAACATGAGCTTATGAAGGTGATAGACTAGACAACTTAGGACACACAGATTTTAAGAAATAAAATGAATTAGTTTTTAAGAAAAAGCTACTCAAGGTTAATCATCCCAATAGCTGATATAAGATATTTAAATCTCTATTCATCAAAGGCTTTTGTGAACAGATCAGCATATTGTTCATTTGTGTTAACCTTAACTGGTTTAATTAATCCTTTTTTAAAGTTATCTCTAATTAAATGATACTTGATGTTTATGTGTTTTGTCCTTGAGTGTTGCACAGGATTCTCTGTGATAGAGATAACACTGTTGTTGTCTATGTAAATGAGAGTCTCCTTGATGTTGAAACCATAGTCAAGCATCTGATTCTGAATCTAAAGCACTTGAGCACAGCAACTTGCAGCAGTAATGTATTCAGCTTCAGCAGTTGATGCAGAGACACAGGATTATTTCTTGCATTGCCATGAGACAACCCTTCCACCAAGGAACTGACATCCCCTAGATGTAGACTTTGCAGTCATATTGCAACCACCATAATCACTATCTGTATATGCATATAGATTGAAGTTAGAATTTTTGGGATACCAAAGACCCAGTGTTGGGGCATCTTTGAGATATCTTAGAATTCTCTTGACAGTGACTAGGTGAGACATCCTGGGGTTGGGTTGATATCTTGCACAAATGCATGTGGCAAACATGATATCAGGCCTGCTAGCCGTAAAATACATAAGAGACAAAATCATATCCCTGTAAAGGTGTTCATCCACACACTCCCCCTCAAGATCAGGCCTAAGGGAGTGGTTTCTTGCTATGAGTGTCTTAGTAATCTTACAATCAGTCATGTTGAATCTTTTGAGTATGTCCTGGACATACTTTGACTGACTTATGAAGATTCTATCTTCAACTTGCTTCACTTGAATGCCTAGAAAGAAATTTAGTTCCCCCATGAAACTCATTTCAAATCTATCTTTCATCAGCTTCTCAAAGTCTTTACAAAGCCTTGGATTAGTTGAACCAAAGATGATGTCATCTGCATACACTTGAACTAGTAGTAAGTCATTTCCCTGTCCTTTGATGAAGAGAGTTCCATCTATAGTACCTCTTATGTATCCATGCTTGCAGAGATACTGAGATAGAGTCTCATACCACTTTCTTGGTGCTTGGTGTAGCCCATAGAGAGTCTTATCAAGCTTGCAGACATAATTAGGGTGATCAGAATCTGCAAAACCAGGTGGTTGTTTGACATACACCTCATCATCAATCACCCCATACAGAAAAGCACACTTGACATCAAGTTGATAGGCCTTGAAGTTCTTGAACGCAACAAAGGCCAAGAATATCCTAACAGCTTCTAGTCTTGCTACAGGAGTAAAGATATCGGTGTAATCAATTCCTTCTTCTTGTGTGTATCCTTGAACAACTAGTCTAGCTTTGTTCTTGATGACAATACCTCTATCATCTTTCTTATTCCTAAATACCCATTTAGTTCCTACAGTAGTCTTCCCATGAGGAAGAGGACATAGGTTCCAAACCTTCTGTCTCTTGAATTGAAGTAGCTCCTCCTGCATGACTTCAATCCAACTTCCATCCTTTAGAGCCTCATCAACTTTCTTGGGCTCTATCTGGGACAAGAAACAAGAGTGAAGACAAATATTTGCTTCAGGGGTCTCATCCTTAGTTCTAAGAAAGAAGACCCAAGTGCTTCTTGTAAAGTCATCTGTGATCACCAGAAGTAAGAGGTCCTTCCTAGACTCATTACGCTGGTGGGGCCAAAGAGATCCATATGTAACAAGTGTAGGGGTGTAGTGATGGAGTTTCTTTCTTTAGGCTTGTGAGATACTTTGTGTTGCTTCCCTTTCAGGCATGCAACACAATGGTCATCACTTGTAAACTATTTCCTTGGCATTCCAGTTACCAAATCATTCTTAATTAGCTTATTCATATTCTTAAAGTTTACATGGCACAATCTTTTATGCCAAAAAAAAGACTCATCACTATTGGCGTTAGATAGAAAGCATGAAACTTCTCCTGAGGGAGATGTTTCTTGCAAATCCATCTTATACATGTTCCCTTTTCTGGGGGCTCTAAGCAGAATTTGCTTATGAGGAATAATCATCCCAGGCTTGAGAACAATGCACTCATGCTCATTAAAGAGCATGTTATGACTCTGATCACAAAATTGGGATACACTCAGAAGATTGTACCCAAGCTCCTTGACAAACTTTACCTTCTCAATGCTGAGCTTACCATTTATGACTTTGCCCCTTCTAGAAATGTAACCTCCTTCATCTCCTCCAAAAGCAACTGGTCCTCCATCAATCCTTTCAAAGTTCTGGAGTAGTGACCTATTGCCTGTTATGTGCCTGGAGCAGCCACTATCAATGATCTAGACATTTTTGTTTGTCTTGAGTTGTTCCTACACACAGAAAATGATTAGTTACATTTAGAAACCCAAGCCTCATTGGTCTTGGGCTCATCAAAGGAGGTAGAAGGTAATGAAATAGTAATAGATCCTATGGTTATGCTCTGAGGATCTATTGCTGTTGTTGATGGAAAACTTTCAGTCACTTGGTCTTTCCTTGATTTCCACACCCTTTGGAAATTTGGACTTGACCTTCGGAAGCTTTTGAGACTTCGGAAGTTTTGATGACCTTCGGAAGATTCTGCTAGCACTGCAGCAGACTTTAGTTCTTCGAAAGTATTCCTTTCTTCCGAGACCAACTTTTCTTCCGAAGGCAATTTTCCACTTGCCTTCTTCTTTCCTTTGGAGCTTTCGAAGGAAACAGATTTTCCTTCCGAAGCTGGGTTCTTCTTAGATCTCTTGGGAGTCTCCTTCTTGGTCACATGAATAGTACTTTTTGGATTGTAAGGACAATCCATAGCAAGATGAGAAGTACTTTCACACATAACACGACTTATCTTTTTCCTCCCAAGAATTTTCATCTGAGAACAAAGCTGACTTTGATCACTTCCCTTTTCACCTTCATCTTTGCGGATATTGAGACAGTGGTTTAGGCTGTGTAGCAGCAGTGGTACACACGGATCAGCCTTCTCTTGATGCTGAGATGATTTGAACATGAACCAGAACTCTTGGTAGAAGAGTTGAGGTTTATGTCTTTAGTCTTGACCATATCAAATCCTGCAGAAATAAAGACTTGTTTCTGCTTAGAGTTGAAAGTGGCCTTGATCTCTTGAGCCCTCTTAGCCTTTCTCTTGCTCTTTTTGATCAAATTCTTCCTCATAGACTTGGTCATCTTAAGCTTCCTGCTCTCCTCAGAAGGATAGTGACGCTTCTTAGAATCCTCCTCTTCACTCTTCTCAGTGGAATTCTTCACTACCATTTCTTCATCTCTTCACTTAAGGGGTCTATGTAAGGAAGCTCATCTTCACAAGTTCCATACCTAGGGATCTACAGACAAGATGTGTGTGGAGTAGCTATCTCACTAGATCCCAGTCCCTGCCTATTTTGATAACAAACTTTTGCATGCAAGGATGAGGATATGATGTTCTTGAAGGTTTCTTCTTCAAGAACACATTTTTTCTTCCCTGGCTTTGCTGATCACAAGCTCAGCCTGGCATTCAGTTAACTTAGTTATGAGATCTTTGATCTGAGTCCTGTAATTTGTATGCTCATGTTTTAAAACTGAAATGGTTTTCTCTAAGTCCTCTATCTTTAACTTACAATCATTTTCAGTCTTTCTAAAATCATATTTAGGATGTTCAATGACTCTAGATCAGATCTCATCTCTAGGTTATAGGACCTGTATCTGTTGACTTTAGCAATACATTCAGGAGTGCAAAGATGTTCCAATACCTTGCTTTCATCATGGTCAGCCATTAATGCTTGATTTGGAGATGCATCTTCCACTTGAAAGCTCCAGTCAAAGCCTCCTTCTTCAATAGCAACTGCAGCTTGCTGCTTTGCTTCTCATTCTGGGTAGCTTTATAAGTGTAGTTTGGTCTGGATTGGCTTGTCCACCATTTGTTCTTGGTGCCTTTTACTCCCTAGCAAAGTGACCCATCAAGTTACAGTTATAACACTTAACTTTGCTTTTGTCCAGTCCAAACTTTCACACTGGCCGTATTGCTGGGAAACTTCCTTCCTGTCCTCTTGTAGAATATCTTGGCTCTGTGAGTGAGAAGAGCCATTTGCTAGACTATCTCAATGTACTCCAGGTCGTCTGGATGGATACACGTCCAGGTCTTTAAGGGTGAATAGGAAGTTGCCACAACTGTCATCAGCGGACACAAAGGTTGAGAAGAACTGTCTCTTGGAATGGGCTTCCTTGAGTACAATTCTCCTTGGTGTCTCTGGGAAGGTGATGAAAGGACCTTTTTGTGAGGTGTCAGGGTAGCATATAAGATGATATGGGGTTCTATGCTATCCCTTTCAGTCAGATGAAGGGCTGAAACCATTTGATTGCTGGAGTACCAGATGAACCTTGCATGTTCATCTCCATCTGGTATCCACTGAGAATGCGATACAACTCGGTCAGAGTGAGTGTCTTAAGGTTCTCAGTTCTCTTGATTACAACATAGTAATGTGTCCATTGCCTAGGAAGAGAGACATAAACTCCTTACAATGTCTCTGCTCTAAGAGTTACTCTAACATCCATTCGGGTATCCACAATCTCCAAATACATGAAGTATTGTTGAGTCATGGTCTCACCTGTTGTGAAGGTGAAATTTCAAAATGCTTCTTCAGGAGATCCTTCTTGTTACCTGGTCAGTAGAACCTCATACATTAGTTTCAATGCATCTCACAGCTGCTTAGCTATTTTGCATTTCTTAAAACCTCTATATAAAGAGTTTGGAAGAGCAGTGAAGGGCTGTCATGGCCTTTTGATCATCTCTCTACTATCTTTCTATCTCTTCTGAGTAGTCAGCCATAGCCTTGGGGATCATACCACCTCCAGTAGCAGCTGAAGGAGTTTTCGGTATGTAAGGTCCAGAGACAACAGATTCCACATTCTTGAGTCTTGACACTGATGAAACCTTCCATTTTTCAGCACCAAGTGTCAAAGTCATCAAGAGTGATCAGTGGGGACTTTGTCATGGTTCCAGTTTCCATATCAGCTTTAGAGATAGTTGCCATTTGAAGGGTTAAATATTTTGTGGTCTGAGGGATCTAAGATGGTGAGATCTTATATCAAGAGCCTGGGAAGCTCTGATACCAATTGCAGGACCGGGTGAAGGGTATGCACTTGTACAACACAACAACACAAAGAGGAGAGTGTATGTCAAACTTTAACAATTCAAATGGGGACTAGTAAGAATGAGTTTATAGAACTAAGAAACACAAGATCTAAACGAGACAGAAACTAGAGCACACAACAAGCAGTTGTTTTCAAGGTTTAATTTATAGATCTTCTAGTCCTTACAAAGGGTTTACAAAGTTCAACCCAAAACTTACTTAGTTACAAGGACCAGAAACTACTTATACTTAACTACAGCCGGCCGTACTTTGAAGGCCAGCTGGATCATGAACTAACAACAAAATCATGTAGAGTCAAAAGGCAGATTCTTTTGACTAGTGACTATGACATGCCATAGCTCACATCCTAAATATACAAAAAGGATAATCTACATAAAGTGGAAAGTTACAGACTCAAGACCTCAATGTACAGTTTACCAAAAGCATGGACCTTTTCACCAACTCATGAAAGGTTGGTGACTTACAGAGTGGCAACGGAAAGTGGTTCAGCTTTAGGTAAAAAGTACATCAGATAAAGCATGTAAATAAAAGTCTTCAGAATAAATATGTCTTCAATGGCTGGCTTCAGAAGACTTTGTCCTTGAAACTTCGAAAGACTTCATTTTTGGCTTCGGAAGATATTGGCCTCGGCTTCGGAAGATGTCACACTTAGAATAATTTCTAAGTCAGTGTGAAACTTCCGAAGTATTCCACTTCAGTATACATGTGCATGCATGCATGAAAGACTTGGAGTGTTTAGGTTGCATCAGCCTTACTAATAAC
>CM044004.1:27723048-28013048 GCA_024085815.1 Flaveria linearis
GTAAGGATTACAATTAGGTCATCTTCCTTTTATAGAGGAAGAATGACGTAGGCTGATGTCACTGATGGTGACATCAAACCGTTATTAACAAACTACTGAAATAAACACTCAACTACTAAAGATGTCAAACAGCTGACATCTTCTTACAAAAAGCTAAGTGTTCTACTTATACAAGTACTGAAAAAGAAACTACTGAAAAGCTATAACGACTGAAGAACAAACTCTTCAGTCGTTTATAACTACTGAACTATAACAGCTGAAGAACAAACTCTTCAGTTGTTGTACAAACTACTGAAAAGGAAAAATACAAAACAACTGAAAAGTAAAACCATCACAACAACTGAAGAAGAATTCTTCAGCTGTTGTGACAAAGTCTGAAGCTTCAGCACTTTGGCTTCAAACATTGATCTTTAGATGATTCATCAGCTGATGACTTCAGTAGTTGTCATCAGCTGATGTCTTCAGTCATTGTCTTCAGACTGTGCATCAGTTGTTGATCATCAGCTCTTCAGTCTTCAGTTGTTGATCTTCAGCACTTGTCTTCAGTACTTGAAGTCTTCAGTACTTGTGTTCATCAGTACTTCAGACTTCAGTACTTATCTTTAGTTCTTAGGATCTTCAGCTGTTGTTCTTCAGATCTTGATCTTCAGCTGTTGAGTCTTCAGTCTTTTCAAACTGCTGATGAAGCCTTCAGCAGTTGTTGTGATGTCATGTGGGACTTAGAGGTTTTCCTGATCTTGGCTCATTGGTTGTTTTGGTCCAACAAACTCCCCCTGAACCAATGCAGCCAAAACCTCTAAGTTATTTATTGTCCGACTTATTGTTGGCAGAAAAGTTGGTCTATTTCTTCTGGATCAGATCAGAAGTTGACCCTGATAAGCACTGGCCTGGGAAGAAGCCTCTGAGATTTGTTTGGCTAAGTATGGATGGGAGCCCTGTCTTGGGGAACTGGACACAGGGCTGTTGTCCCATCCATGGACCTACCTCCCACGTACGAGCCTGTAGGATTCTCTGGTGTAGGCTTGAAGAAATGTCATTTGTTCTTCTTTGGTTAGGTCTTCAGCCGCACCTTCGAATAATCCTTCACGGCCGTACAGCTCTGAGACAAATTGGCATGTTTGCCATTCTTGAGCTCAACCGTTGTGATTGCCTATAGGCGAATTCATCTGGGTGTTTGCCTTCTAGTAGCAGGTTGAGCTCATCCTTATGGAAGTTCTCAAGCCTCTTATAGACTAAGCCTTTCCTAACCACCCTATTATCCAACATCAGGGTGGCTGCTTAGCTCTATAGGCTTTCTTGAACTCCTCTACTATCTCCCAGGGTGTTATTACAAGAGCCACTGAAATCACTTCATCTACGATCTTCTTAAATTGGCTCTTGTATCTCATAGGAATGTCTTTCTTAATTATCCTGTGAGCCACCCTAGGATCAGGCCAAGTCCTCACTCTCTCTTTGTCATATTGGAAGGTTTGTTTGAGAGTGAAGAGTCTCAGAGCTTCCTTCCTCATGTTAAGTATAGAAGAAGTAGCAGCACAAGCTTTATCAATGCTTTTCAGCATCTCTTCATCATGTAATCTCTGCTGCTCCTCTTCTTCTATCTTAACCCTCACAGTATCCATCTGTGAGGTGGGTGTGATGGTTTTAGGTTTGGCTTTAGGTAGAGGATGACTACAGAAAGAGGTAGTCTATCCTCCTCATCCTCCTCTTCTTCTTCCTTTTGCAGCCTCAACACCCTTCTCTTCTTCTGCAAGGGTGGATCATCGGCTGTAGGTTTTGATGGTGAAGGGGTTGGTTTTGTGGGTTGTATTTGGGTTGTTGGTGTGGGAATGTGGGCAGGCTTTGCTAGCAATCTAGAGATGAGTGCAGGTTTAGTCTTTGACTAGCAAAGTCCTGTTCCCAGCACCGGCTTAGAAAGGGCTTCAGCGACCAACCCCTTGGTAAAATCACTAGCTGAACAGATCTTGGTGGCTATAGCCAAGATTCTATCCCTGGTCCAAGCCTTGACATCAAGGACTGGTCTCCCCAGATACTTCGACATGAACCTACTCATAGCCTCGACTCTCTTTCTTTCCTCTTGGCTATAAGTGGTCCATCGGTAGTCTATTTCTTTCATCTCCATCTTTCTAATCTTCTGATCTAGCATGGCAGTGTCCATGTCAAAGCCTTGCCGAACAGCTGACCAATGACAGAGTCCATTGATCGGCTATGCTTAGCATCAGCCTCCTTGACAAGGACTGCTAGATCAGCATCCCCCTTTTCTACCTTCTCTCCCTCCTCTCTCCTCTCTTCTTTTGATAAGTAACACTAAAATCCTTTTGGATTTCAGCCACTTCTATTTCAGCTCTCTCCTCCCTCACCTTCTCCTTCCCCTTCACCCTCTCAGTCTCCTCAGACCTCTCCCTCTCGTTTTCCTCCCCTCTCCCTACTACTTTCTCTTCTTCCACCCTCTTCCTCTTAGCTTGCACTGATGTCTCCCCCTTTTTGGGTGCATTGGTTGGGGTTTGACTATCAGCAAGCGCCTTAGATACAGCAACCTCCACTATGGGTTGAATTTGTGAGGGAAGCCTCTCATCAAGGGTTTTCATCACAATGTCTGTGATTATAGGTGTGATGAGAGGTAGGGATTGTTTGAAGATAGCAACTAATTGCTCAGGAGGGTTCTATTCCTGAGAACTAGTGCCAGAAGCAGAGGCAGGTGGCTGAGTTTGTAGGAGTGGCTGAGTGTCTGTGAGACCTTCAGGTGAAGGTGCCATCTGTGGGTTAATGGTGGCAGATGGACTTGATTCTTGGGAGAATTTGGCAAGCAGCTCTTTGAGTTTGCTCACCTCCTCCTCAAGAATTGTGTTTTGAGCAACTACGTCATAGAAGAAGCTCAGGTCATCATCAGTTTGCACTGAATCACCTGACCTCCTGACAGTGTCAGGATGTACATGCACTGAGTGTGGCTCAGTAGTTGCGTGTGCCCCTTTTTCTTGGTTCTGGGGACTTCCAGCCTCCGGATTGGATCCATCATCGGCAGTTGCCTCTGGTGAGGTCTTATTGATGGTACCAGCTTCTTCCTGCTCATATGTTGATGCAGGGGAAGTGGTAGCCTCACCATATTGCCTTATCTCCGTGCCACACTTGGAGATATGACATGTGATTCTCTGTGTTGTGCCTCCCATCAACACTTGGTTCCACCCTCTCTTCGGTTGGAGATACCCCAGTTGTGATTGGTTTCTGGGGAGAGGGTGGAGTGTTTAGATGGGTCAACACTTTGGCGATTATGAGGGTAGGGCTTTGTGGGGCGGTTTCAGTGGGTGATGGGCTAGAAGCAGATTGCACATGGGGAGGAATGTGCTCTTCAATGGCAATCTTCTCAATTGAGAAAGATTCCAGATTTGTGGCAGCCCCTGAAATGGTTGCATCAGGCTCCTGTTGAGAGGAAACCTGTGCGGTTGTGGTAGGTGGAGTCATGGTGACTGCTGGGAGAATCTGACCAGCCGTCACTTCCTGCATTTATGTTGCAGGGGCATCCTCAGGGACTCATCTCACTGAACAGCCATGGCAGGGACCCCAGTGCCAACAAGTCCCTCAGCATTAAGCTGGTTCTCGATGATGGCCATAATGAACCGAGGATACAAGATCCAACGGTTAGAAATAGGTTTTGTGGCCATATCCTTGATTTCCAAAAAGATATTTCAGTGAAGTTCAAAGGTTGTTTTTCAAGGATGGAATATAATACCTGTTGCCACCTTGTCGACATCTGGTCCCATGAAGATGTTTTGGGGGCCAGACATACATTCACCATATGGAAGATGAGTCGTTGGGGATCTGGAAAATGTTTCTTCAACAAGGTTGAGGCAGAAAGGTCACCCTGATAGTCATTGGCAGTGAAATAGAGATCAAGGGCGCCTTTGGGGTAGTTGTAGGGAAGTTGGCATCCTCCAGCTTTAGGGTTTGTCGAATAGTAGCTGGAGTGATAACCACCGGATGATTGTTCACGGAGGACCGGAGAGAGACCTCGCCATCGTTTTCTCCGGTTTGGACGGTTATGTTCGTCCAGAACTCCGATAGGGAGTTGGTGTATATGGTGGGGTTGAGAAGGAAGGCCGTTTGGTATGAAGATTCAATCATCAGATCGACGACATTGTGGAACTTTGACCAAAATGGCGATTTTGTATGGTATGCGACACAGTTGTGTCGAGGTTTGATTTGCATGGCCGCCATTAATGGTGTATGGGAAGTTTCAGAGGTTTTTGAAAGTTAGGTCAAGTGAGAATAAAAAGCTCTGAAGGTTGGGTATTTATAGGGTATGGCATAGGTTGAAAGAAAACTACTGAAGGTTTTGGTGTTAGTCATCAGTTGTTGAAGCGACTGATGACGTGGTTTTAACCTTCAGTGGTTGTAACATCTGAGGACTTGGTGTTAATCTTCAGTAGATGAAACTACTAAAACCTTGGTTTTGTCCATCAGATGTAAACGGCTGAAGACTTGTTGTTAGTCATCAGTAGTTATAAACTACTGAAGACATGGTTTTCATCTTCAGACTTTGTAACAACTGAAGACTTGGTGTTAGCCTTCAGTAGTTGTAAACTACTGACATCAGTAGTTGTAAACTACTGAAGACATGGTTTTGCTTCAGTTGTTGTAAACAACTGAGGACTTGGTGTTAGTCATCAGTAGTTGTGAAACTACTGAAGACATGGTTTTGTCATTCAGTTGTTTGGGTATGAAACAGCAAATGTTGGTATCAGCTGAAGAGTAAAGTTACTCATCAGCTGTTTCCGTCAATTCAGTTGTTTCATTCTGACCTCCAAATTTACTCATCAGCTCTTTGGCTGACTTTCAGATGTTTCATTGGCCCTTCAGCTCTTGTGAATATTTATGCCTTCAGCTCTTGTGATTAGATGTTCACAAGTGCTGATGAGATATTCTTTAGAGCTGGTGAACAAATTGTCCAGTACTTATGTGAAAGATTACACATCAGTACTTGTGACCAAGATTTGTTCTTCAGTACTTATTTGTTTGAAAATTATACATCAGTAGTTGTAATCCACCTTACTACATCAGTTGTTTTCAACAAATAATGTACATCAGTACTTTGAAGCATTTTAGTCTTCCGTAGTTGTGAAAATACTGAAGACTCAATTACTTATCAGTACTTATATTTGACCTTTGCATACTAATGCTCATCAGTAGTTGTGAACTGAGAGCATCAGTATTGGTCAAACTATTCTAGCTGCAGCATACCAAGCCTTAGTACCAAGTTTTGAAATGTGGCACTAACTAAAGGCTTAGTAAATATATCTGCAAGCTCATCAGCACTAGGCACAAACTTTGGATCAATCAGACCTTTTTCATAGCAATCCCTAATAAAATGATGTCCGATCTCTATATGTTTGGTCCTAGAGTGCTGGACTGGATTTTTAATAATACAAAGAGCTGAAGCACTATCCATTAATAATGGAGTCTTAGTCTCTATAAAGCCATAATTCAAGAGTTGGTTCTGAAGCCAGAGTACCTGAGAAGTACAACTTGCAGCAGCAATCTACTCAGCTTCAGCAGTGGATGTTGCAATTGATGTTTGTTTCTTACTCTGCCAAGAAACTAAACAATTGCCTAGGAATTGGCAACCACCAGAAGTGGATTTTCTGGTGACTTTGCATCCTGCATAGTCACTATCATAGAAAGCAACTAATTTGCAAGAATGCCCAGTTGAATACCAAAGACCTAGTGATTGGGTACCTTGCAGATATCTAAAGATCCTTTTGACTGCAATCAAATGGGATTCTTTAGGTGCAGCCTGAAATCTAGCACAGGCACATGTTGCAAACATGATATCTGGTCTAGAAGCTGTAAGGTACATCAAGGACCCAATCATACATCTGTAAAGGGTTTCATCAACCGCTTTACCTTTCTGATCTACATCCAGTTGTGTGATGCTGCTCATGGGAGTAGAACAGGGCTCACAGGCTTGTAAATCAAACTTATTCCACAACTCTTTGTGTATTTGGACTGATGGATAAAGATTCCATCATCCCTTTGTTTGATTTGCAAACCTAGAAAGAACTGTAATTCCCCCATAGCCCTCATTTCAAACTTTTGCTTCATGAGCATTGTAAATTCATCACACAACTTTGGATCAGAGGATGCAAAATGATGTCATCTACATAAATTTGAACAAGGAGCTTATGCTGTCCTACAGTCTTTATGAATAAGGTTTTATCAATGGTGCCTCTAGTGAACTTATTCTCCAAAAGAAAAGTTGATAGTGTCTCATACCAGGCTCTAGGAGCTTATTTCAGCCCATAAAGAGCCTTATCAATCTTATACACCCAATCAGGATGTTTATTGTCCTCAAAGCCTGGTGGTTGACACACATAAACTTCCTCTTTTATTTTACCATATAAGAAGGCACTTTTGACATCCATTTGATAAACCTTAAGACCGTGAAAGGCAGCATAAGCTAAGAACACTCTAATTGCCTCCAGGCTGGCCACAGGGGCAAAGGTTTCATCATAATCGATGCCTTCCTCTTGTGCAAACCCCTGGACAACCAGCCTGGCCTTGTTCTTAACTATTTGTCCCTTTTCATCTGTTTTGTTCCTAAATACCCATTTGGTGCCTATTGCACACTTCCCTTGGGGTAAAGGAACAAGCTCCCACACTTGCTGTTTCTTGAACTGAAGAAGCTCAAGCTGCATTGCTTCAACCCATCCATTGTCTCTGAGTGCAACATGGTAGTTATTTGGCTCATGCTGACTGATGAAGAGAGCATAGAAGCAGAAATTGGACAATTGACTCCTGGTTGAAACTCTAGCATTGATATCACCTATGATTTGAGATGTGGGGTGATTCTTCAGCTCTTGATATACTATAATATCAGTGCAAGTGTTTGTAGGACTTTCAGCAGCAATAGATGGTGATGAAGATTCTTGAAACCATGTAGGAGATGGCAGCTCAAATGAAGTGGAGCATGCAGAAATCTCATCAGCATTTGTTGTGGATGGGGCTACTGAAGCTACAGGAGCATCAGGTTTAGTGGACTCAGGCAGGTTGTCACTAAACCTGAAAAGGTGAGTACTGGCTACATCATCATCAGTACCACCAGGTGGAGAACTGTTGACAGGCTCAACAGTTGGAGGTTGATAAGGAACATATTGTAGTATGTCCAGATCAAACAACTCAATAGGTTTTGTGGAATCTTGTCCTTTGGAGATTCATTGAACTTGACATGCAGAGTTTCTTCAACCATCTTTGTCCTACAGTTGAAAACTCTGTATGCCTTGCAAGTTGATGAATAACCAACAAAATACCCTGCATCCACCTTACTAGCAAACTTCTGGAGTGGATTGCTAGTGTTGAGAATGAAACAAGGACACCCAAAGGCTCTAAAGAAAGAAATCAGAGGGGCCAAATGATGAAGTACTTCATAAGGAGTCTTCATCAACCTCTTATTCACTAATGCTCTATTCTGCACATACCAGGCTATGTTGACAGCTTCAGCCCAATAGGTCAGTGGCAATCCTGAGTCAGCCAGCATTGACCTTGCAGCATCAATGAGAGTCCTATTCTTTCTCTCAACCACTCCATTCTGTTCAGGAGTTCTAGGAATACTGAACTGCCTTTTAATTCCCTTAGACAGGTAGAAGTCATCAAGTGTGTGATTTCTAAACTCTGTTCCATTGTCACTCCTTACACACTTGACCTGTAGGGAATACTGCTTCTCCACAAATAACACAAAGTTCATAATAGCCTTGGCGGCTTCATCTTTGGAGTGCAAGAAGAAAGTCCATACAAACCTGGAGTAATCATCCACAATTACCAGGCAGTATTTCTTCTTTGCCATGCTCATCACCCTGACAGGACCAAAGAGATCCATGTGCAGGAGTTGCAAGCAGGCAGTGGACTTTTGTTCTTCTATTGGAGGGAATGAAACTCTGTGTTGTTTTCCCTTTAAGCAAGCAGTGCAGTTGTCTTCACACTTGAACTCCTTCAAAGGCAATCCTCTTACTAAACCATGGCATATCAGCTGATTCATGTTCTTGAAATTAACATGCCCCAGCCTTCTATGCCATAGAGTAGACTCTTGAGGAGATGCCTTGGAGAATAGGCCGGGATGGCCTTTTAGATCAATTTTCTTGGAAAGATCTAAGGCATATACTCTTCCTGTCCTGTTGGCCTTCAGGAGAGTATATTCATCCAACACCTTGTCAATCAAACTCAGAAATTTGGATGACAGAATCCGACAGTTCTGGCTTGTGAAAAGGGCAACATGGCCTTTATCACACATTTGACTGACACTCAAGAGGTTGTACTTGAGATTCTCCACATGGTTGACATCATCAAACCTTATTTCCCCATTGGAAACAAAGCCTTTTACGATGATGTAACCCTTTGCATCATTGCTAAAGGAGACAAATCCCTTCTTTCCTTGAGAGTAGTCATTAAGAAGGGATCTGCTTCTTGTCATGTGCATAGATCCTCCACTGTCTACATACCAGATGCTTCTTTGGCATGTTGAAGAACCCTGCAATCATAACAACCAGTTAGTTAGTTTTAGAGACCCAAACCTTTTTGGTTTTGGGTCTGTTCTCAACAACAGGTGCAATACTAACAGGTGTGTTATGTGTGACAGCCTGAGTTAAAGAAGATGGTGTAGAAGAGGAACCTTTTGGCTTGGATTTCCTTTTCTGTGGTTTCAACACAGGAGCATCTAAATGGTTGACTCTTCCCATTAGATGTTGAACCATTATCACAAGTTGTGTCTGACTTTGTGATAAAGCTTTCAGCTCTTCAGACAC
This sequence comes from Flaveria linearis, assembly GCA_024085815.1. Lineage (NCBI taxonomy): Eukaryota > Viridiplantae > Streptophyta > Magnoliopsida > Asterales > Asteraceae > Flaveria > Flaveria linearis. The sequence continues at coordinate 27,731,835 of CM044004.1, forward strand.
ATTGGGGCTTGCTGGTGATGGATTCCTGTGTTGCACCATCTTCTTTGAGCAACCTCAGCTGTTGCCTGAGTAACCCTACCTTCTTTTTAGATTTAGCTTTGGGCTTAGGGATTTCAGGCTTTGGTGTTGCTAGTACAAACTTGGTTTCAAACTCATTTTTCATTTTATTCATTTGCTCTTTAATTTTCACTTTTTGTTTGAGTTTGGATCCCCTTTTGTACCAACAATAATCAGTAAGATGATTGAACAAGCCACATACTTCAAATGGCTTCTTCTTCATCTTTTCTTGATCATCAACTAAAGAAGATGAGACTGCTGAAGACTTGTTCTTCAGCTGTTTGCTATCAGTACTAGCAGTTTTCTTCCTTGTAGTACCTGCTTTCCTGACCTATTCTTTAGTTGTCTTCAAACCTTTTCTACTGTCAGTTTTCTTCTCTTCAGTGCTGGCAGTAGTTGAGGTTTGAACTTCAGGTGTTATCACTTGCTCTCCAGTACTTTCAGTACTTCTCGAGACAACACCTGAGTTGATCAACTTTTTGATCATGTGACAGTCAGCATTTGGACCATCAGCTGTTGTAACATCAGCTGATTAGTTTTGAGTGGAATTAATGCTGACTTCTACCTCTGATGATGCTGTATCAGAAGATAGTAGGTCACATGATGAGAAGGATTGGTTATTGCTCTCTCCATCAGATTCAGCTTCTGCTCTTGGAGTAAAATCTGTAGGAGGAGCAGTGTGATTATAACCAATGCCAAACTACACATTGGAAGATGATTGCTTACTAAGAAGCATTTCAAAACCCTTGCATGATTGCACCCATCGATCACACTCTACTTGGGTGGTTGCAAGAGTTTCTTTGAGGTCTCTGTACTTCTCTAGAAGTACCTCTTCCCTAGCCTTATCCTTTTTGATTTGGCATTTAAGCTTATAAATCTCATCATTTTTATCATTAAGCACAACCTCAAGTTCAGCTTTTCTTTTGGAAATGGTTTGCTCTAGCTCAAAGTTTTTATCAATTAAAGCCACATTTGCCTCTCTAATAGAAGCAAATGCTGCTATGCATGAATCAGAACAAAGTTCGGCTTTAGCCTCAGAAGATACCTGTGATGAAGCATTGGATGATGATCCATCAGCAGACTCAAAGGCCATTAGAGCAAGATTCCCAAATGGATGATCACCACCATGTTGACCAGCACCTTGGAGTAGTTGTTCCTGACCAGATAAATCATCTGGCAAACTACTCCAGTCAATAACTCCTGGGGTGAAGAAGCTGTGTTGTTGAGGTTGGGGTTGATGATGAGATTGGGAAGGTTGAGGCTCACGGAGAGCATGTGGTGGCTGAGCAGAATGTCCTTGAGCTTGACTGGGCTGAGGCACATAGTAGCAGGGGTATGGGTATGGCATATGACCCTGAGGCACAAAGTAAGCAGGTGATGCCTGTGCTGGTGATGGATGACTGGAACTGGTGGAATGTTGCCCTCTGTGCTGTGAGTTATTGCTTGGAAAAGTCACAAAGGGTGCAGAGGAGTTAGATCCAGATGATCTACACTCTCTAGCAAAGTGACCAAGCCTATGGCACTTGTGACACCTCAACTTGCTCTTGTCAAAACCAACTTTGGTTTTGCCAGAGAGACCAGGAAATTTCCTACCAGTTCTCTTGTAGAACTTTTAAGATCGAATATTTATCATGGCCATCTGACTCAAAATATCCATCTCTTCCAGATCATCATCTGGAATGCCCTTCAAGTCCTCCATCAGGAAACACAGGTTATCACTGCTACCCTCTAAACCACTATCAACACCAACAAAAGCATGTTCAGAGTTGGTAGAGAAATCAATATGCTCATCATAAGAACTCTCTGATGCAGCATATTCCGACTCCTGACCTATCAAGGCAGCATTGCCAGTGACAAAGTCATCAGTGAGCTTGCCAGAGTTGGACAACTTCCTCTTTTGCTCTATCTCTCTCTCAAATGTGAGCAGTTTCCCATGACGTTAGGTGACAGATAGAGTATCTAGATTTGCACTGGAGCGTAGGACAATGGTATAAGTGTCCCATCTCTCAGGCAGTGATCTGAGGAAACTGTTGTTCATCTGGCTATTAGAGTACTCTTGTTTGACCATCTTCAACTCAGAGATCAAACATGAGAACCGCTCATACTGGTGAGTCAGAGTCTCACCCTTCCTATGACAGAATGTCTCATATTGTTGGGCAAGGATGTCCCTAGTGTTTGCTAAGACCTCATTGGTTCCTCTGTATTGTTCCTTCAGAGCAACCCAGAGGTCATGAGCAGTTTCATGATGCAAAAGCCGTGAGTAGATCTCATTTGGAATAGCCATAGCCAGAATTCCATGGGCTTTAGCATCAATCTCGAATAGCTTAAGATCTTTGTCCGAATATTGTTCAGGTTTCTTTGGAACCTTCTCATTTGATCAGGGACGCTCACCATAGGCATGTGCAGCCCATGCACCACTGACTTCGAACAACCAGAACTGTTGACAGACAAGTGATGAAGCATACGACGTTGCCATATGTTATACTCGTTCCTCACAAGCATCGGAGGCTTGGTAGAGGAACCGGTATTGTGAGGATCGTTCGATGGTCTCGTCATCTCAGATTTCAGTCAAAATCAAGTTAAACAAAACAAATGTAGCTCAAAACCACAGAGAACCTCAAGTTTAACGGCCCGAAACAGCAGAATTCTCAATCTCTATAGCTAATTCTTGCAAATTGCTAATTCGATCAAACGTAGAGATCAAAAGAGCAGTTTCAATGATCAATGATGAAATCGATCAATGATTAACCTGCTCTGATACCATTTGACAGGATCTCAGCCTCTAGTTTGATCAATTAGGTTGTATTCGCAGCGTATTTAGCACGAGAATTAGCAATTACAGCAAGAACATAAAGGATTTTGCATGTAACAGTAAATATAGAGAGAGAGAACAATTCTACCAAAAAGGTAATATTCTATTTGCTCACACATTTCGACAAGGATTACAATTAGGTCATCTTCCTTTTATAGAGGAAGAATGACGTAGGCTGATGTCACTGATAGTGACATCAAACCGTTATTAACAAACTACTGAAATAAACACTCAACTACTGAAGATGTCAAACAACTGACATCTTCTTATAAAAAGCTAAGTGTTCTACTTATTACAAGTACTGAAAAAGAAACTACTAAAAAGCTACAACGACTGAAGAACAAACTTTTTAGTCGTTTACAACTACTGAACTATAACAGCTGAAGAACAAACTCTTCAGCTGTTGTACAAACTACTGAAAAGGAAAAATACAAAACAACTGAAAAGTAAAACCATCACAACAACTGAAGAAGACTTCTTCAGCTGTTGTGACAAAGTTGAAGCTTCAGCACTTTGGTCTTCAGACTTTGATCTTCAGATGATTCATCAGCTGATGACTTCAGTAGTTGTCATCAGCTGATGTCTTCAGTCATTGTCTTCAGACTGTGCATCAGTTGTTGATCATCAGCTCTTCAGTTCTTCAGTTGTTGATCTTCCGCACTTGTCTTCAGTACTTGAAGTCTTCAGTAGTTGTATTCATCAGTACTTCAGACTTCAATACTTATCTTTAGTACTTGGGATCTTCAGCTGTTGTTCTTCAGATCTTGATCTTCAGCTATTGAGTCTTCAGTCTTTGTCAAACTGCTGATGAAGCCTTCAGCAGTTGTTGTGATGTCATGTGGGACTTAGAGGTTTTCCTGATCTTGGCTCATTGGTTCTTTTCGTCCAACAGCTGTGGTGGTGGCAATAGTGGTGGCTGTGGAGGTAGGTGTGGTGGCAGTAGTGGTGGCTTGGCGTCCCCCAACTGCCTCTTTACCCCTTGCAGTAGCCACAACTCGGCTACCGATAGTCCTTATAATAGGCTCCTCGTCCGACTTTTCCTCCTCCTCATCAACCAGGAAGTCCCGGTGGATGGCAGCCTGCTCCGATCCACCGGGAGCAGAAGTACTACTGTGTTGAGGTGGTGGAGATATGGTAGACATGTTAGTGGCTCGTGTTTGACTGGGGCCTGAATCTCCACCACCTTCACCATCGTCATGGTAGTCATCATCGTCGTCATCGTCATCAGTAGGAATCACAATAGTCTCGACGTTTGAATCATTATCATCATGATGCCACTTCTTACGAGCTGGTGCCACGTATCCCTTATTGGCCAGATGGCCGAAGAGTCTCCTCATCAGGGGCTTGACTTGCTTCCTACGGTATACCTTCATTCGGCCCAAGATGGTGTCATCCATCACCTCTAAGATAACAGCATCGTCTTTCCCTTTAGGTAGTTGAGGAAGCTTCTAATCTATAATCATCTATAAGAATCATGAATACATATACACAAGCCTTCCTTGCCCATGGCCTCAATGTTCTCTGTCCAGTAAGTAAAGAAAATGCGGGAGAAATTGAACAGATGGTTCAGTACCAGCGCAACATATGCGTTCTGGATTTGGTCTGACATCTCGTCGAACACTCCACGCCTGGAGGCGATTCATTTAAGGATCACATGTGCCAAATACATAAATTGGGGGCACATGTTACTCTTGTTAAGCACGCCGACATTGATGTCGCCGGCGTACTTGATCCTTAAAAATCATCCCCGAACTGTTAGGGGATGCAGCTTGGTTGGGTGGGATCCTTCCTCACCCAGATCCAAGACTCGCCTCAGGTCGTCTTCCCTAATCTCAATGACTTGTCCAAAGATAGAACTTCGGATACAGTAGGGTTCAGCAGAACGGTCGACGGTGGCATTCTCCTAAAATGCCTGCTGAATCGATCTATATGGTGTGTAGGGAGTGGAGATGGCCATATAGATACTCGATCTATGTAGAAATGAAATGATCCCGGAGAACTCAGACGTGTTCCAGGATGTAGATCAAGATGAGCATAAATGTTGTGCTTGGTGCTCATACTCCATCTCTCAGCCATGTTGCTGCAACAGAAGAAACATATACGTTAGATCCGTTCATAAGAGATAATAATTGAATTTGAAATGATTTTGACCAACTGGTTCAATCGTGCGATTGAACCGACTGAGTTCAGTCGTAAGATTGAGCCTACGACTGAACTTAGTCATGTGCTATACCATGTGGTTGAGTCAGTCGTGTGACTGAGTCACCGATTGATTCAATCGTACGATTGAGTCATATGTCTGGCTCATCATGCGACTGAAGTTCATCAGCCTGTCCATTAGTATATTGCACTATTCGACACCATAAATTTGAACCTTAGTCAAAACGTTAAATTATACTTCGTGTTAAGATTCATTAGGTTCGCAAGAACTCGAAATAGCACTTAATGTCATTTAAATCAACTTTAGTGTCCATTAAAGTGGCCAATGTTAGGGTTTTAGTCCTGGTTATTAGATTTAATAATTTCGGTCAATTAAGTTCGATTAAACCGCTCATTTGTTCTATTTTGGTCCGCAAAGTACCTGAAGATGAACACTATATGGTTAGAAATGGAATCGGAGAGTAATCACAGATAATAGAAATTTGGGTAGAGTGTCTGGGTATTGGGCGGTTTTTGAGAATTTGAAGTGGCGTAGGGTTTACGACTGATTGAGCCTCCTTTTATACTATTTTGGATTTCAGTCGTGCGACTGGACCCATGCGCATGACTTAATCGTGCGATTGGGGTTCAGTCGTGTGACTAACTTAGACTCCTTCATCCAGTCATACGATTGGTTCATTCTTATGATCCAATCGTATGGTTTGCCCCATACTCATGGTCCATTCATGTGATTTGCTAATACTCATGGTCCATTCGTGTGATTTGCTCGTACTTATGATTCAATCGTGCGATTGACTCATACTTATGATTCAATCATGCGATTGACTCATACTCATGATTCAATCGTGTGATTGGTTCATACTTATGATCCAATGATCATCTCAGACATGATCTTTTATCAGAAATCATTTGATCACCTCAGACGTGATCCTTTTAAATTAAAACCATTTGGTCACCTCAGACGTGACCCTTTTAATTTATGATTCACAGAGTTCATCTAGTTACATAGTCCGGCATTGACACCTAATTGATAGATAAAACAGAAAACAACTTGAATTGAAATAAAATAGAACATATTTTTGTGGTTTTGTTTGAGGTGGGGTGAAAGCATTTTAATTTTCCTTAAAAGATTTCTCCCCCTGAACAGAACAGCATCAAACATTTACATTTTATCTAGAAAGACTCTTATGGAATCATATAGGCCTAAATATAATCATTTGGGACCCTTTTACATATGTTTGCTTAACTTATTCTTATTTGTCTGAGAGTCAAAAGCACTTACAGGAAATCATACTAGAACTGTAAGAAGCATATAATGATTTTGACCGTCGAGGATTGCTGCCACGATGATTGTCAGTATATTGTCCACTTAAATCCATACACAGATTTTTGACTCACATTGGTGATTACTTAGATTTGTTATTTCAACAAGCATTTGTGGATCCCACACTTATATGGTAATCAACATTCCTCAGGAGATTTTTGAGCGGTCTACGGGTATAGACAAGAAGAAACTATTCTAAGAGCTTTGAAAGAGATGCCAAGCCTCAGGTCAGTGCCATCGCAGAGCAGAGGCGCAAACAACAACGAATTCTAGAATATTTAGGTTATGTTTATCCTCAGGTTAGTGCCATCGCACAGCAGAGAGGCACACAACCTATCTTCTTTTTTGAGCACTTTTCTTTTACACATTACGCACCAACAACATTAGTCGTTAGCTTGATCACGTTCAACATTTTTTTCATGTGCTTTGATCATTTTATAGTCATCCGCAGACATTTGTGGCGTTTATTTTGCTCGTCACCCCTTATTGAAAAGGCGTTGATTGTGTTAACCAGGGATAAGGTGGAAGCCTACAGCTAGTTGAACTATTTAGTTTTAATTTGTTTCACCAATGAAGTCTACTTGTCTGTTGTGTTGAATCTACCGACACATCATATAATGGACTAGCAACCTCTAGGCCTACTTTCTCCATGTAACCTTAGTAGCAGGCTAGTTTACTATCATTTTTCCTTTATTTGGCTTATCCTTCTCAGACTTGTAAGTTAATGTCATATTTTAAATATTTAGATCCTTTTGATGTCCCAAACAATTAGTTTCCTGTGTACTATCATTTTCCATAGTTTTGAATCAATCTCACAGATTTGATGTCTTTGTTTTTCTGCTTTTCTGCCCGCCCTCGTTTTTTTAGTAACTAAATACTGAAACTAAACTATTCTCCCCCTAAAATTCTAAAACGAAAATCTTTTGTGTTTTTGGATTTTAAAGACAGGAAAATAAAATAAAGAAAAATAGAAAATGAAAACTAAAACAGAAAGACGAACTAAGAACTAGATTCTTCTAGAATCACATCACTTTTCTTTTTAACGCTATTGACCTCTAAGAGATACAAAACCGAGGTTTATCAAACGCTTTTGTGTAGAGGTCGGCGCGTTGAAAATCTGTATTAATTTTAACAACATCGATTAATTGCTTTTCAAAACAGCCATGTATAAAGTGATATTTAATACAGATGTGTTTAGTCTTTGGGTGCTGGACCGGATTTTTAGTGACAGCAATTGCAGTAGAATTATTAACATAAATAGGGGTGTTAGAAAAATTACAAACCGTAGTCTCACATTTACTGTTGAATCCAGATGATTTGAGAACAACAACTTGCAGCGTCAACGTATTCGGCATCACATGTTGATAGAGCAACCGACGTCTGCTTCTTACACTGCCAGGTGACTAATTGTCTTCCGAAGAACTGACATCCTGCTGATGTTGACTTGTAGTTCATCTCACAACCACCGTAATCCGAGTAACTATACGCTTTAAGCTCAAAGTCATCATCATGAGGATGCCGCAACCCAAGTGTTAGTGTAGCCTTCAGATAACGAAAAATCCTCTTTACCCCAATTAGGTGATTTACTTTGGGTTTTGCCTGATATCTGAAACAGAGACACGTGGCGTACATAATATCAGGACGAGAAGTTGTGAGGTATATGAGAGATCCAATCATTCCTCGATACATAGTAGCATCCACAGATCACCATTTTCATCGGGTGCCACATTGTGGTCCGTGGCAAGTGGAGTCCCTGCAACCGTTCATTCTCCATGTCAAACCGACTAAGGATATTGCCTACATATTTCGTCTAATGAAGGAAGATACCATTTGGTGTTTGATCTACTTGTAGACCGAGAAAGAACTTTATCTCTCTCATGGCGCTCATTTCAAACTCAACTCTCATCACAAACTCGAATTTTTTACATAATGCGTCGTTATTGGAACAGAAGATTATGTCATCCACGTATATCTGCACCAGTAGTAAATCACCGTCATTTTCCTTGATAAACAATGTGCAGTCAATGACCCCTCTGCGAAAACCATGTTTCAGTAGGTGAGTGGAGAGTTTCTCATACCAGGCTCGAGGGGCCTGATGTAGCCCGTACAAAGCCTTGTCCAGTTTGTACACTCTATCCTGATGATAAGGATCCTCCAAACCTTCGGGTTGACTGACATATACTGTTTCACCATGAAGGAATGCACTTTTCACATCCAGTTGATAGTCTTTAATCTGCATATAGGATGCATAGGCTATGAAGATACGGATTGCTTCCATCCTTGCCACAGGTGCAAACACTTCATTGTAGTTAATTCCTTCGATTGGCCTGAACCCTTGAACGAAAAGCTGAACCTTATTTCTGATTATGACCCCTTGGTCATCTTTCTTACACCGAAGAACCCATTTTGTGCCTATCACCTTTGCACCTTTTGGTCTATCCACAAGTGTCCAGAATCCTAACTTCTTGAACTGAAGGAGTTCTTTTGCATAGCACTTACCCATGCCTCATCTTTTAAAGCCTCACTGACATGCTTTGGCTCAAATTGAGACACAAAGCATCGATAAGCACCATCGTGTAGATATCCATTTTCCATGACTAAAGCATAATCAGCTAAGTATAGCTGATTTCTTGTTTGAACTCATGATAGAATATCCCCGATGATGTTGTCCAGGGGATGATGTACATTAACTCGAGTTTCGGGAGTAGTTGGTACTGCAACTTCAGTGTCCAAATTCTAAACAATTGGAGTAAGTGGTTTAGAAGTTTCAGATGCATCATGATCAGAGGCTGGAGTACTTTGGTAGTAGGAACCTGCTCCTCCTGTTCCACATTTGTGGTTTCAACTTCATCATCATCAGAGGAAGAATCACTTACCTCAAGCTCTCCTCCTGAAGGGCTAGAAGTATCATCTAATGGAACTAATATGTGGAGTCTAGTGTAGGAGCATTCAGAACATCGTACATCATTCGAGCAGCTAAGTCATCATCAGAATGGGAATGAGGTAGATTGACGGATTTGGAATATCCATCATAGTCGAAGAAAAAGGAAGGTCCTTTTCCCGCAAGGGGGTTGTGTTGGTCCATAAACACTTGAATCAATGAAAATTGTAAAGAATTTGGATTAAAATGACATATAATCTTGATGAACAAGGAAGAACACTCAAGAACACAATGAAAATCCTCACTTTGATCCATAAGGATTGCAAGAATATTATTTACATGAAAACCTCCCAATCCTTGGCTCTCTTTCAAGCACCTAAACCCTAATTACTCTTATCCTTATATAGTGAATATAAAATCCACTAATTACACATTAAGCACCTAGACTTAGACTAATAAGGGAAAATTACAAATAAACTAAAACATGACTAAAACTAGATTAAATATATTTTGTTGACACAAAATATATTTATTACAATAAAGATCCTAGTCACAATATATCTTCAATGTCTCGTCTCGGGTCTTTGTCTCGAATGCCTTTTTGCGTTTTCTGTTGACTTTGACAGTGACGTTGACTTTTGTTGACTTGGACTATGTTGATAATATAGACTATCATTTTCAGACCCAACAATACTCCCCTTAGTCTATCATTATTAACGTCTTCAAAATAATTCAGCACTGAGAAGTCAACCAAAGAATGATCTTCAATCTCCCCCTAGATTGAAGCTTTCCGAATCTTGTCAAAACCATTTTGCAGCCATAACCATTAACAAAATAGCACCCAAGCAGCTTCTAACCTACTTGCACGTAGCCTATCATCCACTCAAACCCCATCATAAACAAACATCAATTGTGCGGCCCCTTTTTGCCCTGCAGCATACAAACAGTCAACAAAGAACAAGAAATTGACCCATTGACATCACGTGCAGCTGCTCATTTTCATGTCAAAGAGCTAACCAAACAGTAGCCGCTTGGACCGTTTTTCAACAGCAGCCAACCATAATACAAAATACATTTGCAGCCCTTGGTATCCATAACAAATAGCAGCCCAGACCGAACTGCAAGCAGCCCCAAATCACTTTCATTAAGCTTAGCAACCTCTAACTATAATACTTGTGCTGCCTCCTAACCACATTGACCCATAACCATCATAAACAGCTCACACTTCATTACAAACCTCATCTTATCAACCATTTGCAGCCGTGAACACACTTTAGATCAATCACAGCCATATATCCCTTGGTTTGCAACTCAAAAAAATCAATCCAAAACCAACCCCTGCTGCGTATTCTCAAACAATTTGCAGCACACACATTCTTATTGCAGCCATCATACCATAAGATCGTCCAATCTCATATGTCATGTATTGCAGCCAAAACTAAGCACGCAGTCAACTACTGTGTCAAGCAAAAATCAAACAATCACAGCCTTTGGACAACCCACGCAAACATCAAATGACATTCAATCAAACAACCTCACTAAGTCTAGCTTTAAAGTCACCACAATCACAACATAAACATCCTCTTGCAGCCTTGCACTTCTCCACCATCATACAATAACACAACCACATACAGCAGCCTTCAAGTGACCAAAACTGCAGTCTACACACCATCATACTACCACTGCTTGAAGCCTCACTTAAACACTCCTAACCAGCTGGTCAACCAACTTATATTTCAATCCATTGCAACCCCTGTACTTTAATCATCTAATTAAACTCCTGCAGCAAATATCAAACCAAAACAGCAGCCAAGCGGCCTATATCATACTACTCATATACAACCTTTTTTTTACCCATTTTTGTGCAGCAAAAACAAAACAAACAGCTAATACTTATTCTTAACAAACCTCATCAAACCACAGCCTTCAATCAAACGCAAAGAACCAAACCAAGTTGCCCATTTGCCATCCTAAACCATCTTCAAAACAACCAAATAACCAACTGCTCAACCAACTTCATTTTCAAACGATTGCAACCGTGTGTATTTAACCTCAACTATTACTCATTAACTCAACACAAAAACATTTTTAGCATAAGCACTGATCAAAGCAGAATAAGCATAAACAGTGTTACCATAGCCTTCACAAACAGCAGTTTCAAACACCCTTTTAGCCGATTCAACTTTCCCCAATCTACCAAGAACACTAATCACAGAGATAGCTACTTTACCTTGCTCTGTTCTTTGCCTTTCGCGTGATACCACGAATTCGAAGCATTGGATCGCCATCGACCACTCGTTTCGATTACCCAATTCGCGTAACAAGAAGCTGTAATCATCACACCCACAAAACTTCGATTGAAAGTTTAGTAAAACCGATTTGATTAATCGATCATCACCACTGCAACGAATGAGCTGTTGCAGAGCATCTTCAGCTAAAACAGTGTCGGGTGGAGTTACTGGATTTGGGCCGGCCGAAGTGCATCTTGGAGACGAACAGGGTGGACCGGCGGCCGGAGAAATCGGCGGCGAGCTCCGGTTTGGAGGAGAGGGGGTGATATTAGGGTTCCGGTGGACGGATGTGGGGTTCCGGGGCGGCGGAGGGTGGAGATTGGTGTGGCCGTTAGGGGTGCGGCGGTGGTGGTGGGGGTGGGGGTTGTGGAGGTGGTGGTTTTGGTAGGGTTTTGCGGTGGTTAAAGTGGGTGGGTGGAGGAGGCCATGGTGGTGGTGGTGGTGATAAGGTAGGGTTTGGTGGTGGAGATGAAGAGATGAAGGGGATGATGGTAGGTGAGCTGGAGTGTGTGTTCGTGGATGTGAAAAAAGTAACAAATCTTCACATTTAATTCAAGATGGATCTCAATTAGGCTCTGATACCAAATTGTTGGTCCATAAACACTTGAATCAATGAAAATTGTAAAGATTTTGGATTAAAATGACATATAATCTTGATGAACAAGGAAGAACACTCAAGAACACAATGAAAATCCTCACTTTGATCCATAAGGATTGCAAGAATATTATTTACATGAAAACCTCCCAATCCTTGGCTCTCTTTCAAGCACCTAAACCCTAATTACTCTTATCCTTATATAGTGAATATAAAATCCACTAATTACACATTAAGCACCTAGACTTAGACTAATCAGGGAAAATTACAAATAAACTAAAACATGACTAAAACTAGATTAAATATATTTTGTTGTCACAAAATATATTTATTACAATAAAGATCCTAGTCACAATATATCTTCAATGTCTCGTCTCGGGTCTTTGTCTCGATTGCCTTATTTGCGTTTTCTGTTGACTTTGACAGTGACGTTGACTTTTGTTGACTTGGACTATGTTGATAATATAGACTATCATTTTCAGACCCAATAGGTTGGTGTATCTTTGTACATCAACGTTGCACCACACTTCTACCTGACCAGTTGAGTTATTGTAAACCCCTTATCTGGTATACTGTATTCAAGGAAGATACCTTCTTCTGTCTTCTCGCAGAACATCCCAGTCTGATTCTTCTTTAGTAGCATGCAGGGTGCACCAAATGGTTCCAGATACTCTAAATTGGTCTTACGTTGTTGGAGCAACTCATAACATGTTTTTCCATGACGTTTGACTACCAAGACCCGATTTAGAGTGTGACATGCATTAGCTACTGCCTCATTCCAGAATTGAATTGGCAATTTGCAGTCAACTAGCATTGTCCTTGCTGCCTCTATCAAGCTCTGATTCTTCTTTTTAGCAACACCATTCATTTATGGACTGTAGGCAGAGGTAAACTGATGAACAATTCCTTTCTCTCAACAGAAGGCCTTCATCCACTTATTCTTGAACTCTATCCCGTTGTCTGATCGAATCTTTCTTACTTTCAGCTTGAAAAGAGACTCCAATGTGGTAACAAGATGTTTGAATGATTCAAAGGTCTTTGATTTAGCTTTTAGAAACATCACTCAAGAGAATCTTGAGTAATCATCCGTTACCACAAAGCAATACCAATCCCCGGCTATGCTTTTTGTGCTGACTGGGCCAAACAGATCCATGTGTAGAAGCTCAAGAGGAATGTTGATGGAATTAACTTTGTTTGCTTTGTGAGACTTCTTGGTTTGTTTCCCTTTCTTGCAAGCGACACAAAAATCTGGGAGCTGGAAATTCTTGACTGTCACTCCATCTACCAGATCGTTCTGAACCAGATGATTCATCTTCCTGGGATTGATGTGTCCCATTCTCCTATGCCAGGAGACTGAATCTCTTTCTGTTGCTTTTGTCAAGAAGCACTGAGCAGTAGGCTCAGTTGTCGAGGCTTTTGATAGGTCCAAGACATACAAGTCATTGTATCTTGAAGCTGACATTAGAACTTGCTCCTCTGGGATGACATACTCCTTCTTTAGTATGTAACACCTCTTGTTGTCAAACACAACCTTAAATCCCTTATCACATATTTATGAGACAGAAAGCAAGTTGTTCTATAGTTGCTGAACATAATTGACCTTGTCAAACTTCACTTTCTCGTTTCCCACTTCACCTTGCGTGGTGATATAACCTCCTTTATTCCCAGCGAATGATACGTGTCCCCCTTTTATTTGCTTGACGTTGAAAAAGAGGGACGAATTCCCGGTCATGTGCCTGGATGCCGCACTATCAATAATCCAGGTATTAGTGATAGCGCTTTAGCGGACACCCTGCACATACCATGGAAATGATTAGTTCAGGTTTGGGACCCAAGCCTTAACTGGCTTGGGTGTCCCAGAGGTATCACATATCATGAACTCAACCCACTGACTTTCAGAGGATAAGGGCATATCTTTCTTTTCCTTGTCTTCACTATCAGACACATTACTTGATTTTTCTTTCCATAAACCAATTCTGTGTAAGGCCTGTTTGTGGTAAACAGACGGCTGGCTTATGGTTTGAACTTTAGGTTCACTAATAATCCTAGATTTAACCTTAGGTGGCACAGCTTTGCTTTTATCTTGTCTGTGTTGACTTTGGTGTTTTGGAGGAGTATTATATCTGGTTTCACAAAATCACAATTTTTCAGCATCAAAAAAGTTCAATAATCTTTTTTGGTGTCTGATAGTAAGGACAATTTGGAGAGATGTGTCCTAGTTTTCCACAGCTGTAGCAGGATCTCCCTTCGACAGTATGAGGAAAGCGTTGATATGGGGTTGAGTTTGGTCAGGGGCTGGGTAATTTCTTATCCATTTTAGATGTTTCACCTTCTTTAACAAAATTAATTGTTTTGACATTTGGAACATCTTTTACTTTCATTTTATTTTGATTTTAATGACTTACTGGTTTAGGGTTTATTGACTTAGATTGTTTAGGTTCTGAAATAGACGTTTTTGAACCTGATCCTAAGTTAACTTTTTCAATTTTATCAGTCAAGTCTTCAACAAGCATCTTATCTTTAGATCCTAAAGTAGTATTATTCTGTTCAGTGACAGACTTCACCGGTTTACCCGTTGAATCTGGATCACTGACAAGAGGAGTTTACACCACATGATCCTTTACCAGGTTATTATTAATTGGTCTACATTCAGTGTTCAAAAGGATAGCATTTGGTGGCGGTACTACTTTATAACCCAGTCCTTCCCCGCCATTTTGTTCTTTCACTAAGTTTTGAACTATGTGTGGAGAACTTGCCAAACGGTGCAGTTTTTGTTTTAAAGATTCAACTTCTACTTGCAAAACTGCTTTGTCCTTTTTTGATTCAACTTCTACTTGCAAAACTGCTTTATCCTTTTTAGTTTCTTCTAAAGAATTTAAATAGAACTTAATATCATTAGATTGATTTAAAGCAATAACCACGGTTTCCCTTAGTTGTTTCCCTAACAGTTCTATCTTTTCTTTAAAGCTGCACTCATTTTGTTTAAACACATGATTAGCTTCAGTGTAGAGTTGTAAATCATATACTAGATTATCATTGTGTTCTGATAATCTATAAAATATTAAATCAATGCTTTCTCTAAATTTTTCACATTCAGAGAAAGCATGTTTACCAAATAATTCGTCTTTAGAATGTACCTGTGTAGAACTAGACGAATCAGCCATTAACGCAGCGTCAGACTCTTCAGTGACTGGAAAATCTGAGTTTAAAGCACTTAGCTCTTCTTCAACCAAATGATCAACGACATCCCTAGCTTCTTCGATATCTGAACTAGCATGATCAGCTATGATGTCTCCCTCACTTCCAGATCCATCATCTAAGGTATCAACTAATGCAACATTGGATTCACCCTCAGATACGAATCGGAAGGACCAGTCTTGTCCTTCATCACCTTGAGCAACCAAAGCTTTAGAATCTTTACTTGACGATGCTCCAACCTTCTCCTTATCTTGACGATTGAATGTAGGAAAAGGATTTCCATTTCCAGTCTTCTTTGGCTTTATGCACTCACGTTTGAAGTGCCCTTTCTCTCCACAAGTGAAGCACATGACTTTGGTTTTGTCAAATCCAAATGTTGTGTCTTTAGTTGCAACCAACTTCTGCCCCATCTTCTTGACAAACTTCTTGGCTCTTCTAACAGCACTAGAGAAGGCCAACATAATGTTCGTACATTCCAGCTCAATTTCATCAACTTGCTCGTAGTCCTTATCAGGAAGATGATAGTTCCTAATCTTACCATCAACTAACCCATCATAAGATTGAACAACAACAGCTAGAAGGTCCATATGTTCTTTAGCAACTTCCACGGTGACATTTCTGAGATTCTCGGTTTTTAACTTGGTAGTATTTGCCTCAGGAACAATGTATTGGGTACTAGTTGACCCTGACATTTCAGTTCCTGATAAGCTGCCTTGGGAAGGAGCAGACGAGTTAGACACAAACGTCATTTGAAGCGGTGCCCCTGATGATGCAGGGGTTGGAACTGAGTTGTATAGTGCATGATTCTGAGCATAGGATCCTTTCTTTGACTTGTATTTCTGACACAGCTCTTCCTCCCTTAAATTCAGAATGAAATCATTGATGTCTAAAGTAGCAAGAACATCGTTTTATCTCAAATTAGAGACAAATAGATCCCATTTGTCTGGCAGACCATCAGCAAAATTAGAGACTTTATCTTCCATGGAGGTGGTCACGCCATGAGTGTGCAACTCACTCATCACATGATAGAATCTGTCAATAATATCATCTAAGCTCTCTTTTCCAATTGGTGAGAAATTGTCGAATTCCTTTTTAAGAGCTTTTTCCTTCAGTGCTTTTAGAGTTACATTGCCTTCGTATCTCTTTTCCAAGGCCTCCCATAATTTCTTTGACTACTTGTTCTCAAAAAACTAATGAAATATGTCCTTAGGTATAGAATGAGTCAACAAGGCATATGCTTTCTTTTTAGTATTATGCATAGTCTTCTGGGATTCACTCATTCCTCCCAAAGTCAACATTACCCCATTTGCACTGACTGGTACCACATAACCAGAGATAGACGTCCACAGATTAGGGTCAACTCCATTCAGGTAGATTTCAAACCACTGTTTTCACTGTGGGTATTCATCCAACGTTAACAGCTTTGGCGGTTTGTTGTGGTTCCCGATCTCACTTTCCAGAAGTAGAAGATTTTGGATATGTGAGTCCTTTCCAGTGGTGAATACAGAGAACTGATCTTCCATAGCTTTGAACTTGATGAATTAAGAATAGGACGAATGAGGTCAACCGTATGGAATAACTCAACCGTGCGAATGAACTATGCGAATGAGTCCAGTCGTGCGATTGAACTATGCGAATGGGTTTTAGTCGTGCGATTGAGCTAATTGTGCGACTGAAGCTGCTGCTGCGGGAAAAAATCGAATTTTTGAACACTTGACTCAAAATTATGAATTTTACAAACCCTAATATGTCGTATGGGAAAAGGTCGAAACTTTTAACACAGAGACTCGTCAAAAACAAGTTTTGAAGCAAAAAAATGAATCTTTTGAATGAAAACGTTAGTTTTGACACCAAAACCAATTGAATCAACGCAAAATCACGAGCCTAGGCTCTGATACCACTTGTTAGGACCATGTACGTACAGAGTACTAACGGATTCTGCGTGAAACCAGATCAAATAGTGCGGAATTCTATTTGATTGGTGATCCAGTCAGTGAGAACGAATAACCTGATCGATCTAACGATGTAACAAATGTTAAAAACAGATTGGAATCGATCAGGAACGAACTATGAACTTGGATTTGCGACTTGGGACGCTCTGGACGGCTAGGGTACGGAAGTATTCGAAGTGTTGTGAAGTGTTATGTTTTTCCACGAATTAAGTGGTATTTATAGGTTATGAGTGTTCGATCGTACCACTGAACCATTAGCATGGTTCAGTCGTGCCACTGAATCAATCTTATGTCTCAATCATACGACTGATGCAGTCACCTGGTTCAGTCAAGTATGGTTCATCCATGCGTATGGGCCATAAGTATGGTCCAGTAGCATGAATGTCCACATGACAAAGTTAAACACATTTCTAAGTTCCTATTGACTTAGAACTATGTAAAACAACATCAAACCTATATATTAAGTTCATATATGTGAATCACATTCAATATAATGATAACTTGATATAATCAATCACAAATAAATATCACAATGCATTTCATATCTCATTAATATCATCAATTACATCATATTAGATCATTGTAAGACATGAAAGACTTTTACATTTGAGATCATAAACTAGGTACATTAAGATGTATCAACATATCTCAAAGGTATACCGGTTTTAGGGCTATGGTATCCTTACGAGGGAAACTTTGAGCTACATGGATATACTCATAGTGATTATGGTGGATGTTGTCAAGATAGAAAATCTACAATGGGTGGTTATTAGTTTTTAGGTCCCCGATTAGTCTCGTCGCAATGTAAATGTCTCTGTTTCAACCCAGAAGCTGAGTACATAGCTGCTTCAGTAGGATGTTCCCAAATCCTTTGGTTACAAAACCAATTGTTGGATTATGGGTTCAATTTTCTTAAAGCACCAATTTACATTGATAACACAGCTGCTATGTTCATTACAGCTAATCCGGTTCAACATTCAAAAACAAAACATATCAAGATTCGATATCATTTTCTAAGCGATAACTCTGAAAAAGGTTTAATCATTTTGATTCAAATTGCAACTGAAAAACAGTTGGCAGACCTATTTACTAAAGCCTTCTTACCAAGATGGTTTGAGAATTTAATGGAGTCAATTGGACTTATTAACCATGTGTAAAACTAGTTTTAAGTTTTCTTTTAGTTCTTTGAATCTTAACATGATCAGATTCCTTCCTTATCCAAAAGGTCATAGTAAGAAAACGTGTGAAAGTTAATTGCCTGATTGTAGTTGTGTGTGTGTGTTTTCGTTTTACAGAAAAAAAATACAAAAATAGAAAATTCAAAATTAAATATAAAAATATAAAACAAAAACTACAAAAATAGAGCCTTTCCTTGTTAATTCATTTTTTAGGAATGAATCTGTTTTGCAACATGTGAGAAATGATAGTACATTAGTGAGATCAGTTGCATATTTCATTCGACAATAAAGGCTGACATGATCAGATATGATGTGTAGACAATCTCATGCTACTATACTAAAAAAGTAAATTCTTGTGATTAAACTAAATCATCTATGCATGTATGCGTGTTCATCTAAGTACTTTTGAGTTGTATTAGCTTATCAATCTTTGATTGCTTGTAAAGTTACAACACTCACACCTGGTGGTGATATGACTAACCATGAGATCTGTTACAAGCATTATCTCACTTCTTTCTCATGAGTCATCATAGACCTAAAGTGATGAGATATCCTCTGTTATAAGTGATTACAGACCTAGATATTCTCCTTTGATGCAAAAGATGCCAATGTGCACAACCCATTCCAATGGATGGTTAGAGTTGATCAAGTGGTTTATCCATGATCATTATCTCCTAAATTATCAACATGAACTCTGGCTATGCATATATGTCTGGTAATAAGTTGAGAATTTGTGTTTTCTTGCATGTATTGATGATAGTTGATATCTCTAAGTCTTTGTATGAGTCACATCATGTCATATCTAATTTTACCCTAATCAATCCAAGAATTGACAAAGTAAGTGAACTGATTCATTTATCAAAAATACTCATTGTCTGTCCTTGGATCTTGTGTCTCCTTTGCAGTTAATTCACTGACCTGGAATACACTTGGGTAGGATTTACTCTTTGTCTATGACTATCCATATTTTATTTTATTTTAATATGCTGATCTTCACAGATATGACCTCACTGCATACAATGATTCTATTGTAAATATTACATTTTTATTATTTTTTTATTTTGATTTTATGCATGTTCTATGTGTGCAGGCAATTTAACAATGATCAGTGTGATCTTCTTATGACAACTTGGGAAACTTCTAAGTTTGTAAAACTTAAAAAATTAGGCGGAGTAATAAAGTAACAGTTTCTAAGAAAATCAAAATTAAAATTTTTGAATGGAAAGGATGAAGCTAAATGTTCAAAGCATGTGTGTGTTTGATAATGTAAAATTTTGATAATCTAAAATGAGCCTATAAAAAGTTTCAAGTGGAAAAGCTTCTTGCAGATTTTATAAATGAGACCCTTTTGTTTAAATTTGAGACTAAAATAAAGGGAAATTGTATTTTGAAAAATTAAATAAAAATAAAAGGGTTTAAAATGTCAAAAGTGAAAATTGAGGGTCAAAAATAAAAAGTTTGATAAAAAAGCCAAAATCTGAATCAAAAAGTCAACGTTTGAGTCAAAAAGTCAAAGTTTGACCAAAGATTGAAAATTTTCATAAAGAACAGTGAAAATGGTCAAAATTAGGGTTTGAATGAATTTTGTAAAAAATGTCAAGTGTTAGACGTATGGAAATGTCTCATACGCCTAAACAGTTGTCATGAGTCTTCAATTTTGGTTAAGTGTTAGGCGTTTCAACCAAACCTCATGCGCCTAAACAGTGCCAGACTTTTCATGTTGAAAATAACCAAGTGTAAAGCTCATACGCCTAAACAGTTCTCATACAAACTGAATATCCATGTTTTTGCACAAGCGTTAGATGTTTCAGGATGGGTCATACGCCAGAATAGTGATCGTGAGCCTAACCAGTGATCATGCTCCTGTACAGTGCAAATGTGCCTAAGTCCTTGAACAAAATTGACCAAGTTTTACTCATGCGGCTAGAGCTCATGTGTCCAAAGAGTAGTCATGCGTATACACAGTGTAAACGCATCCAAGAGTTGTTCACTTAGTATAAATTCAACACTTGACTGATTTCATTTCATTCGACCATATTCATACTTTCAAACACTCTTTTATTATTCTCAAATACTCACAGATCATCATTTCATCTTGTTTACACTGATTATCTAAGATTGTGGTTATTTTAAGGTATAATCAGTGATTCGAAGTAACTTGCTGAGTGTAGTTCATCAAATCACAGTTCATAATCTTCACATTCACTTGGGCGTTTGAACCCTAGTCGGGCGTTTGAACCCTAAGTGAATGAATGAGTTGAAAATTTTGATGATAAACAGTGATAAAATTATCAAATTGAACCTAAAATTGTTAATAATACATGATTTCGACTTGGTTAACAACAAACAATCTGCATGTCATCACAAAATTTTCGATGATTCATCTTTTCATCAAATAAAAAATAAAAGAAATTTAAAAAAAATATGAATCGACAAATCAATCTTTCAAATGAATCTTACCTGTTAATCTTCAAATCTCAAATAAATTTTTACAAATTAACAAGAAACAAGTTACTTGATTGAGATTGTGTTTTAAAATTTGATTGATTTCAAAAATCAGTGAGTGTTTAACACTTAGAATTTTTTAAACGATCAAATTTTGAAATTAAAATATATCAAGTAAACATGTAAATTTAATTCATACTAATTCATGTTTCTTTGTGTATTACAGATGGCTGAGTTAAAGTTTGAACCAAAGCATAATGTAGCAGCTTATCTAAATGAAGAAGTTAGAGAAGCAGCTGGCTATGAAGAGATTATCAGATTTCTGCTAAGAACTAAGTATGTGTATGCCATGTGTGCAAGACCAGCTATCAATGCCAGATTGATAAAGTGATTTTAGAGAACATCAGAGTTAGAGAGAGATGATGAATGAAACAAAGTACTCGGAGCATTTGTAACCAATGATAGAATGACTTAGGTTTCTGAGCAAGCAATCACAGTAGCTCTTAGACTTGGAGAGAATGAGCCTCAAGATTTAGCTGAGTACACATTTAATGAATGTAGAGAAGTGTTCATGATGATTGGTCACCTTGACAACTTCCCTAAGAAACAATTCTTCAGGGCAAGGGTGTACAATCATTGGATGTTACTTTGTTACATATTCCGACATTGCATGTCCAAGAGAAGTGCTAGATAGAGTTCACTCCCAGTAGACATTGCATCTCCTATCATTGCCTTAGCCACAAACAGAAGATTTAACATGGCTAAATGGATCATGAATGGATTCATATTCTATCTAGAGAAAGGCAAAAGGAATAAGTATTTGATGTATCCAAGATACTTTCAGTTGATCATCAATGAAGATCATCCAGATCAATATGTTCATGGAGTAGAGGGTGATAGACTTGAACTTGAGCATATGTCAGAGATTGTGTACAAGAGATTAGCTATCATTACTGGAGCTCCAAATGTTCCTTTATTTGATTATATAAGGGATGTTGCAATGGATGAGGTTGATATTCATCAACAATATTTTCATTTGACCGAGGAGGAACCAGTAAACCCAAATGACTTAATTGAGGATGTAGTTGAAGAGAGCATTAAAGAAGAAGAGGATGATAAAGATGAGAATGAAGAAGAACAAGTTGATGATGAAAATTATTCTTTTGATGATAATGATGATGATGATAGAGATAATGAAGGAGGTGAAATTGAAGTACATGAAGAAGAAGTAAATCAAGAGATGGATAGTGAAGCAACCTTATCTGATCAGCAAGATGAGTCTGCTGTTCATGATGAAGGAGATGAAGAAAATGTTGATGCCAATTTAGATCAAAATCAACCATTTGATTTTGAATATCTTGATACTATTCTAATAGAGCCTATCATTCAGAATGTGATTGCTATTGAACCATCACATATTCAAGAGGCTCAGAATGTAATTAATGAGTCAGTTATAAAACATACCAATGATGTTTATGTGCAAACAGAGATTGATAGTGATACTGATGTGATAGATGAGTTGAAGTCAATGATAGTTGATCAAGATGAATTGACAAAACCGTTCTTTACTCTCTGACGCAATCATGCATCATACGTACAAACATTATTCATTGTTCATTTCGTTCTTTTATACTTTCATTATTACCTTTCATCATCGTATTCATACTTTCATTCCATTCTTTTCGTTATCATTCTCTTACATATACTTACTTTCATTTCATACTTTTCATTAACATTATCTTTCGTATACATTCTTTCGTTCCGTTCTTTTCACTAACTCTTACTTTTATTCTCATACTTTCGTATCGTACGTTATATCATTCTTTTATTGTTCTTACTTTGTTTTTGTACGTTTGGTCATTCTTTTACTTTCATACGGATCGATAAATAATACCCTGAACATTATGCATGAAGCTGATGCTGGGCCTGTGTAATTAAATCACGAACATTATGCACGAAGCTGGCCCAGTCACCTAGGGAAAGTCATCTCTCACTTTCATTCGAACCAATTGGCAATACCCTAAACATTGTGCACGAAGCTGATGCTGGGCCTATGGTAATTAATTCACGAACATTGTGCACGAAGCTGATCCAGTCACCTAGGGCATACCAAAAGGTCTTGTCAATCTCAATGATTGACCCTGCATGCATCCTTCGGGTTATTAAAACCGCACATGGTTGGGCTAACGATAACATGGTCGTGCACCTCCTTTCTATTTTGCTTGCAAGCCATTCTTTAATCATTACGTTTTACTTCTCATCTTTGTTATCTTTCACTTCGTTATGCTATTCTTTACGTTCTTTCCTACATTTATTATACTACGTAAAGTATTTAACATATTTTATAATATAATATAAATTCGTTTGAATACCATTAAAGATAACACATTATGCATACCATACATCAATCATACATACTATAAACCTAGACCATCACATAATCATACTTAAAATGGGTAATTATAGCCCATGGGTCAAATCAGGTCAAACCCTACAAATTCTGGTTTTCCTAAAAATTCAGAAATAATTCTATGTGTTTAGGCGCATGAGGACTATTTGGGCGTTTCAGCCCTGTTTGGGTGTTTTACCACTATGTGGGCGCCTAAGCATACACTTAACATTAACCCTTAGGCGCATGGGCCTTTTGGGCGCTTGGACACTATTCAGGCGCATGGGCCTGACTTAGGTGCATGACACTTAGGCGATCAGGCACTATTTAGGCGCATGGACCTTGGGCGGTTGGTTACACTTAGGCAGTTTTTGATCGTTGGGCGCTTGGGCCACTATTTAGGCGCATGGACAACCACTTACACCTAATCAACATAATTCAGTCCCAAACCAACATCTATCCTGATCTAAGCTTAGTATTAACCTTCTAAGCATCATAATATGATCATAACTACAAATCAAACCCTAACTTACACCCACCCACACACACATTCATACATACAGGTACGGGTAATAAAGCCTATTTTATAAAAACTTACATACATGTATTTCCAGCCCCAAAACTTGTTAAAACATGTTAAAAAGGGGGTTCTAGAACTCACCGTTGCAAAACTTTCGGTTAGACTTCTTCAAACCCGTTGGTTATGAGCTCAAGCACCAAAAACCCACTAAAACACACACCCGAACACACATAAACACACTTCTTCGCGTTTATTATTTCTTTCTCGTCTATAAAAATATTCGGCTGTTACATTCTCAAAAGTATTGTGATATATGTGATATGTACAATCATAACATATTTGAGTGTTATTTTAACAAGTACTGTCACATCTGTGATATGAAAAATCACACAACAGCTGATTGCTCTTTTAACAAATACTGTGAACTGTGTGATGAGCGAAATCATAATACTGAGTATTGCTTCTTCAGAAAGAACTCAACTAGGAAGGAGTTTGGTAATCAACGATATGTTAATCCAAAGTTTCAAAGAAATGATAATCATGGTTTTCAAAATCTACTAAAACAACCTTCTCTGGGATTGAGATCCTTCAGAAGAATCAATTCTGATTATGATAATCAGTATACTGTTAGATCACAGCAGTACAATCAAGGAAATTTTATTCCCCGTTCAGTGAGATTGAAAAATGAAACATTTGACAAGAAAAACTTTTCTAATGTTTCAAATGATGGTTCAAAATTTCTTAATTATGATCTTGAAAACAGATTTAATGCTTTGAGGTCAAAACAAAGAAAAGATAATCAGACAGTTTTTCAAAGAGGATTTGAAATCCAAAATTTCAAAAGAAACCTGATGTAAACAAACTCCATTTCAAGCAGTTTACCATTATGGATAAATATGGAAAGCTCAAGACCATCTCAGCTTGGGTTACTAACTCAACTTAAATGTCTTTGAATGCAGGTACGCCCGTGAAGAGCTGTAAACACATGGTATGTTGACAGTGGGTGTAGCCGGCATATGACAGGCAATCAAGCCTTACTTCAAGACTTTAAGACAAAAGATGGTACTCACGTTGCTTTTGGTGGAGATACAGGTGGAAAGATAACCGGTGAAGGAATAGTATCTAATGGAATTATAAGCTTTGATAAAGTCAACTTCTATGAACAGTTGAACTTTAATCTTTTAAGTGTTTCACAAATATGCGATAAATCATATTCTACTTTATTTGACAACTCCTATTGTTATATTTTAAATCCAAGATTTCAAATTAGCAAGGAGTGGGTGGTTGTTAAAGCTGTTCGAGATAGAGATGTCTATAAGTTAGATATGTCTCACGTTGATCCTTCAACAGAAACAACTTGCCTTATTGCTCATGCATAAAATGATGAAAGCCAGCTCTGGCATAGACGTCTCGATTATTCCAACTTCAAAAACATGAACAAACTTGTAGTAGGAAGTCATGAATTAGGAATCCCATCAAAGAAGTTCGCTACGTCCGATCTCTGTAAAGCATGTTTGAAAGGAAAACAACACAGAGCGTCTTATAAATCCAAGCAGATAAACTCAAATTCAACGCCTCTACAGATGTTACACATGGATTTATTTGGTCCTGTAAACGTGCAGAGCATTGGAAAGAAATCGTATTGTTTAGTTATCATTGATGATTATACAAGAGTTTATTGCGTTTTCTTTTTTGGTGCAAAATCTGAAACAACGGAATTATTAAAAGAGTTTATCACTAAAGTAGAAAATTAACTTGATCTCAAAGTAAAAATAATTAGAAGTGATAATGGAACAAAATTTAAAAAATGCTAATGTTGACTAGTTATGTGCAGGAAAAGGGATAGCTCTTCAGTTAAGTGCTCCTAGAACTCCATAACAAAACGAAGTTACAGAAAGGAAAAACCGAACATTGATTGAAGCAGCCGGTGCAATGTTAGCAGATGTTGTGATTCCGATCACTTTCTGAGATGAAGCCATATCAACTGCATGTTTCATTCAGAATCGTACTCTATTGGTGAAAGATAAACAGAAAACTCCTTATGAGTTGTTGTTTGGCAAGAAACCAAAAATAGATTTTCTTAAATCTTTTGGTTGTCTAGTTTGATTTTAAATTCAAATGAGCAGCTAGGCAAATTTGATGGAAAATCTGATGATGGATTTTTTCTTGGATATTCGTTAGCTTCAAAAGCGTATAGAGTTTATAACTCTAAGACGAATGTTATCATTAAAACGTTCAATGTTAAATTCCTTTAAAATTCTTTTCCATCAGTTGCTAATGATCCAACATGGTTATTTGATTCAGACTTATTGTCAATCTCATTCAATTATAATCTGTTTGAATCTTGTTGTGTCAATAGGAAACAGGTAGGAGATCTTGGATCCTTTAGTGACGACTCAGACTATGATAATATGGATGATTCAAGCCCGAACTATCCATTTTTCTCATTTGTGAGAGATCCCATATTCAATTCAGAGAAACATGATCCATAAATTCATGAGCAATAACAAGTTCCTGAAAGTTCTGATGATTCTCAACCAATTCTTAATGATGGTACTGAATTTGTGCAACCTGAGTCAGGAACATCATCCATCTCTTATGATGAAGTTGTTACTGGTAACCTTGATTACTTTATCAACTCACCGACTCAAGTTCCAAATTTCAATCCACGTTCTTCTAGCCTACTGCATCAGCTCTCCAACTTGAATCAAACAAATCTGGATGTTAATGTTCAAGGTGATGAGATTCCAACATCTCTTATTCACAAGAACCATCCGACATCTCAGATTGTTGGTCCATTGAATGAGAGAATAACAAGAAGTAAATCAGAACAAGTAAACCTGTGCTTATACTCTTGTTTTCTTTCTCAAGTTATCCCTAAAACATTATCGAAGCGTTAAAGGACAATGGTTGGATTGAGGCTATGCAAGAAGAATTACTACAATTCTGCAAACAAAATGTGCAGAATCTAGTGGATTTACCTGAAGGATAAAAATGCTATAAGCCCAAAATGGTTATTTAAAAACAAAATCGATGATCAAGGATTTGTCATTCGAAACAAAGCGAGACTTGTTGCATGAGGATACACACAAGAAGAAGGAATTGATTATGATAAAGTATTTGCTCTAGTTGCAAGACTTGAATCTATTCGTGTCTTCCTGGCTTATGCATCGTTTATGAAATTCAAGGTGTATCAAATGGACGTTAAAGGTGCATTCTTGTACGGTCCAATCATGATGATGTGTATGTGAAGCAACCTCCGGGTTTTAAGGATGCAGAATTTCCACACCGGTCTACAAGCGCAGCAAAGCTCTGTACAGACTCCATCAAGCACCTAGAATCTGGTATGAGATATTGTCATAACACTTAATCCAACATGGATACACAAGAGGGAAAATCGATCCAACTTTATTCATAAAGAAGGATGTTGATGATCTCTTATGTGTGCAAGTGTACATTGATGATATCATATTTGGTTCCACCAGTCAAAAACTGTGCAATGAATTTGAAGAAATCATGAAGTCTCGATTTCAAATAAGTTCTATGGGAGAAATCAATTTCTTCTTTGGACTACAAGTTCAACAATCTGCAGATGGTATATTCATCAATCAAGGGAAGTTTGTTGATAAACTCTTAAAGAAATTCAAACTGCAAGATTGTCAGTCCATAAGAACTCAAGCTGACGTAAACTCCAAGATTGAGTCAGATCCAAAAGGAAAATTAGTTGACCAAACTTTATACAGATCTATGATTGGTTCTTTGATGTATCTTACTGTATCTAGACCTGACATAATGTTTGTTGTTTGTGTCCGTGCCAGGTATCAATCAAACATGAAAGAATCTCACTTAATTAGTGTCAAAAGGATATATAGGTATCTTATTAGGACTGTGTACATACGGAGTACTAACGGATTCTACGTGAAACCAAATCAAATAGCGTGGAATTCTATTTGATTGGCTATCCAATCAGTGAGAACGATTAACCCGATCGATCTAACGATGCAACAAACATTAAGAAAAGATTGGAATCGATCAGGAATGAACTATGAACTTGGATTTGTGACTTGGGACGCTTTGGACGGCTAGGGTACGAAAGTATTCGAAGTGTTGTGAAGTGTTATGTTTTTCCACGAATTATGTGGTATTTGTAGGTTATCAGTGTTCAATCGTACAACTGAACCATTAGTATGGTTCAATCGTGAGACCGAATCATGCGGCTGCCTCATACGCATGACTGATGGTTCATTCGTGCGACTGAATCAATCTTATGTCTTAATCATATGATTGAGCCAATCACCTGGTTCAGTCATGCGACTGGTCCATAAGTATGGTTCATCCATGCGTATGGGCCATAAGTATGGTCCAGTAGCATGAATCTACACATGACAAAGTTAAACACATTTCTAAGTTCTTATTGACTTAGAAGTATGTAAAACAACATCAAACCTATATAATAAGTTCATATATGTGAATTATATTCAATATAATGATGACATGACAAAATCAATCACAAATAAACATCACAATGCATTTCATATCTCATTAATATCATCAATTACATCATATTACATCATTGTAAGTCATGAAAGACTTTTACATTTGAGATCATAAACTAGGTACATTAAGATGTATCAACAAACTCCCACTTGGACCTAGTTTAGTCTAATATTTAACATTCTTCACGTGCTCTTGGAACATCTTATACTTCTCTTCTGTTGTGACTCCAGCATGTATCTCGAATGCAAAGCAGATTCTTATCCCGTGTTGAAACTGTAGAGCTTGTACAATGTCCTGCGTGTCATAGAATAATGGCTACTTATAGAGAGTGTAGACATCATCTGCAGACAAGTTGGTTAGCCACATAGGGTCAAATACCTGGATAGTCTCTATTTGCCCGTCCTTGTTCAAAACTATGACCGCTTCACCTGTTCGCCAGTCATAATACCACCACTTGAAGTGTGGAGTGAAGTCCTGAGGCATTTCCCGTAGTGGGATATTTGACATTCTGCGTGAAGAAATCCACTTCAGCACGACTTTAGGTCTTCTATTGATAGGATCAATTTCGGTCTTATGTATAAACTATTTAGGCTGTTGAGGCATGAAGTTGAGCCATCTGGTGTGATATTCCTTCTTGAACGCCATCTCGAACCAACCCGACATCTTCTCCGGATTGGCGTACAAAATGTCTAAACAGGCAAGCCTGTTTAGCTCAAAACCAGGAAGAGTCTTCAGATCATGCGGATATCTGAAGTACTCAATCCCCTTCACTCTTGGCCGCGTAGACATCCAATCCCTCAAAATATGCCCAACTGATTATCTTGCCTGACACCTTCTGATGCTTCTTCACTCGATAGAGTTTGGTGTAGGCATTTGACTTTAGAGGTTCTCATTGGGCTTTCATCTCAGCTAGGCACACTGCCCACTCGGCCTTCTTAATATCAACCTCAGCGTCCGAAGCTTGGGCTTTCCCTTCTTCTTTTTCTTTTTCCCTTTCGGTCTCATTAAGTTTCTCAAACGTAGCACTGCCAAATGTTTCACCCAAGTTGGGGATTACATTTCCCTGTTGGTCAATGTACTGAGGATACTCTTCTTTAGTGATGTCCTTAATGTCAATCTCATCCACATCTTGCAGCTCTTCATCGCTCATAACATCAACCAGCATCCTTGACTAGCTCATCAGGGTTGAGTCGAAACATGTTGGCTAGCTGCTCGTCCGTAAGATCATGAATGATCCCTCCCTCTTCGGGGGTGTAGCTCACAGATCTTCGAACGATCCCTTGCAAATCAAGACTCATGGTTAGTTAGGTCTTGATTTGCTGAAGGCGATGACATCATAGTCTTCTGTCTGTTGAGCTTCATCTGTTTGATTAAACATTCAAAACACAATCACACCCATCAGTAATCAAGATACTTAAACATTAATAAATATTAACTACATTAGTGTAATACATAGTTCAAGTACAAAATTTTTCAAATACAAAGACATTTAATCATTACTTTTGCCTTGATCGTTCGATTCTTCAGCTTGAGGAGCTAAGGAAGAAGGTCGCTGATCTTGACTGTGCTTTATGCGCCTCTCCTAAGCAGATGGATTTGAGGCAGATGCTGATGCATCACCGTCATGCTCAACCTCATCATCATCATCTCCTCCTTCTTTATCCTTCCCACTTCCTCCTGCCTCAATATCATCATCATCATCATCAGAGGAATCGTCATCATCATCATCTCCACCATCACCATCACCCTTTATCTTTAAGGGCTCACCCTTTATCTCTTTCAGCCTCAGCATTAACTTCTTGTTCTTTTTGTCAACCTCCTCAATCCTCTTCACAGAAGCCGTCAGTAGCTCAGTCTGTGCAGTGAGGGCACGATATGCTCTGGCTAATGCTCTCTCATGAGTAGCGTCTCTCTATGTCAAATGGGCGAGCTGTTGGCTCTGAGTTGCGTCTCTCTCAGTCAGTAGGGCTATTTTCTTGCCTTGAGCAGTGTTGACTGCCATCAACTGGTTCATCTGGTTAGCTCGTATGTCATCTGTTGTGAGCAGTTTGGGCACCATACGGTTGAGGCTATCCTGCTGCTCCTCTAACCCAACAGTGGGTAGAGGAGATCCCTGTGGAGGTATCAATGATATGGAAGGGCCAGTCTGGGGTATGGTAGGTGTGGTGGTGGATGTGGTGTATCTTGGAGTAGGGATGGAAGTGGGTTGTGGTGGAACAGATATGGGTATGGTAGATGTGGTGGTGAGAGTAGTGCTGGTTGTGGTGGTGGCAGTAGTGGTGGCTATTAACAGGATCTCAGCCTCTAGTTTGATCAATTAGGTTGTATTCGCAGCGGATTTAGCACGAGAATTAGCAATTACAGCAAGAACATAAAGGATTTTGCATGTAACAGTAAATATTGAGAGAGAGAACAATTCTGCCAAAAAGGTAATATTCTATTTGCTCACACGTTTCGGTAAGGATTACAATTAGGTCATCTTCCTTTTATAGAGGAAGAATGACGTAGGCTGATGTCACTGATAGTGACATCAAACCGTTATTAACAAACTACTGAAATAAACACTCAACTACTAAAGATGTCAAACAGCTGACATCTTCTTACAAAAAGCTAAGTGTTCTACTTATTACAAGTACTGAAAAAGAAACTACTGAAAAGCTATAACGACTGAAGAACAAACTCTTCAGTCGTTTATAACTACTGAACTATAACAGCTGAAGAACAAACTCTTCAGTTGTTGTACAAACTACTGAAAAGGAAAAATACAAAACAACTGAAAAGTAAAACCATCACAACAACTGAAGAAGACTTCTTCAGCTGTTGTGACAAAGTCTGAAGCTTCAGCACTTTGGCTTCAAACATTGATCTTTAGATGATTCATCAGCTGATGACTTCAGTAGTTGTCATCAGCTGATGTCTTCAGTCATTGTCTTCAGACTGTGCATCAGTTGTTGATCATCAGCTCTTCATTTCTTCAGTTGTTGATCTTCAGCACTTGTCTTCAGTACTTGAAGTCTTCAGTACTTGTGTTCATCAGTACTTCAGACTTCAGTACTTATCTTTAGTTCTTGGGATCTTCAGCTGTTGTTCTTCAGATCTTGATCTTCAGCTGTTGAGTCTTCAGTCTTTTTCAAACTGCTGATGAAGCCTTCAGCAGTTGTTGTGATGTCATGTGGGACTTAGAGGTTTTCCTGATCTTGGCTCATTGGTTGTTTTGGTCCAACAAACTCCCCCTGAACCAATGCAGCCAAAACCTCTAAGTTATTTATTGTCCGACTTATTGTTGGCAGAAAAGTTGGTCTATTTCCTTCTGGATCAGATCAGAAGTTGACCCTGATAAGCACTGGCCTGGGAAGAAGCCTCTGAGATTTGTTTGGCTAAGTATGGATGGGAGCCCTGTCTTGGGGAACTGGACACAGGGCTGTTGTCCCATCCATGAGACCTACCTCCCACGTACGAGCCTGTAGGATTCTCTGGTGTAGGCTTGAAGAAATGTCATTTGTTCTTCTTTGGTTAGGTCTTCAGCCGCACCTTCGAATAATCCTTCACGGCCGTACAGCTCTGAGACAAACTTGGCATGTTTGCCATTCTTGAGCTCAACCGTTGTGATTTGCCTATAGGCGAATTCATCTGGGTGTTTGCCTTCTAGTAGCAGGTTGAGCTCATCCTTATGGAAGTTCTCAAGCCTCTTATAGACTAAGCCTTTCCTAACCACCCTATTATCCAACATCATTTGGGGTGGCTGCTTAGCTCTATAGGCTTTCTTGAACTCCTCTACTATCTCCCAGGGTGTTATTACAAGAGCCACTGAAATCACTTCATCTACGATCTTCTTAAATTGGCTCTTGTATCTCATAGGAATGTCTTTCTTAATTATTCTGTGAGCCACCCTAGGATCAGGCCAAGTCCTCACTCTCTCTTTGTCATATTGGAAGGTTTGTTTGAGAGTGAAGAGTCTCAGAGCTTCCTTCTTCATGTTAAGTATAGAAGAAGTAGCAGCATAAGCTTTATCAATGCTTTTCAGCATCTCTTCATCATGTAATCTCTGCTGCTCCTCTTCTTCTATCTTAACCCTCACAGTATCCATCTGTGAGGTGGGTGTGATGGTTTTAGGTTTGGCTTTAGGTAGAGGAATGACTGCAGAAAGAGGTAGTCTATCCTCCTCATCCTCCTCTTCTTCTTCCTCTTGCAGCCTCAACACCCTTCTCTTCTTCTGCAAGGGTGGATCATCGGCTGTAGGTTTTGATGGTGAAGGGGTTGGTTTTGTGGGTTGTATTTGGGTTGTTGGTGTGGGAATGTGGGCAGGCTTTGCTAGCAATCTAGAGATGAGTGCAGGTTTAGTCTGTTTGACTAGCAAAGTCCTGTACCCAGCACCGGCTTCAGAAAGGGCTTCAGCGACCAACCCCTTTGTAAAATCACTAGCTGAACAGATCTTGGTGGCTATAGCCAAGATTCTATCCCTGGTCCAAGCCTTGACATCAAGGACTGGTCTCCCCAGATACTTCGACATGAACCTACTCATAGCCTCGAGTCTCTTTCTTTCCTCTTGGCTATAAGTGGTCCATCGGTAGTCTATTTCTTTCATCTCCATCTTTCTAATCTTCTGATCTAGATGGCAGTGTCCATGTCAAAGCCTTGCCGAACAGCTAACCAATGACAGAGTCCATTGATCGGCTATGCTTAGCATCAGCCTCCTTGACAAGGACTGCTAGATCAGCATCCCCTTTTTCTACCTTCTCTCCCTCCTTCTCTCCTCTCTTCTTTTGATAAGTGACACTAAAATCCTTTTGGATTTCAGCCACTTCTATTTCAGCTCTCTCCTCCCTCACCTTCTCCTTCCCCTTCACCCTCTCAGTCTCCTCAGACCTCTCCCTCTCGTTTTCCTCCTCTCTCCCTACTACTTTCTCTTCTTCCACCCTCTTCCTCTTAGCTTGCACTGATGTCTCCCCCTTTTTGGGTGCATTGGTTGGGGTTTGACTATCAGCAAGCGCCTTAGATACAGCAACCTCCACTATGGGTTGAATTTGTGAGGGAAGCCTCTCATCAAGGGTTTTCATCACAATGTCTGTGATTATAGGTGTGATGAGAGGTAGGGATTGTTTGAAGATAGCAACTAATTGCTCAGGAGGGTTATATTTCTGAGAACTAGTGCCAGAAGCAGAGGCAGGTGGCTGAGTTTGTGGGAGTGGTTGAGTGTCTGTGAGACCTTCAGGTGAAGGTGCCATCTGTGGGTTAATGGTGGCAGATGGACTTGATTCTTGGGAGAATTTGGCAAGCAGCTCTTTGAGTTTGCTCACCTCCTCCTCAAGAATTGTGTTTTGAGCAACTACGTCATAGAAGAAGCTCAGGTCATCATCAGTTTGCACTGAATCACCTGACCTCCTGACAATGTCAGGATGTACATGCACTGAGTGTGGCTCAGTAGTTGCGTGTGCCCCTTTTTCTTGGTTCTGGGGACTTCCAGCCTCCGGATTGGATCCATCATCGGCAGTTGCCTCTGGTGAGGTCTTATTGATGGTACCAGCTTCTTCCTGCTCATATGTTGATGCAGGGGAAGTGGTAGCCTCACCATATTGCCTTATCTCCGTGCCCACACTTGGAGATATGACATGTGATTCTCTGTGTTGTGCCTCCCATCAACACTTGGTTCCACCCTCTCTTCGGTTGGAGATACCCAGTTGTGATTGGTTTCTGGGGAAAGGGTGGAGTGTTTAGATGGGTCAACACTTTGGCGATTATGAGGGTAGGGCTTTGTGGGGCGGTTTCAGTGGGTGATGGGCTAGAAGCAGATTGCACATGGGGAGGAATGTGCTCTTCAATGGCAATCTTCTCAATTGAGAAAGATTCCAGATTTGTGGTAGCCCCTGAAATGGTTGCATCAGGCTCCTGTTGAGAGGAAACCTGTGCGGTTGTGGTAGGTGGAGTCATGGTGACTGCTGGGAGAATCTGACCAGCCGTCACTTCCTGCATTTATGTTGCAGGGGCATCCTCAGGGGACTCATCTCCCTGAGTAGCCTTTTTGGATTTTCTTTTGGTTTTGTGTTTGGTGGGGACTTTGGATTGTGAGGAGGAGGCTGTGGGTTCCAGCTGCGTGGGTTTTCGCAGCTTGGCAGCCTATTTTAGGGTTTGGTCAGTGTTGTGCCTGGAGTATACCTCAGCTAGAACAGCCATGGCAGGGACCCCAGTGCCAACAAGTCCCTCAGCATTAAGCTGGTTCTCGATGATGGCCATAATGAACCGAGGATACAAGATCCAACGGTTAGAAATAGGTTTTGTGGCCATATCCTTGATTTCCAAAAAGATTATTTCAGTGAAGTTCAAAGGTTGTTTTTCAAGGATGGAATATAATACCTGTTGCCACCTTGTCGACATCTGGTCCCATGAAGATGTTTTGGGGGCCAGACATACATTCACCATATGGAAGATGAGTCGTTGGGGATCTGGAAAATGTTTCTTCAACAAGGTTGAGGCAGAAAGGTCACCCTGATAGTCATTGGCAGTGAAATAGAGATCAAGGGCGCCTTTGGGGTAGTTGGTAGGGAAGTTGGCATCCTCCAGCTTTAGGGTTTGTCGAATAGTAGCTGGAGTGATAACCACCGGATGATTGTTCACGGAGGACCGGAGAGAGACCTCGCCATCGTTTTCTCCGGTTTGGACGGTTATGTTCGTCCAGAACTCCGATAGGGAGTTGGTGTATATGGTGGGGTTGAGAAGGAAGGCCGTTTGGTATGAAGATTCAATCATCAGATCAACGACATTGTGGAACTTTGACCAAAATGGCGATTTTGTATGGTATGCGACACAGTTGTGTCGAGGTTTGATTTGCATGGCCGCCATTAATGGTGTATGGGAAGTTTCAGAGGTTTTTGAAAGTTAGGTCAAGTGAGAATAAAAAGCTCTGAAGGTTGGGTATTTATAGGGTATGGCATAGGTTGAAAGAAAACTACTGAAGGTTTTGGTGTTAGTCATCAGTTGTTGAAGCGACTGATGACGTGGTTTTAACCTTCAGTGGTTGTAACATCTGAGGACTTGGTGTTAATCTTCAGTAGATGAAACTACTAAAACCTTGGTTTTGTCCATCAGATGTAAACGGCTGAAGACTTGTTGTTAGTCATCAGTAGTTATAAACTACTGAAGACATGGTTTTCATCTTCAGACTTTGTAACAACTGAAGACTTGGTGTTAGCCTTCAGTAGTTGTAAACTACTGACATCAGTAGTTGTAAACTACTGAAGACATGGTTTTGCTTCAGTTGTTGTAAACAACTGAGGACTTGGTGTTAGTCATCAGTAGTTGTGAAACTACTGAAGACATGGTTTTGTCATTCAGTTGTTTGGGTATGAAACAGCAAATGTTGGTATCAGCTGAAGAGTAAAGTTACTCATCAGCTGTTTCCGTCAATTCAGTTGTTTCATTCTGACCTCCAAATTTACTCATCAGCTCTTTGGCTGACTTTCAGATGTTTCATTGGCCCTTCAGCTCTTGTGAATATTTATGCCTTCAGCTCTTGTGATTAGATGTTCACAAGTGCTGATGAGATATTCTTTAGAGCTGGTGAACAAATTGTCCAGTACTTATGTGAAAGATTACACATCAGTACTTGTGACCAAGATTTGTTCTTCAGTACTTATTTGTTTGAAAATTATACATCAGTAGTTGTAATCCACCTTACTACATCAGTTGTTTTCAACAAATAATGTACATCAGTACTTTGAAGCATTTTAGTCTTCCGTAGTTGTGAAAATACTGAAGACTCAATTACTTATCAGTACTTATATTTGACCTTTGCATACTAATGCTCATCAGTAGTTGTGAACTGAGAGCATCAGTATTGGTCAAACTATTCTAGCTGCAGCATACCAAGCCTTAGTACCAAGTTTTGAAATGTGGCACTAACTAAAGGCTTAGTAAATATATCTGCAAGCTCATCAGCACTAGGCACAAACTTTGGATCAATCAGACCTTTTTCATAGCAATCCCTAATAAAATGATGTCCGATCTCTATATGTTTGGTCCTAGAGTGCTGGACTGGATTTTTAATAATACAAAGAGCTGAAGCACTATCCATTAATAATGGAGTCTTAGTCTCTATAAAGCCATAATTCAAGAGTTGGTTCTGAAGCCAGAGTACCTGAGAAGTACAACTTGCAGCAGCAATCTACTCAGCTTCAGCAGTGGATGTTGCAATTGATGTTTGTTTCTTACTCTGCCAAGAAACTAAACAATTGCCTAGGAATTGGCAACCACCAGAAGAGGATTTTCTGGTGACTTTGCATCCTGCATAGTCAATATCATAGAAAGCAACTAATTTGCAAGAATGCCCAGTTGAATACCAAAGACCTAGTGATTGGGTACCTTGCAGATATCTAAAGATCCTTTTGACTGCAATCAAATGGGATTCTTTAGGTGCAGCCTGAAATCTAGCACAGGCACATGTTGCAAACATGATATCTGGTCTAGAAGCTGTAAGGTACATCAAGGACCCAATCATACATCTGTAAAGGGTTTCATCAACCGCTTTACCTTTCTGATCTACATCCAGTTGTGTGATGCTGCTCATGGGAGTAGAACAGGGCTCACAGGCTTGTAAATCAAACTTATTCAACAACTCTTTGGTGTATTTGGACTGATGGATAAAGATTCCATCATCCCTTTGTTTGATTTGCAAACCTAGAAAGAACTGTAATTCCCCCATAGCCCTCATTTCAAACTTTTGCTTCATGAGCATTGTAAATTCATCATACAACTTTGGATCAGAGGATGCAAAAGTGATGTCATCTACATAAATTTGAACAAGGAGCTTATGCTGTCCTACAGTCTTTATGAATAAGGTTTTATCAATGGTGCCTCTAGTGAACTTATTCTCCAAAAGAAAAGTTGATAGTGTCTCATACCAGGCTCTAGGAGCTTATTTCAGCCCATAAAGAGCCTTATCAATCTTATACACCCAATCAGGATGTTTATTGTCCTCAAAGCCTGGTGGTTGACACACATAAACTTCCTCTTTTATTTTACCATATAAGAAGGCACTTTTGACATCCATTTGATAAACCTTAAGACCGTGAAAGGCAGCATAAGCTAAGAACACTCTAATTGCCTCTTGGCTGGCCACAGGGGCAAAGGTTTCATCATAATCGATGCCTTCCTCTTGTGCAAACCCCTAGACAACCAGCCTGGCCTTGTTCTTAACTATTTGTCCCTTTTCATCTGTTTTGTTCCTAAATACCCATTTGGTGCCTATTGCACACTTCCCTTGGGGTAAAGGAACAAGCTCCCACACTTGCTATTTCTTGAACTGAAGAAGCTCAAGCTGCATTGCTTCAACTCATCCATTGTCTCTGAGTGCAACATGGTAGTTATTTGGCTCATGCTGACTGATGAAGAGAGCATAGAAGCAGAAATTGGACAATTGACTCCTGGTTGAAACTCTAGCATTGATATCACCTATGATTTGAGATGTGGGGTGATTCTTCAGCTCTTGATATACTATAATATCAGTGCAAGTGTTTGTAGGACATTTAGCAGCAACAGATGGTGATGAAGATTCTTGAAACCATGTAGGAGATGGCAGCTCAAATGAAGTGGAGCATGCAGAAATCTCATCAGCATTTGTTGTGGATGGGGCTACTGAAGCTACAGGAGCATCAGGTTTAGTGGACTCAGGCAGGTTGTCACTAAACCTGAAAAGGTGATTACTGGCTACATCATCATCAGTACCACCAGGTGGAGAACTGTTGACAGGCTCAACAGTTGGAGGTTGATAAGGAACATATTGTAGTATGTCCAGATCAAACAACTCAATAGGGTTTTGTGGAATCTTGTCCTTTGGAGATTCATTGAACTTGACATGCAGAGTTTCTTCAACCATCTTTGTCCTACAGTTGAAAACTCTGTATGCCTTGCAAGTTGATGAATAACCAACAAAATACCCTGCATCCACCTTACTAGCAAACTTCTGGAGTGGATTGCTAGTGTTGAGAATGAAACAAGGACACCCAAAGGCTCTAAAGAAAGAAATCAGAGGGGCCAAATGATGAAGTACTTCATAAGGAGTCTTCATCAACCTCTTATTCACTAATGCTCTATTCTGCACATACCAGGCTGTGTTGACAGCTTCAGCCCAATAGGTCAGTGGCAATCCTGAGTCAGCCAGCATTGACCTTGCAGCATCAATGAGAGTCCTATTCTTTCTCTCAACCACTCCATTCTGTTCAGGAGTTCTAGGAATACTGAACTGCCTTTTAATTCCCTTAGACAGGTAGAAGTCATCAAGTGTGTGATTTCTAAACTCTGTTCCATTGTCACTCCTTACACACTTGACCTGCAGGGAATACTGCTTCTCCACAAATAACACAAAGTTCATAATAGCCTTGGCGGCTTCATCTTTGGAGTGCAAGAAGAAAGTCCATACAAACCTGGAGTAATCATCCACAATCACCAGGCAGTATTTCTTCTTTGCCATGCTCATCACCCTGACAGGACCAAAGAGATCCATGTGCAGGAGTTGCAAGCAGGCAGTGGACTTTTGTTCTTCTATTGGAGGGAATGAAACTTGTGTTGTTTTCCCTTTAAGCAAGCAGTGCAGTTGTCTTCACACTTGAACTCCTTCAAAGGCAATCCTCTTACTAAACCATGGCATATCAGCTGATTCATGTTCTTGAAATTAACATGCCCCAGCCTTCTATGCCATAGAGTAGACTCTTGAGGAGATGCCTTGGAGAATAGGCCGGGATGGCCTTTTAGATCAATTTTCTTGGAAAGATCTAAGGCATATACTCTTCCTGTCCTGTTGGCCTTCAGGAGAGTATATTCATCCAACACCTTGTCAATCAAACTCAGAAATTTGGATGACAGAATCCGACAGTTCTGGCTTGTGAAAAGGGCAACATGGCCTTTATCACACATTTGACTGACACTCAAGAGGTTGTACTTGAGATTCTCCACATGGTTGACATCATCAAACCTTATTTCCCCATTGGAAACAAAGCCTTTTACGATGATGTAACCCTTTGCATCATTGCTAAAGGAGACAAATCCCTTCTTTCCTTGAGAGTAGTCATTAAGAAGGGATCTGCTTCCTGTCATGTGGATAGATCCTCCACTGTCTACATACCAGATGCTTCTTTGGCATGTTGAAGAACCCTGCAATCATAACAACCAGTTAGTTAGTTTTAGAGACCCAAACCTTTTTGGTTTTGGGTCTGTTCTCAACAACAGGTGCAATACTAACAGGTGTGTTATGTGTGACAGCCTGAGTTAAAGAAAATGGTGTAGAAGAGGAACCTTTTGGCTTGGATTTCCTTTTCTGTGGTTTCAACACAGGAGCATCTAAATGGTTGACTCTTCCCATTAGATGTTGAACCATTATCACAAGTTGTGTCTGACTTTGTGATAAAGCTTTCAGCTCTTCAGACACGTTGGGGCTTGCTGGTGATGGATTCCTGTGTTGCACCATCTTCTTTTGAGCAACCTCAGCTGTTGCCTGAGTAATCCCTACCTTCTTTTTAGATTTAGCTTTGGGCTTAGGGATTTCAAGCTTTGGTGTTGCTAGTACAAACTTGGTTTCAAACTCATTTTTCATTTTATTCATTTGCTCTTTAATTTTCTTTTTTTGTTTGAGTTTGGATCCCCTTTTGTACCAACAATAATCAGTAAGATGATTGAACAAGCCACATACTTCACATGGCTTCTTCTTCATCTTTTCTTGATCATCAACTAAAGAAGATGAGACTGCTGAAGACTTGTTCTTCAGCTGTTTGCTATCAGTACTAGCAGTTTTCTTCCTTGTAGTACCTGCTTTCCTGACCTATTCTTTAGTTGTCTTCAAACCTTTTCTACTGTCAGTTTTCTTCTCTTCAGTGCTAGCAATAGTTGAGGTTTGAACTTCAGGTGTTATCACTTGCTCTCCAGTACTTTCAGTACTTCTCGAGACAACACCTGAGTTGATCAACTTTTTGATCATGTGACAGTCAGCATTTGGACCATCAGCTGTTGTAACATCAGCTGATTGGTTTTGAGTGGAATTAATGCTGACTTCTACATCTGATGATGCTGTATCAGAAGATAGTAGGTCACATAATGAGAAGGATTGGTTATTGCTCTCTCCATCAGATTCAACTTCTGCTCTTGGAGTAAAATCTGTAGGAGGAGCAGTGTGAATATAACCAATGCCAAACTTCACATTGGAAGCTGATTGCTTACTAAGAAGCATTTCAAAACCCTTGCATGATTGCACCCATCGATCACACTCTACTTGGGTGGTTGCAAGAGTTTCTTTGAGGTCTCTGTACTTCTCTAGAAGTACCTCTTCCCTAGCCTTATCCTTTTTGATTTGGCATTTAAGCTTATAAATCTCATCATTTTTATCATTAATCACAGCCTCAAGTTCAGCTTTTCTTTTGGAAATGGTTTGCTCTAGCTCAAAGTTTTTATCAATTAAAGCCACATTTGCCTCTCTAATAGAAGCAAATGCTGCTATGCATGAATCAGAACAAAGTTCGGCTTTAGCCTCAGAAGATACCTGTGATGAAGCATTGGATGATGATCCATCAGCAACTCAAAGGCCATTAGAGCAAGATTCCCAAATGGATGATCACCACCATGTTGACCAGCACCTTGGAGTAGTTGTTCCTGACCAGATAAATCATCTGGCAAACTACTCCAGTCAATAACTCCTGGGGTGAAGAAGCTGTGTTGTTGAGGTTGGGGTTGATGATGAGATTGGGAAGGTTGAGGCTCACGAAGAGCATGTGGTGGCTGAGCAGAAAGTCCTTGAGCTTGACTGGGCTGAGGCACATAGTAGCAGGGGTATGGGTATGGCATATGACCCTGAGGCACAAAGTAAGCAGGTGATGCCTGTGCTGGTGATGGATGACTGGAACTGGTGGAATGTTGCCCTCTGTGCTGTGAGTTATTGCTTGGAAAAGTCACAAAGGGTGCAGAGGAGTTAGATCCAGATGATCTACACTCTCTAGCAAAGTGACCAAGCCTATGGCACTTGTGACACCTCAACTTGCTCTTGTCAAAACCAACTTTGGTTTTGCCAGAGAGACCAGGAAATTTCCTACCAGTTCTCTTGTAGAACTTTTAAGATCGAATATTTATCATAGCCATCTGACTCAAAATATCCATCTCTTCCAGATCATCATCTGGAATGCCCTTCAAGTCCTCCATCAGGAAACACAGGTTATCACTGCTACCCCTAAACCACTATCAACACCAACAAAAGCATGTTCAGAGTTGGTAGAGAAATCAATATGCTCATCATAAGAACTCTCTGATGCAGCATATTCCGACTCCTGACCTATCAAGGCAGCATTGCCAGTGACAAAGTCATCAGTGAGCTTGCTAGAGTTGGACAACTTCCTCTTTTGCTCTATCTCTCTCTCAAATGTGAGCAGTTTCCCATGAAGTTAGGTGACAGATAGAGTATCTAGATTTGCACTGGAGCGTAGGACAATGGTATAAGTGTCCCATCTCTCAGGCAGTGATCTGAGGAAACTGTTGTTCATCTGGCTATTAGAGTACTCTTGTTTGACCATCTTCAACTCAGAGATCAAACATGAGAACCGCTCATACTGGTGAGTCAGAGTCTCACCCTTCCTATGACAGAATGTCTCATATTGTTGGGCGAGGATGTCCCTAGTGTTTGCTAAGACCTCATTGGTTCCTCTGTATTGTTCCTTCAGAGCAACCAAGAGGTCATGACCAGTTTCATGATGCAAAAGCCGTGAGTAGATCTCATTTGGAATAGCCATAGCCAGAATTCCATGGGCTTTAGCATCAATCTCGAATAGCTTAAGATCTTTGTCCGAATATTGTTCAGGTTTCTTTGGAACCTTCTCATTTGATCAGGGACGCTCACCATAGGCATGTGCAGCCCATGCACCACTGACTTCCAACAACCAGAACTGTTGACAGACAAGTGATGAAGCATACGACGTTGCCATATGTTATACTCGTTCCTCACAAGCATCGGAGGCTTGGTAGAGGAACCGGTATTGTGAGGATCGTTCGATGGTCTCGTCATCTCAGATTTCAGTCAAAATCAAGTTAAACAAAACAAATGTAGCTCAAAACCACAGAGAACCTCAAGTTTAACGGCCCGAAACAGCAGAATTCTCAATCTCTATAGCTAATTCTTGCAAATTGCTAATTCGATCAAACGTAGAGATCAAAAGAGCAGTTTCAATGATCAATGATGAAATCGATCAATGAATAACCTGCTCTGATACCATTTGACAGGATCTCAGC
This sequence comes from Flaveria linearis, assembly GCA_024085815.1. Classification (NCBI taxonomy): domain Eukaryota; kingdom Viridiplantae; phylum Streptophyta; class Magnoliopsida; order Asterales; family Asteraceae; genus Flaveria; species Flaveria linearis. The sequence goes on from CM044004.1 coordinate 27,774,387, forward strand.
CTCTAGTTTGATCAATTAGGTTGTATTCGCAGCGTATTTAGCACGAGAATTAGCAATTACAGCAAGAACATAAAGGATTTTGCATGTAACAGTAAATAGAGAGAGAGAGAGAACAATTCTACCAAAAAGGTAATATTCTATTTGCTCACACATTTCGACAAGGATTACAATTAGGTCATCTTCCTTTTATAGAGGAAGAATGACGTAGGCTGATGTCACTGATAGTGACATTAAACCGTTATTAACAAACTACTGAAATAAACACTCAACTACTGAAGATGTCAAACAACTGACATCTTCTTATAAAAAGCTAAGTGTTCTACTTATTACAAGTACTGAAAAAGAAACTACTAAAAAGCTACAACGACTGAAGAACAAACTTTTTAGTCGTTTACAACTACTGAACTATAACAGCTGAAGAACAAACTCTTCAGCTGTTGTACAAACTACTGAAAAGGAAAAATACAAAACAACTGAAAAGTAAAACCATCACAACAACTGAAGAAGACTTCTTCAGCTGTTGTGACAAAGTCTGAAGCTTCAGCACTTTGGTCTTCAGACTTTGATCTTCAGATGATTCATCAGCTTATGACTTCAGTAGTTGTCATCAGCTGATGTCTTCAGTCATTGTCTTCAGACTGTGCATCAGTTGTTGATCATCAGCTCTTCAGTTCTTCAGTTGTTGATCTTCCGCACTTGTCTTCAGTACTTGAAATCTTCAGTAGTTGTATTCATCAGTACTTCAGACTTCAATACTTATCTTTAGTACTTGGGATCTTCAGCTGTTGTTCTTCAGATCTTGATCTTCAGCTATTGAGACTTCAGTCTTTGTCAAACTGCTGATGAAGCCTTCAGCAGTTGTTGTGATGTCATGTGGGACTTAGAGGTTTTCCTGATCTTGGCTCATTGGTTCTTTTCGTCCAACAGCTGTGGTGGTGGCAGTAGTGGTGGCTGTGGAGGTAGGTGTGGTGGCAGTAGTGGTGGCTTGGCGTCCCCCAACTGCCTCTTTACCCCTTGCAGTAGCCACAACTCGGCTACCGATAGTCCTTATAATAGGCTCCTCGTCCGACTTTTCCTCCTCCTCATCAACCAGGAAGTCCCGGTGGATGGCAGCCTGCTCCGATCCACGGGAGCAGAAGTACTACTGTGTTGAGGTGGTGGAGATATGGTAGACATGTTAATGGCTCGTGATTGACTGGGGCCTGAATCTCCACCACCTTCACCATCATCATGGTAGTCATCATCGTCGTCATCGTCGTCAGTAGGAATCACAATAGTCTCGACGTTAGAATCACTATCATCATGATGCCACTTCTTACGAGCTGGTGCCATATATCCCTTATTGGCCAGATGGCCAAAGAGTCTCCTTATCAGGGGCTTGACTTGCTTCCTACGGTATACCTTCATTCGGCCCAAGATGGTGTCATCCATCACCTCTAAGATAACAGCATCGTCTTTCCCTTTAGGTAGCTGAGGAAGCTTCTAATCTATAATCATCTACAAGAATCATGAATACATATACACAAGCCTTCCTTGCCCATGGCCTCAATGTTCTCTGTCCAGTAAGTAAAGAACATGCGGGAGAAATTGAACAGATGGTTCAGTACCAGCGCAACATATGCGTTCTGGATTTGGTCTGACATCTCGTCGAACACTCCACGCCTGGAGGCGATTCATTTAAGGATCACATGTGCCAAATACATAAATTGGGGGCACATGTTACTCTTGTTAAGCACGCCGACATTGATGTCACCGGCGTACTTGATCCTTAAAAATCATCCCAAACTGTTAGGGGATGCAGCTTGGTTGGGTGGGATCCTTCCTCACCCATATCCAAGACTCGCCTCAGGTCGTCTTCCCTGATCTCAATGACTTGTCCGAAGATAGAACTTCGGATGCAGTAGGGTTCAGCAGAACGGTCGACGGTGGCATTCTCCTAAAATGCCTGCTGAATCGATCTATATGGTGTGTAGGGAGTGGAGATGGCCATATAGATACTCGATCTATGTAGAAATGAAATGATCCCGGAAAACTCAGACGTGTTCCAGGATGTAGCATCAAGATGAGCATAAATGTTGTGCTTGGTGCTCATACTCCATCTCTCAGCCATGTTGCTGCAACAGAAGAAACATATACGTTAGATCCGTTCATAAGAGATAATAATTGAATTTGAAATGATTTTGACCAACTGGTTCAATCGTGCGATTGTACCATACGACTGAGTTCAGTCGTAAGATTGAGCCTATGACTGAACTTAGTCATGTGCTATACCATGTGGTTGAGTCAGTCGTGTGACTGAGTCACCGATTGATTCAATCGTACGATTGAGTCATATGTCTGGCTCAATCATGCGACTGAAGTTCATCAGCCTGTCCATTCGTATATTGCACTATTCGACACCATAAATTTGAACCTTAGTCAAAACGTTAAATTATACTTCGTGTTAAGATTCATTAGGTTCGCAAGAACTCGAAATAGCACTTAATGTCATTTAAATCAACTTTAGTGTCCATTAAAGTGGCCAATGGTAGGGTTTTAGTCCTGGTTATTAGATTTAATAATTTCGGTCAATTAAGTTCGATTAAACCGCTCATTTGTTCTATTTTGGTCCGCAAAGTACCTGAAGATGAACACTATATGGTTAGAAATGGAATCGGAGAGTAATCACAGATAATAGAAATTTGGGTAGAGTGTCTGGGTATTGGGCGGTTTTTGAGAATTTGAAGTGGCGTAGGGTTTACGACTGATTGAGCCTCCTTTTATACTATTTTGGATTTCAGCCGTGCGACTGGACCCATGCGCATGACTTAATCGTGCGATTGGGGTTCAGTCGTGTGACTAACTTAGACTCCTTCATCCAGTCATACGATTGGTTCATTCTTATGATCCAATCGTATGGTTTGCCCCATACTCATGGTCCATTCATGTGATTTGCTAATACTCATGGTCCATTCGTGTGATTTTCTCATACTTATGATTCAATCGTGCGATTGACTCATACTTATGATTCAATCATGCGATTGACTCATACTCATGATTCAATCGTGCGATTGGTTCATACTTATGATCCAATGATCATCTCAGACATGATCTTTTATCAGAAATCATTTGATCACCTCAGACGTGATCCTTTTAAATTAAAACCATTTGGTCACCTCAGACGTGACCCTTTTAATTTATGATTCACAGAGTTCATCTAGTTACATAGTCCGGCATTGACACCTAATTGATAGATAAAACAGAAAACAACTTGAATTGAAATAAAATAGAACATATTTTTGTGGTTTTGTTTGAGGTGGGGTGAAAGCATTTTAATTTTCCTTAAAAGATTTCTCCCCCTGAACAGAACAGCATCAAACATTTACATTTTATCTAGAAAGACTCTTATGGAATCATATAGGCCTAAATATAATCATTTGGGACCCTTTTACATATGTTTGCTTAACTTATTCTTATTTGTCTGAGAGTCAAAAGCACTTACAGGAAATCATACTAGAACTGTAAGAAGCATATAATGATTTTCACCGTCGAGGATTGCTGCCACGATGATTGTCAGTATATTGTCCACTTAAATCCATACACAGATTTTTGACTCACATTGGTGATTACTTAGATTTGTTATTTACTTAGATTTGTTATTTCAACAAGCATTTGTGGATCCCACACTTATATGGTAATCAACATTCCTCAGGAGATTTTTGAGCGGTCTACGGGTATAGACAAGAAGAAACTATTCTAAGAGCTTTGAAAGAGATGCCAAGCCTCAGGTCAGTGCCATCGCAGAGCAGAGAGGTGCAAACAACAACGAATTCTAGAATATTTAGGTTATGTTTATCCTCAGGTCAGTGCCATCGCACAGCAGAGAGGCACACAACCTATCTTCTTTTTTGAGCACTTTTCTTTTACACATTACGCACCAACAACATTAGTCGTTAGCTTGATCACGTTCAACATTTTTTTCATGTGCTTTGATCATTTTATAGTCATCCGCAGACATTTGTGGCGTTTATTTTGCTCGTCACCCCTTATTGAAAAGGCGTTGATTGTGTTAACCAGGGATAAGGTGGAAGCCTACAGCTAGTTGAACTATTTAGTTTTAATTTGTTTCACCAATGAAGTCTACTTGTCTGTTGTGTTGAATCTACCGACACATCATATAATGGACTAGCAACCTCTAGGCCTGCTTTCTCCATGTAACCTTAGTAGCAGGCTAGTTTACTATCATTTTTCCTTTATTTGGCTTATCCTTCTCAGACTTGTAAGTTTAATGTCATATTTTAAATATTTAGATCCTTTTGATGTCCCAAACAATTAGTTTCCTGTGTACTATCATTTTCCATAGTTTTGAATCAATCTCACAGATTTGATGTCTTTGTTTTTCTGCTTTTCTGCCCACCCTCGTTTTTTTAGTAACTAAATACTGAAACTAAACTATTCTCCCCCTAAAATTCTAAAACGAAAATCTTTTTGTGTTTTTGGATTTTTAAAGACAGGAAAATAAAATAAAGAAAAATAGAAAATGAAAACTAAAACAGAAAGACGAACTAAGAACTAGATTCTTCTAGAATCACATCACTTTTCTTTTTAACGCTATTGACCTCTAAGAGATACAAAACCGAGGTTTATCAAACGCTTTTGTGTAGAGGTCGGCGCGTTGAAAATCTGTATTAATTTTAACAACATCGATTAATTGCTTTTCAAAACAGCCATGTATAAAGTGATATTTAATACAGATGTGTTTAGTCTTTGGGTGCGGGACCGGATTTTTAGTGACAGCAATTGCAGTAGAATTATTAACATAAATAGGGGTGTTAGAAAAATTACAAACCGTAGTCTCACATTTACTGTTGAATCCAGATGATTTGAGAACAACAACTTGCAGCGTCAACGTATTCGGCATCACATGTTGATAGAGCAACCGACGTCTGCTTCTTACACTGCCAGGTGACTAATTGTCTTCCGAAGAACTGACATCCTGCTGATGTTGACTTGTAGTTCATCTCACAACCACCGTAATCCGAGTAACTATACGCTTTAAGCTCAAAGTCATCATCATGAGGATGCCGCAACCCAAGTGTTAGTGTAGCCTTCAGATAACGAAAAATCCTCTTTACCCCAATTAGGTGATTTACTTTGGGTTTTGCCTGATATCTGAAACAGAGACACGTGGCGTACATAATATCAGGACGAGAAGTTGTGAGGTATATGAGAGATCCAATCATTCCTCGATACATAGTAGCATCCACGAGATCACCATTTTCATCGGGTGCCACATTGTGGTCCGTGGCAAGTGGAGTCCCTGCAACCGTTGCATTCTCCATGTCAAACCGACTAAGGATATTGCCTACATATTTCGTCTAATGAAGGAAGATACCATTTGGTGTTTGATCTACTTGTAGACCGAGAAAGAACTTTATCTCTCTCATGGCGCTCATTTCAAACTCAACTCTCATCACAAACTCGAATTTTTTACATAATGCGTCGTTATTGGAACAGAAGATTATGTCATCCACGTATATCTGCACCAGTAGTAAATCACCGTCATTTTCCTTGATAAACAATGTGCAGTCAATGACCCCTCTGCGAAAACCATGTTTCAGTAGGTGAGTGGAGAGTTTCTCATACCAGGCTCGAGGGGCCTGATGTAGCCCGTACAAAGCCTTGTCCAGTTTGTACACTCTATCCTGATGATAAGGATCCTCCAAACCTTCGGGTTGACTGACATATACTGTTTCACCATGAAGGAATGCACTTTTCACATCCAGTTGATAGTCTTTAATCTGCATATAGGATGCATAGGCTATGAAGATACGGATTGCTTCCATCCTTGCCACAGGTGCAAACACTTCATTGTAGTTAATTCCTTCGATTGGCCTGAACCCTTGAACGAAAAGCTGAACCTTATTTCTGATTATGACCCCTTGGTCATCTTTCTTACACCGAAGAACCCATTTTGTGCCTATCACCTTTGCACCTTTTGGTCTATCCACAAGTGTCCAGAATCCTAACTTCTTGAACTGAAGGAGTTCTTTTGCATAGCACTTACCCATGCCTCATCTTTTAAAGCCTCACTGACATGCTTTGGCTCAAATTGAGACACAAAGCATCGATAAGCACCATCATGTAGATATCCATTTTCCATGACTAAAGCATAATCAGCTAAGTATAGCTGATTTCTTGTTTGAACTCATGATAGAATATCCCCGATGATGTTGTCCAGGGGATGATGTACATTAACTCGAGTTTCGGGAGTAGTTGGTACTGCAACTTCAGTGTCCAAATTCTAAACAATTGGAGTAAGTGGTTTAGAAGTTTCAGATGCATCATGATCAGAGGCTGGAGTACTTTTGGTAGTAGGAACCTGCTCCTCCTGTTCCACATTTGTGGTTTCAACTTCATCATCATCAGAGGAAGAATCACTTACCTCAAGCTCTCCTCCTGAAGGGCTAGAAGTATCATCTAATGGAACTAAGTATGTCGAGTCTAGTGTAGGAGCATTCAGAACATCGTACATCATTCGAGCAGCTAAGTCATCATCAGAATGGGAATGAGGTAGATTGACGGATTTGGAATATCCATCATAGTCGAAGAAAAAGGAAGGTCCTTTTCCCGCAAGGGGGTTGTGTTGGTCCATAAACACTTGAATCAATGAAAATTGTAAAGAATTTGGATTAAAATGACATATAATCTTGATGAACAAGGAAGAACACTCAAGAACATAATGAAAATCCTCACTTTGATCCATAAGGATTGCAAGAATATTATTTACATGAAAACCTCCCAATCCTTGGCTCTCTTTCAAGCACCTAAACCCTAATTACTCTTATCCTTATATAGTGAATATAAAATCCACTAATTACACATTAAGCACCTAGACTTAGACTAATCAGGGAAAATTACAAATAAACTAAAACATGACTAAAACTAGATTAAATATATTTTGTTAACACAAAATATATTTATTACAATAAAGATCCTAGTCACAATATATCTTCAATGTCTCGTCTCGGGTCTTTGTCTCGAATACCTTTTTGCGTTTTCTGTTGACTTTGACAGTGACGTTGACTTTTGTTGACTTGGACTATGTTTATAATATAGACTATCATTTTCAGACCCAACCAAAGAATGATCTTCAATCTCCCCCTAGATTGAAGCTTTCCGAATCTTGTCAAAACCATTTTGCAGCCATAACCATTAACAAAATAGCACCCAAGCAGCTTCTAACCTACTTGCACGTAGCCTATCATCCACTCAAACCTCATCATAAACAAACATCAATTGTGCAGCCCCTTTTTGCCCTGCAGCATACAAACAGTCAACAAAGAACAAGAAATTGACCCATTGACATCACGTGCAGCTGCTCATTTTCATGTCAAAGAGCTAACCAAACAGTAGCCGCTTGGACCGTTTTTCAACAGCAGCCAACCATAATACAAATTACATTTGCAGCCCTTGGTATCCATAACAAATAGCAGCCCAGACCGAACTGCAAGCAGCCCCAAATCACTTTCATTAAGCTTAGCAACCTCTAACAATAATACTTGTGCTGCCTCCTAACCACATTGACCCATAACCATCATAAACAGCTCACACTTCATTACAAACCTCATCTTATCAACCATTTGCAGCCGTGAACACACTTTAGATCAATCACAGCCATATATCCCTTGGTTTGCAACTCAAAAAAATCAATCCAAAACCAACCCCTGCTGCGTATTCTCAAACAATTTGCAGCACACACATTCTTATTGCAGCCATCATACCATAAGATCGTCCAATCTCATATGTCATGTATTGCAGCCAAAACTAAGCACGCAGTCAACTACTGTGTCAAGCAAAAATCAAACAATCACAGCCTTTGGACAACCCACGCAAACATCAAATGACATTCAATCAAACAACCTCACTAAGTCTAGCTTTAAAGTCACCACAATCACAACATAAACATCCTCTTGCAGCCTTGCACTTCTCCACCATCATACAATAACACAACCACATACAGCAGCCTTCAAGTGACCAAAACTGCAGTCTACACACCATCATACTACCACTGCTTGAAGCCTCACTTAAACACTCCAAACCAGCTGGTCAACCAACTTATATTTCAATCCATTGCAACCCCTGTACTTTAATCATCTAATTAAACTCCTGCAGCAAATATCAAACCAAAACAGCAGCCGAGCGGCCTATATCATACTACTCATATACAACCTTTTTTTTACCCATTTTGTGCAGCAAAAAACAAAACAAACAGCTAATACTTATTCTTAACAAACCTCATCAAACCACAGCCTTCAATCAAACGCAAAGAACCAAACCAAGTTGCCCATTTGCCATCCTAAACCATCTTCAAAACAACCAAATAACCAACTGCTCAACCAACTTCATTTTCAAACGATTGCAACCGTGTGTATTTAACCTCAACTATTACTCATTAACTCAACACAAAACCATTTTTAGCATAAGCACTGATCAAAGCAGAATAAGCATAAACAGTGTTACCATAGCCTTCACAAACAGCAGTTTCAAACACCCTTTTAGCCGATTCAACTTTCCCCAATCTACCAAGAACACTAATCACAGAGATAGCTAGTTTACCTTGCTCTGTTCTTCGCCTTTCGCGCGATACCGCGAATTCGAAGCATTGGATCGCCATCGACCACTCGTTTCGATTACCCAATTCGCGTAACAAGAAGCTGTAATCATCACACCCACAAAACTTCGATTGAAAGTTTAGTAAAACCGATTCGATTAATCGATCATCACCACTGCAACGAATGAGCTGTTGCAGAGCATCTTCAGCTAAAACAGTGTCGGGTGGAGTTACTGGATTTGGGCCGGCCGAAGTGCATCTTGGAGACGAACAGGGTGGACCGGCGGCCGGAGAAATCGGCGGCGAGCTCCGGTTTGGAGGAGAGAGGGTGATATTAGGGTTCCGGTGGACGGATGTGGGGTTCCGGGGCGGCGGAGGGTGGAGATTGGTGTGGCCGTTAGGGGTGCGGCGGTGGTGGTGGGGGTGGGGGTTGTGGAGGTGGTGGTTTTGGTAGGGTTTTGCGGTGGTTAAAGTGGGTGGGTGGAGGAGGCCATGGTGGTGGTGGTGGTGATAAGGTAGGGTTTGGTGGTGGAGATGAAGAGATGAAGGGGATGATGGTAGGTGAGCTGGAGTGTGTGTTCGTGGATGTGAAAAAAGTAACAAATCTTCACATTTAATTCAAGATGGATCTCAATTAGGCTCTGATACCAAATTGTTGGTCCATAAACACTTGAATCAATGAAAATTGTAAAGATTTTGGAGTAAAATGACATATAATCTTGATGAACAAGGAAGAACACTCAAGAACACAATGAAAATCCTCACTTTGATCCATAAGGATTGCAAGAATATTGTTTACATGAAAACCTCCCAATCCTTGGCTCTCTTTCAAGCACCTAAACCCTAATTACTCTTATCCTTATATAGTGAATATAAAATCCACTAGTTACACATTAAGCACCTAGACTTAGACTAATCAGGGAAAATTAAAAATAAACTAAAACATGACTAAAACTAGATTAAATATATTTTGTTGACACAAATATATTTATTACAATAAAGATCCTAGTCACAATATATCTTCAATGTCTCGTCTCGGGTCTTTGTCTCGAATGCTTTATTTGCGTTTTCTGTTGACTTTGACAGTGACGTTGACTTTTGTTGACTTGGACTATGTTGATAATATAGACTATCATTTTCAGACCCAACAGGTTGGTGTATCTTTGTACATCAACGTTGCACCACACTTCTACCTGACCAGTTGAGTTATTGTAAACCCCTTTATCTGGTATACTGTATTCAAGGAAGATACCTTCTTCTGTCTTCTCGCAGAACATCCCAGTCTGATTCTTCTTTAGTAGCATGCAGGGTGCACCAAATGGTTCCAGATACTCTAAATTGGTCTTACGTTGTTGGAGCAACTCATAACATGTTTTTCCATGACGTTTGACTACCAAGACCCGATTTAGAGTGTAACATGCATTAGCTACTGCCTCATTCCAGAATTGAATTGGCAATTTGCAGTCAACTAGCATTGTCCTTGCTGCCTCTATCAAGCTCTGATTCTTCTTTTTAGCAACACCATTCATTTATGGACTGTAGGCAGAGGTAAACTGATGAACAATTCCTTTCTCTCAACGAAGGCCTTCATCCACTTATTCTTGAACTCTATCCCGTTGTCTGATCGAATCTTTCTTACTTTCAGCTTGAAAAGAGACTCCAATGTGGTAACAAGATGTTTGAATGATTCAAAGGTCTCTGATTTAGCTTTTAGAAACATCACTCAAGAGAATCTTGAGTAATCATCCGTTACCACAAAGCAATACCAATCCCCGGCTATGCTTTTTGTGCTGACTGGGCCAAATAGATCCATGTGTAGAAGCTCAAGAGGAATGTTGATGGAATTAACTTTGTTTGCTTTGTGAGACTTCTTGGTTTGTTTCCCTTTCTTGCAAGCGACACAAAAATCTGGGAGCTGGAAATTCTTGACTGTCACTCCATCTACCAGATCGTTCTGAACCAGATGATTCATCTTCCTGGGATTGATATGTCCCATTCTCCTATGCCAGGAGACTGAATCTCTTTCTGTTGCTTTTGTCAAGAAGCACTGAGCAGTAGACTCAGTTGTCGAGGCTTTTGATAGGTCCAAGACATACAAGTCATTGTATCTTGAAGCTGACATTAGAACTTGCTCCTCTGGGATGACATACTCCTTCTTTAGTATGTAACACCTCTTGTTGTCAAACAAAACCTTAAATCCCTTATCACATATTTATGAGACAGAAAGCAAGTTGTTCTGTAGTTGCTGAACATAATTGACCTTGTCAAACTTCACTTTCTCATTTCCCACTTCACCTTGCGCGGTGATATAACCTCCTTTATTCCCAGCGAATGATACGTGTCCCCCTTTTATTTGCTTGATATTGAAAAGGAGGGACGAATTCCCGGTCATGTGCCTGGATGCCGCACTATCAATAATCCAGGTATTAGTGATAGCGCTTTAGCGGACACCCTGCACATACCATGGAAATGATTAGTTCAGGTTTGGGACCCAAGCCTTAACTGGCTTGGGTGTCCCAGAGGTATCACATATCATGAACTCAACCCACTGACTTTCAGAGGATGAGGGCATATCTTTCTTTTCCTTGTCTTCACTATCAGACACATTACTTGATTTTTCTTTCCATAAACCAGTTCTGTGTAAGGCCTGTTTGTGGTAAACAGACGGCTGGCTTATGGTTTGAACTTTAGGTTCACTAATAATCCTAGATTTAACCTTAGGTGGCACAACTTTGCTTTTATCTTGTCTGTGTTGACTTTGGTGTTTTGGAGAAGTATTATATCTGGTTTCACAAAATCACAATTTTTCAGCATCAAAAAAGTTCAATAATCTTTTTTGGTGTCTGATAGTAAGGACAATTTGGAGAGATGTGTCCTAGTTTTCCACAACTGTAGCAGGATCTCCCTTCGACAGTATGAGGAAAGCGTTGATATGGGGTTGAGTTTGGTCAGGGGCTGGGTAATTTCTTATCCATTTTAGATGTTTCACCTTCTTTAACAAAATTAATTGTTTTGACATTTGGAACATCTTTTACTTTCATTTTATTTTGATTTTAATGACTTACTGGTTTAGGGTTTATTGACTTAGATTGTTTAGGTTCTGAAATAGACGTTTTTGAACCTGATCCTAAGTTAACTTTTTCAATTTTATCAGTCAAGTCTTCAACAAGCATCTTATCTTTAGATCCTAAAGTAGTATTATTCTGTTCAGTGACAGACTTCACCGGTTTACCCGTTGAATCTGGATCACTGACAAGAGGAGTAGACACCACATGATCCTTTACGAGGTTATTATTAATTGGTCTACATTCAGTGTTCAAAAGGATAGCATTTGGTGGCGGTACTACTTTATAACCCAGTCCTTCCCCGCCATTTTGTTCTTTCACTAAGTTTTGAACTATGTGTGGAGAACTTGCCAAACGGTGCAGTTTTTGTTTTAAAGATTCAACTTCTACTTGCAAAACTGCTTTGTCCTTTTTTGATTCAACTTCTACTTGCAAAACTGCTTTATCCTTTTTAGTTTCTTCTAAAGAATTTAAACAGAACTTAATATCATTAGATTGATTTAAAGCAATAACCACGGTTTCCGTTAGTTGTTTCCCTAACAGTTCTATCTTTTCTTTAAAGCTGCACTCATTTTGTTTAAACACATGATTAGCTTCAGTGCAGAGTTGTAAATCATATACTAGATTATCATTGTGTTCTGATAATCTATAAAATTTTAAATCAATGCTTTCTCTAAATTTTTCACATTCAGAGAAAGCATGTTTACCAAATAATTCGTCTTTAGAATGTACCTGTGTAGAACTAGACGAATCAGCCATTAACGCAGCGTCAGACTCTTCAGTGACTGGAAAATCTGAGTTTAAAGCACTTAGCTCTTCTTCAACCAAATGATCAACGACATCCCTAGCTTCTTCGATATCTGAACTAGCATGATCAGCTATGATGTCTCCCTCACTTCCAGATCCATCATCTAAGGTATCAACTAATGCAACATTGGATTCACCCTCAGATACGAATCGGAAGGACCAGTCTTGTCCTTCATCACCTTGAGCAACCAAAGCTTTAGAATCTTTACTTGACGATGCTCCAACCTTCTCCTTATCTTGACGACATTTCCAGTCTTCTTTGGCTTTATGCACTCACGTTTGAAGTGCCCTTTCTCTCCACAAGTGAAGCACATGACTTTGGTTTTGTCAAATCCAAATGTTGTGTCTTTAGTTGCAACCAACTTCTGCCACATCTTCTTGACAAACTTCTTGGCTCTTCTAACAGCACTAGAGAAGGCCAACATAATGTTCGTACATTCCAGCTCAATTTCATCAACTTGCTCGTAGTCCTTATCAGGAAGATGATAGTTCCTAATCTTACCATCAACTAACCCATCATAAGATTGAACAACAACAGCTAGAAGGTCCATATGTTCTTTAGCAACTTCCACGGTGACATTTTCGAGATTCTCGGTTTTTAACTTGGTAGTATTTGCCTCAGGAACAATGTATTGGGTACTAGTTGACCCTGACATTTCAGTTCCTGATGAGCTGCCTTGGGAAGGAGCAGACGAGTTAGACACAAACGTTATTTGAAGCGGTGCCCCTGATGATGCAGGGGTTGGAACTGAGTTGTATAGTGCATGATTCTGAGCATAGGATCCTTTCTTTGACTTGTATTTCTAACGCAGCTCTTCCTCCCTTAAATTCAGAATGAAATCATTGATGTCTAAAGTATCAAGAACATCGTTTTATCTCAAATTAGAGACAAATGGATCCCATTTGTCTGGCAGACCATCAGCAAAATTAGAGACTTTATCTTCCATGGAGGTGGTCACGCCATGAGTGTGCAACTCACTCATCACATGATAGAATCTGTCAATAATATCATCTAAGCTCTCTTTTCCAATTGGTGAGAAATTGTCAAATTCCTTTTTAGGAGCTTTTTCCTTCAGTGCTTTTAGAGTTACATTGCCTTCGTATCTCTTTTCCAAGGCCTCCCATAATTTCTTTGACTACTTGTTCTCAAAAAACTAATGAAATATGTCCTTAGGTATAGAATGAGTCAACAAGGCATATGCTTTCTTTTTAGTATTATGCATAGTCTTCTGGGATTCACTCATTCCTCCCAAAGTCAACATTACCCCATTTGCACTGACTGGTACCACATAACCAGAGATAGACGTCCACAGATTAGGGTCAACTCCATTCAGGTAGATTTCAAACCACTGTTTTCACTGTGGGTATTCATCCAACGTTAACAGCTTTGGCGGTTTGTTGTGGTTCTCGATCTCACTTTCCAGAAGTAGAAGATTTTGGATATGTGAGTCCTTTCCAGTGGTGAATACAGAGAACTGATCTTCCATAGCTTTGAACTTGATGAATTAAGAATAGGACGAATGAGGTCAACCGTATGGAATAACTCAACCGTGCGAATGAACTATGCGAATGAGTCCAGTCGTGCGATTGAACTATGCGAATGGGTTTCAGTCGTGCGATTGAGCTAATTGTGCGACTGAAGCTGCTGCTGCGGGAAAAAATCGAATTTTTTGAACACTTGACTCAAAATTATGAACTTTACAAACCCTAATATGTCGTATGGGAAAAGGTCGAAACTTTTAACACAGAGACTCGTCAAAAACAAGTTTTGAAGCAAAAAAATGAATCTTTTGAATGAAAACGTTAGTTTTGACACCAAAACCAATTGAATCAACGCAAAATCACGAGCCTAGGCTCTGATACCACTTGTTAGGACCATGTACGTACAGAGTACTAACGGATTCTGCGTGAAACCAGATCAAATAGTGTGGAATTCTATTTGATTGGTGATCCAGTCAGTGAGAACGAATCACCTGATCGATCTAACGATGTAACAAACGTTAAAAACAGATTGGAATCGATCAGGAACGAACTATGAACTTGGATTTGCGACTTGGGACGCTCTGGACGGCTAGGGTACGGAAGTATTCGAAGTGTTGTGAAGTGTTATGTTTTTCCACGAATTAAGTGGTATTTTATAGGTTATTAGTGTTCGATCGTACCACTGAACCATTAGCATGGTTCAGTCGTGCGACTGAATCAATCTTATGTCTCAATCATACGACTGATGCAGTCACCTGGTTCAGTCAAGTATGGTTCATCCATGCGTATGGGCCATAAGTATGGTCCAGTAGCATGAATGTCCACATGACAAAGTTAAACACATTTCTAAGTTCCTATTGACTTAGAACTATGTAAAACAACATCAAACCTATATATTAAGTTCATATATGTGAATCACATTCAATATAATGATAACTTGATATAATCAATCACAAATAAATATCACAATGCATTTCATATCTCATTAATATCATCAATTACATCATATTAGATCATTGTAAGACATGAAAGACTTTTACATTTGAGATCATAAACTAGGTACATTAAGATGTATCAACATATCTCAAAGGTATACCGGTTTTAGGGCTATGGTATCCTTACGAGGGAAACTTTGAGCTACATGGATATACTCATAGTGATTATGGTGGATGTTGTCAAGATAGAAAATCTACAATGGGTGGTTATTAGTTTTTAGGTCCCCGATTAGTCTCGTGGCAATGTAAATGTCTCTGTTTCAACCCAGAAGCTGAGTACATAGCTGCTTCAGCAGGATGTTCCCAAATCCTTTGGTTACAAAACCAATTGTTGGATTATGGGTTCAATTTTCTTAAAGCACCAATTTACATTGATAACACAGCTGCTATGTTCATTACAGCTAATCCGGTTCAACATTCAAAAACAAAACATATCAAGATTCGATATCATTTTCTAAGAGATAACTCTGAAAAAGGTTTAATCATTTTGATTCAAATTGCAACTGAAAAACAGTTGGCAGACCTATTTACTAAAGCCTTCTTACCAAGATGGTTTGAGAATTTAATGGAGTCAATTGGACTTATTAACCATGTGTAAAACTAGTTTTTAAGTTTTCTTTTAGTTCTTTGAATCTTAACATGATCAGATTCCTTCCTTATCCGAAAGGTCATAGTAAGAAAACGTGTGATAGTTAATTGCCTGATTGTAGTTGTGTGTGTGTGTTTTCGTTTTA
Organism: Flaveria linearis; assembly: GCA_024085815.1. Taxonomy (NCBI): domain Eukaryota; kingdom Viridiplantae; phylum Streptophyta; class Magnoliopsida; order Asterales; family Asteraceae; genus Flaveria; species Flaveria linearis. The sequence goes on from CM044004.1 coordinate 27,790,063, forward strand.
CAGAAAAAAAAATACAAAAATAGAAAATTCAAAATTAAATATAAAAATATAAAACAAAAACTACAAAAATAGAGCCTTTCCTTGTTAATTCATTTTTTAGGAATGAATCTGTTTTGCAACATGTGAGAAATGATAGTACATTAGTGAGATCAGTTGCATATTTCATTCGACAATAAAGGCTGACATGATCAGATATGATGTGTAGACAATCTCATGCTACTATACTAAAAAGGTAAATTCTTGTGATTAAACTAAATCATCTATGCATGTATGTGTGTTCATCTAAGTACTTTTGAGTTGTATTAGCTTATCAATCTTTGATTGGTTGTAAAGTTACAACACTCACACCTGGTGGTGATATGACTAACCATGAGATCTGTTACAAGCATCATCTCACTTCTTTCTCATGAGTCATCATAGACCTAAAGTGATGAGATATCCTCTGTTATAAGTGATTACAGACCTAGATATTCTCCTTTGATGCAAAAGATGCCAATGTGCACAACCCATTCCAATGGATGGTTAGAGTTGATCAAATGGTTTATCCATGATCATTATCTCCTAAATTATCAACATGAACTCTGGCTATGCATATATGTCTGGTAATAAGTTGAGAATTTGTGTTTTCTTGCATGTATTGATGATAGTTGATATCTCTAAGTCTTTGTATGAGTCACATCATATCATATCTAATTTTACCCTAATCAATCCAAGAATTGACAAAGTAAGTGAACTGATTCATTTATCAAAAATACTCATTGTCTGTCCTTGGATCTTGTGTCTCCTTTGCAGTTAATTCACTGACCTGGAATACACTTGGGCAGGATTTACTCTTTGTCTATGACTATCCATATTTTATTTTATTTTAATATGCTGATCTTCACAGATATGATCTCACTGCATACAATGATTCAATTGTAAATATTACATTTTTATTTTTTTTATTTTGATTTTATGCATGTTCTATGTGTGCAGGCAATTTAACAATGATCAGTGTGATCTTCTTATGACAACTTGGGAAACTTCTAAGTTTGTAAAACTTAAAAAATTAGGCGGAGTAATAAAGTAACAGTTTCTAAGAAAATCAAAATTAAAATTTTTGAATGGAAAGGATGAAGCTAAATGTTCAAAGCATGTGTGTGTTTGATAATGTAAAATTTTGATAATCTAAAATGAGCCTATAAAAAGTTTCAAGTGGAAAAGCTTCTTGCAGATTTTATAAATGAGACCCTTTTGTTTAAATTTGAGACTAAAATAAAGGGAAATTGTATTTTGAAAAATTAAATAAAAATAAAAGGGTTTAAAATGTCAAAAGTGAAAATTGAGGGTCAAAAATAAAAGGTTTGATCAAAAAGCCAAAATCTGAATCAAAAGTCAATGTTTGAGTCAAAAAGTCAAAGTTTGACCAAAGATTGAAAATTTTCATAAAGAACAATGAAAATGGTCAAAATTAGGGTTTGAATGAATTTTGTAAAAAATGTCAAGTGTTAGACGTATGGAAATGTCTCATACGCCTAAACAGTTGTCATGAGTCTTCAATTTTGGTTAAGTGTTAGGCGTTTCAACCAAACCTCATACGCCTAAACAGTGCCAGACTTTTCATGTTGAAAATAACCAAGTGTAAAGCTCATACGCCTAAACAGTTCTCATACAAACTGAATATCCATGTTTTTGCACAAGCATTAGATGTTTCAGGATGGGTCATACGCCTAAATAGTGATCGTGAGCCTAACCAGTGATCATGCTCCTGTACAGTGCAAATGTGCCTAAGTCCTTGAACAAAATTGACCATGTTTTACTCATGCGGCTAGAGCTCATGTGTCCAAAGAGTAGTCATGCGTATACATAGTGTAAATGCATCCAAGAGTTGTTCACTTAGTATAAATTCAACACTTGACTGATTTCATTTCATTCGACCATATTCATACTTTCAAACACTCTTTTATTATTCTCAAATACTCACAGATCATCATTTCATCTTGTTTACACTGATTATCTAAGATTGTGGTTATTTTAAGGTATAATCAGTGATTCGAAGTAACTTGCTGAGTGTAGTTCATCAAATCACAGTTCATAATCTTCACATTCACTTGGGCGTTTGAACCCTAGTCGGGCGTTTGAACCCTAAGTGAATGAATGAGTTGAAAATTTTGATGATAAACAGTGATAAAATTATCAAATTGAACCTAAAATTGTTGATAATACATGATTTCGACTTGGTTAACAACAAACAATCTGCATTTCATCACAAAATTTTCGATGATTCATCTTTTCATCAAATAAAAAATAAAAGAAATTTAAAAAAATATGAATCGACAAATCAATCTTTCAAATGAATCTTACCTGTTAATCTTCAAATCTCAAATAAATTTTTACAAATTAACAAGAAACAAGTTACTTGATTGAGATTGTGTTTTAAAATTTGATTGATTTCAAAAATCAGTGAGTGTTTAACACTTAGAATTTTTTAAACGATCAAATTTTGAAATTAAAATATATCAAGTAAACATGTAAATTTAATTCATACTAATTCATGTTTCTTTGTGTATTACAGATGGCTGAGTTAAAGTTTGAACCAAAGCATAATGTAGCAGCTTATCTAAATGAAGAAGTTAGAGAAGCAGCTGGCTATGAAGAGATTATCAGATTTCTGCTAAGAACTAAGTATGTGTATGCCATGTGTGCAAGACCAGCTATCAATGCCAGATTGATAAAGTGATTTTAGAGAACATCAGAGTTAGAGAGAGATGATGAATGAAACAAGGTACTCGGAGCATTTGTAACCAATGATAGAATGACTTAGGTTTATGAGCATGCAATCATAGTAGCTCTTAGACTTGGAGAGAATGAGCCTCAAGATTTAGCTGAGTACACATCTAATGAATGTAGAGAAGTGTTCATGATGATTGGTCACCTTGACAACTTCCCTAAGAAACAATTCTTCAGGGCAAGGGTGTACAATCATTGGATGTTACTTTGTTACATATTCCGACATTGCATGTCCAAGAGAAGTGCTAGATAGAGTTCATTCCCAGTAGACATTGCATCTCCTATCATTGCCTTAGCCACAAACAGAAGATTTAACATGGCTAAATGGATCATGAATGGATTCATATTCTATCTAGAGAAAGGCAAAAGGAATAAGTATTTGATGTATCCAAGATACTTTCAGTTGATCATCAATGAAGATCATCCAGATCAATATGTTCATGGAGTAGAGGGTGATAGACTTGAACTTGAGCATATGTCAGAGATTGTGTACAAGAGATTAGCTATCATTACTGGAGCTCCAAATGTTCCTTTATTTGATTATATAAGGGATGTTGCAATGGATAAGGTTGATATTCATCAACAATATTTTCATTTGACCGAGGAGGAACCAATAAACCCAAATGACTTAATTGAGGATGTAGTTGAAGAGAGCATTAAAGAAGAAGAGGATGATAAAGATGAGAATGAAGAAGAACAAGTTGATGATGAAAATTATTCTTTTGATGATAATGATGATGATGATAGAGATAATGAAGGAGGTGAAATTGAAGTACATGAAGAAGAAGTAAATCAAGAGATGGATAGTGAAGCAACCTTATCTGATCAGCAAGATGAGTCTGCTGTTCATGATGAAGGAGATGAAGAAAATCTTGATGCAAATTTAGATCAAAATCAACCATTTGATTTTGAATATCTTGATACTATTCTAATAGAGCCTATCATTCAGAATGTGATTGCTATTGAACCATCACATATTCAAGAGGCTTAGAATGTAATTAATGAGTCAGTTATAAAACATACCAATGATGTTTATGTGCAAACAGAGATTGATAGTGATACTGATGTGATAGATGAGTTGAAGTCAATGATAGTTGATCAAGATGAATTGATAAAAAGATTACAAGAAGAGAATGCTTTGTTAAAAGAAAATGATGAAAAGAAAGAACTGATGATGAATGACCTTGAAGAGAAAGTTAAGAGACTATCTGAAGAAATTGCAAAGTTAAAAGAAAGCATGACTGAATCAAAAATTAGGAGCCAAAGGTAATTGTGATTGAGAAGGAGATTGAGAAAGAGTCTCATGAAGATATTAATGTGAAGCTTTTGACAGCTGATAAAGGTAAAAGAAAATTAGAAGAAGTTGAGATACACATTGGTCCATCAAAGATTCAAAACATTCTTGCTGTAGATGAAGTTGTTGAAGAAAATGTTCAAGAACAAATAGAAGAACTTGATGATATTGATTCATGTCTACCAGATGAATGGTATGATGAAGTCTTGGAAGATAAGGATATGTGTGATGTAGTTGAGTTTCCTATCACTAATGTTCAAGATTATATTCCAATAGACTTTAAAGACAGATATAATTATCTAGTCAAGAAGAAATACAACAGGGTATTCCTTGATGGTCTGACTATAAGTCAAATAAATGAAGAATATAAATAATGCGTAATTGCAGAGTCTTCAGCACCTATTGATCCTAATGAGATTGTTTTTGAACATGGTGAATGGGCTCCTATGAGTGAAAGCTTGAATGTAGATGATATTCCTATGGCTTAATTGTATCATCCCAATCCTGAAGATATGAGTATTCCAACACTAAAGACATGGTTGCAATCAAGGAATTAGGTTTCAAGAGACTGAGAAGATGTACAACAAAATGATTATACTAGAGATTACAAAAAGAACCAGAATTCTCAAACTTTAAGAGATTAAGTCCATGGAGTTAGTAAAAAGAACTCATGAAAGGAGAAAGGAGCTGATGGCCATGTTTCCACACATAGAGCAGAGTGCTTATAGAGTTGATTTAGATCAAAAACAACTATGGAACAAGGCTAGATCTGCTAGAGATTTGGTACGAAATGTATTACAAACAGGACAATCAATTTTAGAGCTATTAAATTCTATGATTGTTCCTGACAAGACAAAAGTAGTGAAGATAGTGGCATGGAAGTATGATGAGGTATTTGATGCTTTTTTTATCAAAAGAGTTAATGCAATATGTGATGTCTTTCACTTTTATTCAAGCATCATAAAAATCACTGTCCAAGATTTGAAAGAATTACATAAGTTACCTCTCATTAATCCTTCAAAGGCTGCAAGGGGAGAGAACTTTGTAAAATTATTTGACAGAGGAATTTCTAGAATGCCTACTTTTCTTCAAACAAGATGCGATCAAGAAGATAAAATTTATTTTAAAAAATTAAAAAGGAGAGATAAAGGAGAATCAAGTTCATCTATTGATATAGATTACTTAGAAGTGTTTGGAGACACATACTTTGAAAAGGTGACGGATCCGGGATTAAAGGTTATAGATGGCACACAAACATCCAAACCAATCCTAAGATGGTTCTATGATTCAACAGACCTTCATCTTAAGCTGGTTAGAAATGAAGATGAATAGGATGAAGACACAATCAGTTTATTTGGAGTATTTGAGTTGAAACTCCTTCACCCAAGTTACATAACTTTTTTGTCTAATCAAAAGTTTAAACAAGTGACCTCTGTTGATACTGAGAATGATAGAAAGTATTTCATGACTATCATTAAAGTCATGAATGCTGCAATGGAAAGGATTTTGTTGAGAAAGGCGATGGCCTATGCAAATATAGTGAAGAAAAACATAGAAAACATAGAGTTTATGAGAATCTTAAGCAAAGGAGTTCTGGAGATATATACAAAAGATAATGTAACTCCAATTGAGAGGCATGCAAATGTGGATATTGCTGGTTTATCTAAAGAGACACTGTTGGTGATCGAGGCAAAGGAGATAAAGACAAACAATTCAAAGCCAGAACAAGAGGTTTTGGCAGAGAAAATCAACTCATCAATAAAGAAGGCACTGAGAGAATAGGAGTTATACTAGGAAAAGTAAATGTTTAAGATTAAAGAAGAACCTGAAGATTATTTTGAAGTTTGAAGATGGATGGAAAGAAGAAAAAGGACTGAAGATGAAATGAAGAAAGAAGACTGAAGCAGAAAAGATTGAAGCTGAAAAGACTAAAGCTGAAAGAAGACTGAAGAATGAAGAAAGAGAAGACAAAGATAAAGAAGCTGAAGATTGTTAAAGACTGAAGACCATGTAAATCTTAGCGGGAGTATTTTTAGTACTTCTTCAAGATTAACATGTTGTCTTTATTTGTCTTTGTATTTTAATTTTTGCAATAGTATAAGGACTTATTTGTAAATATATGTTCCTTTTGTTTCTTTGATTAGTATAAATAGAATTATATGCATTTTGTGTAGATAGACGTTTGAACTATCTCAATTGTACATTGTACTCCTTTGCAACTATCAATAGAAACTGCTATGAATTTTTGCATCTGTTGATTACTTTGTTCATATAATTGTTAATTGCTTAATTACAAACACAGAATCGATCCATTTGAACCTATCAAAGCTGAATACGTTGCTGCATCAAGTTGCTGCTACCAAGTGCTTTGGATCCACCACTCTTCTATGACAATGAATCCGTTATAGGAATTGCCAAAAATCCAATCCATCACACTCGCACCAAGCATATTAAAACAAGGATTCATGCAAGCCAAGATGCTCAAGAAAAGGGTTTTATAGATATTATTCCAATTGACACTAAAAATCAAAGAGCATATCTTTTCACAAAAACATTTGATAAACCCCGTTTTATAAACTGATCTCCATGTTGGGTTTAATATCTTTTTTAAAAACTTTTTTCATAATATAATGCATAGTTCGTTGTAAATTTTTTTTATCTCTGACATCTTATGTTCATAAAATCTTTCCAGTAACTTCTGGTATCCCATATTCCTTCTTATGTTTAATATCTTGTTACATTTTCTATTTCAGCTTCCAAATATATATGAAAAACAAAAATTTCAATCACCATGTAGATAAATAGAAATTTTGGGGAGAATAAAGATTAAACTTATAGTTTTTCAACATTTGGTTTTTTCAGGTATCCTAGGAATTTGAAAGAAAAGAGTTTAAAGGAGGTCAAATGGATATGTGATGGGATATGCATGGTAGACTCAGCCTAAAAACAAAGTAAATGGTGATCGTGTGGCCACACTAAAAGTTCATGAGCTTGGTCATAAGGATTATTCCCATTACATCTCGGCCTACACAAAGATACAAATCCTTGTCAAAAATTCATTAAGTGTTTCAAATCTATGTTCTAATCCTCCTAAAATCCAAAATCTCCCTCCCCCGAACCCTGAATTGAGCACCTAGTTAGCAAAAACAAACCGCTTCCAGTTATGTTCTTCGGAAAAGCCTCTATTTTAAGTCACTTGTGACTTTGTTAGAATGTACATTAATTAATAATTTCTCGTACTTATCTCCTCTGCTATGTATGAACATTGACCTGGAGTGGTGGAACTTCTCTGTTATACGTGAGTATAGACATGAAGTTTCACCAGCACGCTTTAATGATCGTCTCCTCTATTATACGTGAGTATAGATCTGGAGCTCTATTGATACAAGATGTCCTTAGTTTATTGTACTTAAACGTTTATGTCTTTCATTTCTTACATATGTGTAATACAAGGGTATTATTATAATATGATATATGTTTGGATGTCTATTTTCTATTGATTATATTGTATTCTTATAATGATTATTACTACATGCTTGATTGAATATTATATAGGTTTGTAGTAGTTATTCATAGTTCTGAGAGTATTGATTCAGAAATGTATTTGACTAAATCTTATGGTCATTCATGCTATTGGACCATTCTTATGGACCAGTCGCATGACAAAACTAGGTGACTGGATCAGTCACACGACTGAGTCATAAGACTAGCTCAGTCGCACGACCGAACCAGGTGACTGGATCAGTCATAGGACAGAGTCATAAGACTGGCTCAGTCACATGACTGAACCATTCGTAAAGTTCAGTCGTGCGTATGAATCAATCGCTTGACTCAGTCGCACGGGAGTGAACCATGCTAATGGCTCAGTCGTACGACTGTACACTGTAACCTATAAATACCACGTAATTCATGGAAAAAGAGAACACTTCAAATATATTATACCCTAGCCGTCCAGAGCATCCTGGTTCGTCCATCCGACTTCATATTTAGTCCCTGATCGATTTTTACTCGTTCACAACGTTTGTTTAATCATTAGATCGATCAAGTTGTCGTGCTCACTGATTGGATCCCAATAAAATAGGATTCTGCACTATTTGATCTGGTTTCACATTAAATTAGTTAGTACTCCACACGTACACGGTCCTAACAAGTGGTATCAGAGCCTTCGCTTCTGATTCTTCGTGGATTCGATTGGTGTTTTGTTAAAATTAATGTTTTTAATTCAAAAGATTCGTGTTTTGATCCAAAAAGTGTTTTTGAAGTGTGCATGATTCAAATTTTCAAACTTTTTGACTTACGGCAGATTAGGGTTCGTGAAAAATCATTTTTGGGTGTGAAAGTGTTCAAAGTTTCGAATTTTTCATCCACAACAGCTTCAGTCACATGATTGGCTCCATCGCAAGACTGAATCCCAATCGCACGATTCAACCGCACGACTGGACTTAGTCATATTGTTTATTCACACGATTAAGCTAACCCACACGGTTGAACTCATTCGCATCCCTCAATCGCACGATTGAACTCAATCTCACGATTGAACTCAACCGCACGATTGAACTCAGTCGTACTCTCCAATCGCACGATTCAACTCTGTCGTACTATCCAATCGCACGATTGACTCTGTCATATACATAATTTTTCAAGTTTGAAACCATGGACGATCAGAACTCTGCGTTTACTGCTGGAAAGGACTCATGGGTCCAGAATCTACTACTTCTGGAAAAAGAGATGTGAAATCATAAGAAACCACCAAAACGGATTTGAAACCATAACGTTTGTTTAGTCATTAGATCGATCAGGTTGTCGTGCTCACTGATTGGATCCCAATCAAATAGGATTCTGCACTATTTGATCTGGTTTCACATTAAATTAGTTAGTACTCCATACGTACACGGTCCTAGCAAGTGGTATCAGAGCCTTCGCTCCTGATTCTTCGTGGATTCGATTGGTGTTTTGTTAAAATTAATGTTTTTAATTCAAAAGATTCGTGTTTTGATCCAAAAAGTGTTTTTGAAGTGTGCATGATTCAAAATTTTCAAACTTTTTGACTTACGGCAGATTAGGATTCGTGAAAATCATTTTTGGGTGTGAAAGTGTTCAAAGTTTTGAATTTTTCATCCACAAAAGCTTCAGTCGCATGATTGGCTCAATCGCAAGACTGAATCCCAATCGCACTATTCAACCGCACGACTGGACTTAGTCATATTGTTTATTCACACGATTAGCTAACCCACACGGCTGAACTCATTCTCATCCCTCAATCGCACGATTGAACTCAATCTCACGATTGAACTCAATCGCACGATTGAACTCAGTCGTACTCTCCAATCGCACGATTGAACTCTGTCGTACTATCCAATCGCATGATTGACTCTGTCATATACATAATTTTTCATGTTTGAAACCATGGATGATCAGAACTCTGCGTTTACTGCTGGAAAGGACTCATGGGTCCAGAATCTACTACTTCTGGAAAATGAGATGTGAAATCATAACAAACCACCAAAACTGTTGACCTTGGATGAATACCCGCAATGGAAACAACGGTTTGAAATCTACCTTAACAGAGTTGACCCAACTTATGGACTTCAATTAAGACTGGTTATACTATACCTGTTGGAACAAATGGAGTTAAACTGACTCTAAATGGGATGAATGAAGTGCAAAAGGTTACACATAACGCTGAAAAGAAAGCCTATGCCTTACTGACACAGTGGATTCATTAGGATATTTTCCATCAGTTTTTGGAACATAAACATTTAAAGAAGCTATAGGAGGCACTGGAAAACAGATATGATGGTAATGCAACCTTAAAGGCACTGAAGGCTAAAGCATTCAAGAAGAAACTCGATAACTTTTCATCCATGGGAAATGAAAGCTTGGATGATATTATAGATAGGTTTTATCATCTAATGAGTGAGCTGCATACTCATGGTGTGACTACCTCAATGGAGGATCAAGGCAAATGGTCTGCTGGATAAATGGGATTCTTTTGTTTCTACTCTTAGACAGATGATACTCTAGCTACTCTGGACATCAATGACTTTATCTTGACGTTGAGGGAGGAGGAGCTAAGGATGAAATACAAGTCCATAAAAGGTTCATACACACAGAATCCATCACTATATAATGTTGTTCCCATACCAGTTTCATCCGGTGCACCTCTTCAAACTGCATTTGTCTCGAACACGTCCGACATTTCTCATAGTGGCTTTTCTGGAAGTGAATCATCAGGATCATCTGGAACTCAGTATATTATCCCTGATTCTAATCCTACAATGCTGAAGACTGAGAATTTGGGAAATGATATGTTGAAGTAGCAAAGGAGCATATGGATCTTCTTGTCACGGATGTACACTCATATGATGGTTTGGTTGCTGGTAAAATAGGAAATTGTCATCTCGCGGATGAAGATTATGAGCAGGTGGATGAGACAGAGTTGGAAAGGAAGGATATCATGTGGACTTTGGCGAGTGTTATTAGAAGGGCTAAGAAGTTTATATAGAAGATAGGGAAAAACATGGTTGCCACCAAAGATACAACCTTTAGTTTTGATAAAACCAAAGTTACATGCTTCAAATACTGTGAAAAGGGATACTTTAAACGAGAGTGCGTGAAACCAAAGAAGACTGGAAATAGTAACCCTTTCTCATCATAAAATCATCAGGAAAAGGAAAAGAATGTGACTTCAACCAGTCTAGATTCCAAAGCTATGGTTACTTAAGGAGATGAAGGACAGGACTGGACATTTCAGTTCATCTCTAGTGGTGAAGCTAATGTGTCATTTATGGAAGATCTTAACGATGATTCAGCAAGTAAAGGAGATAACTTAGATGATAATGCCAATTTAGATACCAAAGAAGCTACAGATGCAGTTGATCACTGGGTTGAAGACGATTTGGCTGTTGCGAGCATAGAATCTCAAATATCACTTTCATGGCTAACACCTCTGGTACGTCACAGGTAAGTACTAAAGATGAACTTTTTGATAAACATGCTTATGAAGATTGCAATAAATTTCATGAAAGCATAGATTTAAAATTTACTAGATTGTTAGATCACAATGACAGTTTAGTAAATGATTTAAAACTATGCACTGATGCTAACAGGGTTTTACAATAAAATGATAGCAGTTTTAAAGAAAAGGTTGAATTGTTAGGAAAGCAACTTAGTGAAACTGAGGTTGTTGCATTTAATCAAGCTAAGATATTAAGTTCTATCCGACAACAATAGAGGAAACAAAGAAAGAAAAAGCGATTCTTCAAGTTGAAATTGAATCTTTAAATCAGAAAATTCACACTTGCTTGTTCCTCTCATATTGTTAAAAACTTGGTTAAAGAAAGAAATTGGGGGGAAGGGATTGGTTATAAGGTGTTGCCACCACCACATGTGATCCTCTTAAACACAAAATGTCGACCTGTTAATAATAACCCTATAAAGGATCATATGGTAACAACACCCCTAGTCAGTGATCTGGACACCATATCTAAACCTGTGCCTCCGGTTACTGACCAGGAAGCAACAACTTTTGGCACAAGAGATGAGGTTGTCATTGAAAATCGGGATGCTGAGAATAGCAATGCTACTTTTGGGTTGGGTTCAAAAGTTCATGTTTGAAAACCTAAAATTTCAGAACCAACTCATTCTAAAACTGTTTATCAACAAAATTTCAACAAAATGAGAGAAAAAGGTAATAAAAAGGTGAAACCAGTTAAATTTGCCAAAGAATGTGAGAAACCTAAAGTTGAGAAGAAAGAGACTAATCCTAGACCATACTCCCTACCACAAAAAAGATCTCCTAGACCAGTTGAATGGGGATCCTTTTACAAATGTGGAGAATAAGGACATGTATCCCCAAATTGTCCCTACTATCAGACACCAAGGCGAAGGATTGATCTTGTTCAAGATAATCATCCAGGATTCACTACAACAAGATCAAACACTCCTCCAAAACACCATAGGCAACATAGAGAAGCCACTGGTAAAGCTGTGATGACTGAGGTAAAACATGTTAAGGAAAGCAAACCACAGGCTAAAACAATAAACCAGTCGTCAGTTTATCACAAACAGGCCTTACACAAGACTAGTTTGTGGAAAGCCAAATCTGCAAGTGTGTCTAAAAGTGAGGATAAGATGAAGAATGTTGTCTCTCCGACTTCCCAAGGATAGTGGGGGGAGTTTGTTGATACATGTTGTCCCTAGTTTATTGTACTTAAACGTTTATTTCTTTCATTTCTTACATATGTGTAATACAAGGGTATTATTGTAATATGATATATGTTGGATGTCTATTTACTATTGATTATATTGTATTTTTATAACATTTATTACTACAATATTATATATAGGTTTGTAGTAGTTATTCATAGTTCTAAGTTAATAGTGACTCAGAATTTTGTTTGACTTAGTCTTGTGGTCATTCATGATAATGGACCATGCCTATGGACCAGTCGCACGACTGAACCAGGTGACTGGATCAGTCGCACAACTGAGTCATAAGACTGGCTTAGTCGCACGACTGAACCAGGTGACAGAATCAGTCGCATGATTGAGTCATAAGACTGGCCCAGTCGCATGACTGAACAATTCGTAGAGTTCAGTCGTGCGTATGAATCAATCGCTTGACTTTGTCACACGACTGAACCATGCTAATGGCTCAGTCGTACGACTGTACACTGCAACCTATAAATACCATGTAATTCGTGTAAAAAAAAGAAGACTTCGAATATTATTATACCCTAGCCGTCCAGAGCGTCCTAGTTCGTCCACCCAACTGCATAGTTCATACCTGATTGATTTCTACTCGTTCTTAACGTTGTTTAATCGTTATATCGATCAAGGTTTACTTTCTCACTAATTGGATTGCCAATCAAATAGGATTGCCAATCAAATAGGATTCCATTATTTGATTTGGTTTCACGTTGAATCTGTTAATACTCCATCCGTAAACGGTCCCAACAACCACGATGTGGCGCCTGATAAAAATGGAGATTTGGTAGATGCCACCATGTATCGCGGAATGATCGGATCTCTAATATATCTCACAGCTTCTCGTCCTGATATCATGTATGCCACGTGTCTCTGTTCCAGATATTAGTCAAAACTGAAAGTAAATCATCTAATCGGGGTGAAGAGGATTTTTTGTTATCTGAAGGTTACTCCAATACTCGGGTTGTGGTATCCTGATGATGATGACTTTGAACTTTATGCGTATAGTGACTTAGACTATGGTGGTTGTAAGATGAACTACTAGTCAACATCTGTAGGGTGTCAATTCTTTGGAAGGCTGTTAGTCACATGGCAATGTAAGAAGCAGATATCTGTTGCTCTGTCAACTTGTGAAGCTGAATATGTTGCCGCTGCAAGTTGTTGTTCTCAAATCATTTGGATTCAACAGCAAATGCGGGACGATAGTTTGCAATTTACTAACATTCCTACTTTTGTTGATAATTCTGCTACCATAGCAGTAACTAAAAATTCGGTACAACACCCCAAAACCAAACACATCGGAATTAAATATCACTTCATACTTGACTGTTTTGAAAAACACTTATTCGATGCGAATAAAATTAACATGGATTTTTAGCGTGCCGACCTCTATACAAAACCTATTGACAAACCAAGATTTTATTATCTATTAGAGGTTAACGGTGTCAAAAAGAAAGAAGATGTGATTCTGGAGGAATCAGGTTCATAGTCTGGCAGTATGTTTCGTTTTCTGTGTTAAAAATATCAAAAACACAAAAGATTTTCTGTTTTTAGAATTTTAGGAGGAGTATAGTTTTAGTTTTAGTATTTATTACTTAAAAAAGGGGGCGGGCAGGTAAGCCAAAAAGCAAAGACATCAAATCCGAGAAATTGATGAAGTACAGTGGAAAATGATAGTACACAGGCATCAAATCATTTGGGACACCACAAAGATTTTCATTTTTGAAATGTTATATTGACAGTCACAGAAAATTATAAGTCTGAGAAGTCAAAGCCTAATAAGTTGAAAAATGAAAATAAGCTAGTCTGTTACTGTGGTTACATGGAGAAAGTAGATCTAGGGGTTGCATGTCCATTATATGATGTGCAGGTAGATTCAGCCCAATAGACTAGTAGACGTCATTGGTGAATCACTTAAATTAAATCAATCAACATGTTGTGGGTTCTCATCTTATCCCTGGTGTACACAATCAAAAAATTTCCAATAAGGGGTGAGGAGTAAGAAGAAAGCTACAAATGTGTGCTAATGACCAAAAACATGAGCAATGCATATGAAAAATGTCATAAAGCTAATCATGTGAAACACAATCAAGTAAATGACAAATGTCATTGCTGCGTTAAACAAATTATAAAATTGCTCCAACAAGAAGATAGGTTGCGTGCCTCTCTGCTGTGCGATGGCAATGACACGAGGATAAGTATAACCTATATATTCTAAGAATTCATTGTTGTTTGCGCCTCTCTGCTATGCGATGGCACTGACCTGAGGCTTAGCATCTCTGTGAAAGCTCTTAGAATAGTCTCTTCTTGACCAAAACCAATAGATCGCTCAAATATCTCCTGAGGAATTGATTACCATTTAAGCATGGGATCCACAAATGCCTGTTGACTTAATACACCTAAATAATCACCGATGTGTGTCAAAAATCTGTGTATGAATTTATGTGGACAAATATATTGACAATCATCATGGCTACATCTCTCGATATTCAAAATCAATATGTGCTATACAACAGCCCTATCATGATTTCCTGTTAGAGCTTTTGACTCATAGATGAATGAGATTCTATGAATCAAATAGGATTCCACACTATTTGATCTGGTTTCACGTTGAATTAGTTAGTACTCCGTACGTACACCATCCTAACAAGTGGTATCAAAGCCTTGGCTTGGATTCTTCGTGGAATCGATTGGTGTTTTGTTAAAATTAATGTTTTTAATTCCAAAGATTCGTGTTTTAATCCAAAAAGTGTTTTAGAAGTGTGCATGACTCAAACGTTTCAATCATTTTGACTTACGGCAGATTAGGGTTCGTGAAAAATCATTTTTTGGTGTGAAAGTGTTCAAAGTTTCGAATTTTTCATCCACAAAAGCTTCAGTCGCATGATTGGCTCAATCGCATGACTGAATCCCACTCGCACGATTCAAGCGCACGACTGGACTTAGTCATATTGTTCATTCGCACGATTAAGCTAACCCACACGGTTGAACTCATTAGCATCCGTCAACGCACGATTGAACTCAATCGCACGATTGAACTCAGTCGCACTCTCCAATGGCACGATTAAACTCTGCAGGATCGTTTGATGGTCACTCAACAAAAGGTTTTTCTCTCAAACTCACCTTGAACAACACTCAGCAAGAGTCTATGAAGAGTTGATCACAATATAACAAGTAACAAGCAGTAAATATACACAGAATGTAAATTTTCAAGTTACTTTTATATATTGCTTCTCAACTCAAAGGATTACAAGACTCTTGGACTCAAATCGCTTACTTAATGAGTTACAAGGAGAAGATATATATAATACTACCTACAACCGGATATACTTTGATACCAGCTAGAAACCTCTAACCAAACATCTATACTACAAGACTCTAGGTGAGGCCTTTCAGAAATTTTGCCTGAGAGTTGGTAGTCAGGACATGTCCCTAACTTACCTTTTGTCACCAACCGAAGTTGGTAACATGTACTATCATAAAAAGTTAAACAGTATAATAAAGTATGGTCAACAACATGGCTCTTTAGGAAGATGCCATGCTGTATCAGAGGTCTGCAGCGGACTGTCAGGGACCATACTTATATCTACTGGACATAGCAATGTCTTCTGAAGGATAAAAATGCTTCGGAAGAATAACTTCTTCCGAAAGCCACTTATACTTCGGAAGACTGCTTCTTCCGAGGCTTAGCGTCTTCTTTGTCTTCGGAAGCAGACTTTGTCTTCAGCTCTTTCTTCAGACTTTGTCTTCGGAAGTCTTCAGACTTTGTCTTCAGCTTTTTCATCAGACTTTGTCTTCGGAAGTCTTCAGACTTTGTCTTCAGCTCTTTCATCAGACTTTGTCTTCGGAAGTCTTCAGACTTTGTCTTCAGCTCTTTCTTCAGACATTGTCTTCAGCTCTTTCATCAGACTTTGTCTTTGGAAGTCTTCAGACTTTGTCTTCAGCTCTTTCTTCAACTTTGTCTTCAGCTTTTTCATCAGACTTTGTCTTCGGAAGTCTTCAGACTTTGTCTTCAGCTCTTTCTTCAGACTTTGTCTTCAGCTCTTTCATCAGACTTTGTCTTCGGAAGTCTTCAGACTTTGTCTTCAGCTCTTTCTTCAGACTTTGTCTTCGGAAGCTTTCAGACTTTGTCTTCAGCTCCTTCATCAGACTTTGTCTTCAGAAGCTTTCAGACTTTGTCTTCAGCTCTTTCATCAGACTTTGTTTTCGGAAGTCTTCAGACTTTGTCTTCACCTCTTTCTTCAGACTTTGTCTTCGGCTATTTACTTCAGCTGTTGTTCTTCAGACTCTCGGAAGATCTCATGCTTGGCTTCGGAAGCCCTTGAATGTAGCACCAAAATGACTATGTGAAGTGGTTTTGGTTGCACCAGCCTTATCATGACCCAACAAACTCCCCATAGGCTGATGCTACCAAAACTTCACTTCCCTCTTCTTCTCAAAACTCTCAGCACCATTGAAAGTAAGTGTTTATCAGTTTCTTCATTCTTTCCTGATGTGGTGCTGAGGAGTTTGTACAAATCCTTGGTAGACAAAACCTCCACTCTGTCACCTTGGACTATGTGTACCCTTTGTTGTGGCCCTCTAAAAAGAGTTAGTTGATGGGAACTATAGTCATATTCCCATCTAACTATTGGTTCCAATTCCGGACCTTACACCATCTGTAGAAAGGCTGTGCCTTTGGTGGTTGGTCTTTCCTTGTCTTCCGGTCCTTTCAACTTCAACTCTTCTTCGATCTTGGCTCTTGTATTCAGTTCAGCCAAGTGGAGACCGCAGATATGATTTCTGATGTGTGCAGTAGTCTCAGAGTTGAAGGGATTGGAGAATGGCCTCTCTACAAGCTCAGCAATGTCAAATATGCTGAGATGCAGTAGAGAAGTGGCATTGAGCCAGTTGGTTCCCCATTCTCCCTTTCCACAACAAAGTTGTGTGAAGGTTCATCGAACCTCCACTGGATTATAGCTTTCCTAGGTCCAGGAGATTGACTAGAAATCCTGTCCTCTTTCCTTGTATCCAGTAGAGTCACCAGTTTCCTTCTTAGTCTCTTCTCTTCAGCATTGAGGGTATCAGAGTTGAGACCAAGAAGTCTTGTAGCCTGGCCCAAGGTATCTCTAGGCAACTCAAGAAATTGGCCTAGGGTGAGGAGGTTTGAAGAGTTATCAACACAAGTGATGTTGATAAGGTCTCCCTCACAGATGATGCTGCTCATAGTGACATAGTTGATGAGCCTAGTCTTGAACTCCTTGATCTCCTCAAAGGAGAGATGTTGAGAAAGCTGTGGGGATGATCTTGGTTGTTGTTGGGTAGGTTTAGGTTTAGTGGTTTTGGGTTGTGTTTTAGGTTTTAGGATGGGAAGTTTGGGTTGTTGAGGTGATGTGGTAGGTTTGGGTAGAGTTGTGGGTTCAGGGGCGAAGGTTTCATCAGTGGGTTGTGGTTTAGTAGTTGGCTGTGGTTGAGTGACTGGGGTGAAGACCATTCCCTATCCCCTCCTCTACATCACCTTCCTTTTCCCCATACGGATGTCAGCTTTTATTTCACTGACTATCCGCTGGAGTGTCCTTTCGGACATAGGTCCCACCTGCCTACCAGAGAAGCCATGAGCCTGAAGATAGTCTTTCATCCAGGCTTTGTCATTTGACTTCCTGGTGGCAGTGACCCCCTTTTCTTCCTCCCTCTGCTTCCTCTCCTTCAACTTCTCCCTGACAGCTTTCTTCCTTTCCTTCTCCATTAGATCCTGCTCTTTGTTGTGGAGCAGCAGGATCATGTCATCATCAAGTGGAGACAGTTCCGGAAGACTAAAACCTCTTGAGAGTAGGAATTTAATCCTAGCCTCTCTCAGCTGCAGGGCTGCTTCCCTTTGTTCCTTTTCTTCCTTCTCCAAGGTCAACCTGGCTTCTTCTTGCCTTAGCCTGGTTGACCTCTCCAAAGTCACCAACTCCTCTAGTGGTAGCAGGGGTACTTCCTCATTGGCAACTCCTAAGCTGATGAGCTGGTCAATGAGTGCTGTCCTTCTCTTATTGTTGATTTCCTCCTGATTAGCTGCAGCTGCCTTAGAACTAGCAGCTAGCAGCTTCTCAGCAGGAAACCTACCTTTCTTCTTGAGCTTTTCAATTCTTTCCTCTTCCTGAAGCTCTTCCGCAGTCAATTTCCTTTTGCCTTTGTCTTTAGCAGAGCTTGACTGTGGTGGTTCTTGGATAGAGGGTTCAGATTGAGAGAGAAGTTCAGCTGGTGTTTGGGATGGAGGTATATCAGAAATGTCCTCCCTGCTCACCTCAGATGCTATTTCAGCAATAACATCTATGATGGTCAGTTCCTTGGACATTTGGAACAAACCTTCCATCTCAGCTTCGGAAGACTTGTCTTGTTCTTTTGAGGCTTCAATGTCAGCTTCGGAAGTTTCAGCTTGAGCTTTGGAAGAAGAGGCTGCTGCAAGTTCTGTCCCATCTCTTTTAGTTGCTGGGCCATCAGTCCCCATTTCCCCTTTGAAGTTAATCTCAGGTTCCATGTGGACCTTAGGTTGACCAACTTCTTTCACAGTGGTAGAAGGTGTAGTCAGTCTTTGAAGCTCCTCAGCCCCAAAATAAATAATTGTGGTGTCAGGGCTAGGCTGTTCTAAGGAGGATCTCAATACAAACTTTGTGAAAAGCCTGTAGAGATCATGAAGCATCTTTGAGTCAATCTCTAGAAATGATTGAGATGACTCAGGTAGTGTGATGAGTTGGGAAGTAAAGGACTAGGTCTGTGGTTCCACAGATGTTTGTCTCTGAACTTTCTCCCCCTTTTTGGTAGCATCATCTTGAGAGCTAGATGAGCTAGAGGAAGAAGTCAATGAACTTGAATAGGTACATGCCTAACAGACCTCTCCGTCTGTTTCTCAGCTAGTTTAGCCTTGAGAGTGTTAATCTCAAGTTGTTGAGTGGCAGTCCTTGATTCTAAGATCCTCACCTATGATTCCAGGTTGGAGACCTTAGAAAGCAAGTACTGAAGTATGAGTTGCATACTTCCCTAATCTTCATGCGAAGAATCACGGGGAGATGAGATAACATACCTAGTATGCTCAGTCTCACCACCAGATATGGCTTCTTGGCACCCTGGATACCTTTGCTCAAAGTCATCTCTTTCACAGATGTCAATAGGAAAAGTTGCCGTAGACTCAGTCCTAATGATGTTACCACTGATAGAGAGCTCAATGAGAGACTCTGAGTAGTGGCAGCTGAGCCTACATGAGTCCCCTCCACATCAGTGGGACTCACCTCAGTAATTGGCTGCTGATGGGGGCTAGAGACAAGGGATCTCTCTTGGCTCTGTTGATCTTTCAGAGGGTGTTGTAGATCAACTTCATGGCCATGGAGAGATGTAATCTCTTCATCAGTGCGGAGTAAAAGGTCAGTGAAAGATAAGGAGGTTAAACCTACTGACCCGGGACCTGGATCAATGTCTACAGGCATTGAGCCTATGGTGGGGCTGTCCCTTGAAGGCTGCACAGGGGAGTGTAAAGACTCACCCTATGGGCTTAAGGCTTGGGGTTCGGGCTCTTAGGTTTGAGACTGAGGAGGCTCAAAACCCACATTGAGGTCAAATGTGAAGGATGGTGTGACCTCGGACTGAGTGGGAGCCTATGGTTCCACTCTAGCCCTTTTGGTTTGAACTGGAGGAGCTTGTTCAATCAGAGTAGATTGAACAAGGGTTCGTTTGGGGTGTCTCTGGTAAGTGATTTTGATTGGTAGAGAAGGTGTGGGGACATTTATGGTGGAGGTTGCTGGTGTGGGTTCATCACCTGTGGGGATAACAGGGATGCCACCAGGAGCTATGCACTCAGTCATCTCTGGAGGTAATGGAGTGTACCTTCCAGTGAAGTTGATGGACATCTTCTTCAATGTTTTGAAGATGGTAGGTCTCACTTACGGAACAGTAAGAGCAGCTACACAGAGAAGCTTGCTCGGTTCCAACTCACAGTTGATTATGTGTTGAATGAATCTGGGATACATGAAGAATGTATCCCTTCTCAGATTGCCGATTAGGTTTGTCAACACAAATCATGAGTAGTTGAAGCGTAGACCTCTCACCAACCCATGAAATAGGCATCCCAGTTCATATGGGATTTGATCCCATCCCCCTGACTTGTTGGATAGGCAGTGCGGGACAATATGCAGCAGGAATTTCCAATGATAAGAGAAGTTAAACTTGTAGACGGTTGACCTGCTCACATCTCCACCATATCCCATTAGGATGTAGGTGCCATCCAAATCTTCTTTGGGGAACTCAGTAGGAGCCCCATCATCATGAAACTCGAGATGCTCCCTGATGAGTTGTTCAGTGATGATCAACTCCTATCCGCAAATACGTGTTCTCAGGACGCGAACCCCATTGAGAACATCAGCTCGACCATTACTCCAAAATTCAGTCATGTGGTTGGAGTAGACGTTGGGGTTAATAGTAAGTGCCATGAGATAGGTGGATTCAGCAAGAAAGGTGATGATTTGGGTAAAGTCAGCATCTCTTGACGAATCAAGTAATACGACTTGGTTGTGCTGAGGGTTTAGCGCCATTGCAGAGAAAGTAAGCTTGAATTTGGGTGAAATTGCAGGTTTGACAGTGAAGGGAATAGTTAGGGCAGTAAATTGGTAAAAGAAGATGAATTTGATCAGTCTGGATTATTTGAAGGGGATGAATTGTGGTAGTGACGGTAACAGGGTAACTGTTTGGGGTTACTGTGGGTGGTATGGTGGTTTTCGGCAGAGAAATGACAGTGGCGGCAAGGGATAATTTTAAATAATCTGACCATCATAAGCAAAATCTTTACCTTTTACAGAGTGGGCCCAAAAGATATCCGTTACATAGTAGAATCTTTACTTCCGAATGTAAAACATTTCCGAAGGTAATTGTCTTCCGAAGGCAATTTCTCCTCCAAAGCAAGGCATTGCTTCTGAAGGTAAAATTTTTTTCCGAATGGAGAGTTATACAAGCTTCGGAAGTAGATCTGATGTAAAATCAATCGCTTCTTCCGAGACCAAAACCTCTTCCAAGAAGAAAATTTCCATTGAGGAATTTGGCTTCAGAAGATATTCAAGAATATCTTCCGAGAGTTAATTCCTCTTCGGAAGGAATTTACACTTGGAATAATTTAAAGATCTTTTGTAATAGGGCTTAAATTGTATTGACACAAGACATTACACATTTAAAAAGCTTTTCAAAAGAGGTAGTTAATCAATGTTTATCATCCCAATAGCTGATATGAGATATTTAAATCTTTGTTTATCAAATGCCTTTGTGAACAAATCAGCATATTGTTCATTTGACTCAACTTTGATTAACTTTATCAGATGTTTCCCTTGAATATCTCCAATGAAATGATACCTGATATCAATGTGCTTTGTCTTGGAGTGCTTCACCGGATTCTCAGTAATGGAGATAGCACTATTGTTGTTAATATGGATAGGAGTAGTGATGAAGTTGAATCCATAGTCTAACATCTGATTTTGAATCCATAGCAGTTGAGCACAGCAGCTAGCAGCAGCAATGTATTCAGCTTCAGCAGTTGATGTAGAGACACAGGATTGTTTCTTGCATTGCCATGAGATGATCCTTCCACCAAGAAATTGACATCCTCCTGATGTTGATTTCTTGTCAATGTTGCAGCCACCATAGTCACTGTCAGAGTATCCATAGAGATTGAAATCACTATTTCTTGGATACCAGAGTCCTAGTTTAGGTGCTCCTTTGAGGTATCTGAGGATTCTCTTTGCAGCAGCTAGGTGAGCCACCTTGGGAGCGGCCTGATATCTTGCACAAATGCATGTGGCAAACATGATATCTGGTCTACTAGCAGTGAGATACATCAGAGAACCAATGATTGCTCTATACTGATGTTGATCAGTATCCTTCCCCTCAAGGTCAGGGCAAAGATTATGGTTTCTGGGTATGGGTGTCTTGGCTGGTTTACAGTCCTTCATTTCAAATCTATCTAAGATGTCTGAGACATACTTAGATTGACTTATGAAGAACCCTTCCTTCATTTTTTTCACCTGAATTCCAAGGAAAAAGTCAATTTTTCCCATGGAACTCATTTCAAATTTCTGCTTTATAATGCTCTCAAAGTCCTTGCACATTTGGTCATTTGAAGAACCAAATATGATGTCATCAACATAGACTTGTACAAGAAAAATGTCTTCTCCAAACTTCCTAATGAAGAGAGTCTTGTCAATGGTACCTCTAGTGTATCCATTCTTCAGGAGAAACTAAGACAAGGTTTCATACCATAGCCTAGGTGCTTGGTGAAGCCCATATAGAGCTTTATCCAGTTTGCACACATAGTTGGGGTGCTGTGGGTCTTCAAATCCTAGAGGTTGACATACATAGATTTCCCTATCTATATCCCCATATAGAAATGCACACATGACATCAAGTTGGTAGACTGTGAAGTTCTTGGATGCAGCATAAGCAAGGAAGATCCTAACTGCCTCAAGTCTTGCAACAGGTGCAAAGACATCAGTATAATCGATTACTTCCTCTTGGGTGTATCCCTGAACTACTAATCTTGCCTTGTTCTTGATAATCAAGCCTCTTTCATCTTTCTTGTTTCTGAACACCCATTTAGCGCCTATGGGTACTTGACCAGATGGTAGTGGGCATAGATTCCAGACCTTTTGTCTTCTGAATTGAAGCAGCTCCTCCTGTATCGATTCAACCCAACTACTATACTTTAAGGCATCTTCCACCTTCTTGGGTTCCATCTGAGACAAGAAGTATGAGTACAAGCAGACATTCCCATGATGAGTTTGCCCTCTTGTTCTCACACCCTCAGAGACATTCCCTATGATGTTCTTAGTTGGATGAGTGTTGTGAGTCCTAAGGCGAGGAATCACTTCCAGTTGCAGAGATAAGTCTAGGTTGGACATATTCTGATCAGGAACTGGATCACTCTGTCCAGCTGCTGTTTCAAAGTCATTCAATGAGGATTGATTGAATGATTGAGAAACATCATTAATGGTTGGTTGTGAAGTAGTATTAACAGTTGCCTGTTCCTTCAGAATACTACTTCCCTCAACCTGGTGTTGTAATGGATCACCTGAAGAGCTTTGGGGTTCATCAGATGATTCACTTGTTGAAGCTTCACTATTCCTGGAGATAGTTACACTATCAGATCTGTGAATGGTTGAAGCTTGTTGCCTTTCAGCTCTTGGAGAATTTGGAAGAGGTCTGGGAAGCTCAAATAGTTGATCTGCATCAGCATCAACATCACCTTGAGCACCTGTTCCAGCTGAAACATTCTCACAAGATTGTTTAGAATAGTTTGGAAACATTTTTAAATCAATGATATAATCAGGTCCATTCCCCCTAACACAAGGAGTGTGCTCATTAACAACTATATTGGATGACTCCTCAAATTGTTGATTCTTGATGTTGTATACTCTATAAGCTTTGGAGCTAGAAGAGTATCCAACAAAGATAGCATCATCCGACTTCTCAGCAAACTTTGCTAAGTTGTCCTTTGTGTTAAGTATGGTACACCTGCAGCCAAAGGACCATAGAAAGCCAATGAACGGTGGCCTCTTGTTCCATAACTCATAAGGGCTTTTTCCATAGGGCTTAACTACAAGAACCCTGTTCTGCACATAGCATGCAGTGCTGACTGCCTCTGCCCAGAATGTTAGAGGCAGCTTTGAATCAGCTAACATGGTCCGAGCAGCCTCAATAAGTGTCCTATTCCTCCTCTCAGCAACACCGTTTTATTGAGGAGTTCTGGGAGCACTATATTGTCTGGCAATCCCTTTTGAGTCACAGAATGAGTCAAGAACAAAGTTCTTAAACTCAGTCCCTTGATCACTTCTAATAATCTTAACCTTGTGATCAATTTGATTTTCTATTTTAAGAATAAAAGATTTTAACGTTTCAGCAGTTTCATCTTTACTTCTTAAAAAGAATACCCATGTAAATCTTGTAAAATCATCAACAATCACAAGGCAGTATGATTTCCTTCCAATGCTCATTATACTTGTGGGACCAAAAAGATCCATGTGCAATAAGTGTAATGGAGTAGTGATAGAGTTAACACATTTGGATTTATGAGATGATCTGTGTTGTTTCCCTTTCAGGCATGCAACACAGTTATCTTTGCAGAAAAAATCCTTTTTAGGCAACCAATGTACCAAGTTATTTTTAGCCAATTTATTCATTGTTTTAAAATTCACATGACACATGCGTTTATGCCATAGTGTTGACTCTCACTATCAGCTTTGGAAAGAAAGCATGATACTTCACCCATAGGAGAAGCATTGTTCATATTCAGCTTGTACATATCCGCTTTCCTGGGAGATCTAAGAAGCACCAATTCCGGAGGAATTGTCATCCCTGGTTTGAGGATAATGCACTCATGTTCTCTGAAAAGTATTTGATGCTTTTGGTCATAGAATTAAGAAACACTTAACAGATTGTGTTCAAGCTGTTTGACAAAGTGAACTTTGTCAATGGTTATTCTGCCATTGGATATACTTCCTCTACCAGAAATATATCCTCCGGCCTCACCTCCAAATTGGACAGGCCCTCCATCAAAGTTCTGGAATTGTTGAAGGAGAGATCTGTTCCCTGTCATGTGCCTGGAGCATCCACTATCTACAATCCAGACATTGTTGTTCTTGTTAAATGGATGTCCCTGCACATAAGATGAGATGGTTAGTTTTGTTTAGAAGCCCAAGCCTTGCTGGTCTTGGTCTCTTCCAAATATAGTGACATAATTGAACCAAAAGATATGCATTTGGGTTCAATAGAGGTCGTTAAAGAAGAGGTTTGGGCTGCAGCATCTTCCTTGATCTTCCAATCCATCCCTTGGTTGATCTTTGAGGATGAGCTTGTTGAAGCTTTTGCAGCATGGTCTTCTTCCGAAGCTTCTTACTTTTCGGAAAAAGCCTTCACCACCTTTTCTTCCGAAGTAGTCTTCTTCTGAGATGGTTTCAAGGGAGCCTTCTTGTTCTTCCGAACCTTAGAAGCTTTGGCTTCCGAAGTCATTTTCCCTTCGGAAGAAGTACTTTCTTCCGAAAGCAACTTGGCTTCCGAGACCAACTTTCCCTTCTTCATCATTTGGACCGTTTGAAATGGTCCAACTGAGAAACCTTCTCTGACTCCTTCTTTTCTAACATTATTTGCATAATGTGTGCTTGCTAGATTGTAGTAACAATCTTTAGCCATGTGGTTGTGCAGACCACACATTTTGCATGCAATGCTAGCCTTCTAGGAACTTGTAGGTTGCTGTTTCTTGGATTTCTTCTCTTCATCAACAACTTTCCCTTTCAACTTCTGATCCTTCGGTACGACAGGAGTGCTGGTACTACATTCCTTTCCTGAATCAGAAGTACCTACCACTTGGAATCTGGCAGAAATGAAGACACCCTTTTGCTTAGGGTCAATCTTGAGTTTGGACTCTGCAATCTTCTTGGCAGTCCTTCTTGCAGCTTTAGCTCTGCTTCTTCTTGCCTTGGTGGTTAGGATTTGGTCTTCACAGGTGGAGATGAGTGTATCCTCCTATTTCTCCCCTGTGGTGGCCACTATTTTTGCCTCCTCCTCTAGTTCCAATGGAGAAGGGTCTGTAGTTGGAACCTCATGCTCTTCAGTACCACATTTAGGTAGTCTAATAGACTCATAAGAGTGTGGTGGAGCTATTTCATTGGTTCCCAACCCTTCTTTGTTTGATAAAACATTTTGGAATGAGAGGATGATGCAAGAATAGTTTGGAAGTTTTGCTCAGCAATAGCTTGCTTCCTAGCCTGAGCCTCCACAGTGATCAATTGGGCTTGAACTTCAGATAGTTTGGATATCAGATCTTTAGTTTGAGTCTTATAGTTGGTCTTTTCATGTTTTAAAAGAGACAGAGTTTTCTCTAACTCTTCAATTTCTTTTGATAGTCAGATTCAGCACTTTTAAAATCAGATTTTAACACATTTAAAGACGCAGCCTCAGATCTGATTTATGAAATATAATCCTTATAGAGTTTAACTTTAGCAATACAGGCAACAGTACAAAGATGTTCATATACCTGATAATCATCCGTTCCAGCCATGAGTGCTTGAGCGGGAGTCACATCCTGTACCATGAAGCTCCAGTCAACTTCTTGAGCTACTGCAGCTGTTTCAGTTGACTTCTCTTCATGCTTTGAAGCAGTGGGATGTGTGGAGGCCTGTGGGGTTCCTGGGTTGTTCTTGGGAGCCTTGCATTCCCTAGCAAAGTGACCTAGTTGGTTGCAGTTGTAACACTTTGCTTTGCTCTTATCAAACCCAAACTTGCTGTTGGCTGGGTTTTGAGGGAATTGCCTTCCAGTTCTCTTCAAGAACTTCTTTGCTCTGTATGTTAAAAGAGCCATCTGTTGGACAATGTCCACATACTCCACGTCATCTGGACTGAAGCACTTAAGATCATCAAAGCAGTATTGAAAATCACCAGAGTGTCCACTTCCAGAGACAAAGGCATAACTATCCTGAAAGGAATTGTGTTGAACCTTTTGAGACTTTGGAGTCTCAGGTAGAGTAATGTAGGGTCCATTATTTGAGTTGTTAGGGTAACACAGCAACTGATGTTATGGTTCTGTGATGTCCCTTTTAACCACATGAAGGGCTGAACTCAGTTGGTTATTGGAGTGACCAGAGGAGTTCTCCACGTTCATCTCCATCTGGAATGCACTTAGGATACCATACAACTCTGTGAGAGTAAGAGTCTTAAGGTCCAAAGTTCTCTTGATTACAACACAATAGTGTGTTCATAGTTTAGGAAGAGAGGACATGAACTTCCTAACTATGTCTCTATTCTCAAGAGCTACTCCAATATCCACCAGAGTATCTACTATCTCAACATATCTGAAGTATTGTTGAGTCAAGGTCTCACCAGCCTTGAAAGTAAAGTTCTCAAACTGGTGCTTCAAGAGATCCTTCTTGTTCTCTTGGGTTTCCTTGGATCCTTCATACATAAGCTTCAATGCATCCCATAAATCTTTGGATGTCTTGCACTTCTTGAAGCCTCTGTAGATGGAATTGGGGAGAGCATTTTGGAGAGAAGTCATACCTTTGATCTAGCTCTATTCTCTTCCTATCTTCTTCTGAGTAATCATCAACATCTTTTGGAATGATGTGATTACCAGTAGCAGAAGTAGTGCTTGGTATGAAGGGACCATTTACAATGGAGTCCCACATCCTTGAGTCTTGACACTTGATGAAGCCTTCCATTCTAGTGCACCATGTGTTAAAGTCTTCAGGAGTGATCAGTGGGGACTTGGTCATGCTACCGGTCTCCATATCAGCCTTAGTGAGAGCGGCCATTTGAGTGAGTGGTTTGAAGTGAGGAGTGAAAAACTGGTTGATTTGGATGGTAAGATCACACAATCAAGAGCCTGAAAGCTCTGATACCAATTGCATGATCGTATGATGGTCACTCAACAGAAGGTTTTTCCCTCAAACTCACCTTGAACAACACTCAGCAAGAGTCTATGAAGTGTTGATCACAATATAACAAGTAATAAGCAGTAAATAAACACAGAATGTAAATTTTAAAGATACTTTTATATATTGCTTCTCAACTCAAAGGATTACAAGACTCTTGGACTCAAATCGCTTACTTAATGAGTTACAAGGAGAAGATATATATAATACTACCTGCAGTCGGATATACTTTGATACCAGCTGGAAACCTCTAACCAAACATCTATACTACAAGACTCTAGGTGAGGTCTTTTAGACATTTTTCCTGAGAGTTGGTAGTCAGGACATGTCCCTGACTTACATTTTGTCACCAACCAAAGTTGGTAACATGTACTATCATAAAAAGGTGAACAGTATAATAAAGTATGGTCAACAACATGACTCTTTAGGAAGATGCCATGCTGTATCAGAGGTCTGTAGCGGACTGTCAGGGACCATACTTATATCTACTGGACATAGCAATGTCTTTCGAAGGATAAAAATGCTTCGGAAGAATAACTTCTTCTGAAGCCACTTATACTTCGGAACACTGCTTCTTCCGAGGCTTAGAGTCTTCTTTGTCTTAGGAAGCAGACTTTGTCTTCAGCTCTTTCTTCAGACTTTGTCTTCAGAAGTCTTCAGACTTTGTCTTTAGCTTTTTCATCAGACTTTGTCTTCGGAAGTCTTTAGACTTTGTCTTCAGCTCTTTCTTCAGACTTTGTCTTCAGCTCTTTCATCAGACTTTGTCTTTGGAAGTCTTCAGATTTTGTCTTCAGCTCTTTCTTCAGACTTTGTCTTCGAAAGCTTTCAGACTTTGTCTTCAGCTCTTTCATCAGACTTTGTCTTCGGAAGTCTTCAGACTTTGTCTTCAGCTCTTTCTTCAGACTTTGTCTTCGGCTGTTGACTTCAGCTGTTGTTCTTCAGACTTTCGGAAGATCTCATGCTTGGCTTCGGAAGCCCTTGAATGTAGCACCAAAATGACTATGTGAAGTGGTTTTGGTTGCACCAGCCTTATCATGACCCAACAAACTCTGTCGTACTATCCAATCGCACGATTGACTATGTCGTATACATAATTTTTCAAGTTTGAAACCATGGACGATCAGAACTCTGCATTTACTGCTGGAAAGGACTCACGGATCCAGAATCTATTACTTCTGGAAAATAAGATTCGAAATCATAACAAACCACCAAAACTGTTGACCTTGGATGAATACCCGCAATAGAAACAACGATTTGAAATCTGCTTTAACAGAGTTGACCCAAACTTATGGACTTCAATTAAGACTGGTTATACTATACCTGTTAGAGCAAATGGAGTTAAACTGACTATAAGTGGGATGAATGAGGTGCAAAAGGTTACACACAACGCTGAAAAGAAAGCCTATGTCTTACTGACACAATGGATTCCAAAGGATATTTTCCATTAGTTTTCGGAACATAGACATTCAAAGAAGCTGTGGGAGGCACTAGAAAAGATATATGATGGTAATGCAACTTTAAAGGAACTGAAGGCTAAATCATTCAAGAAGAAATTCGATAACTTTTCATCCATAGGAAGTGAAAGCTTGGATGATATTATAGATAGGTTTTATCATCTAAGGAGTGAACTGCATGCTCATGGTGTAACTGCCTTAATGGAGGATAAAGTTGCAAGCTTTGCTGATTGTCTGCTGGATAAATAGGATTCTTTTGTTTCTAATCTGAGGCAGAATGATACTCTAGCTACTCTGGACATTAATGACTTTATCTTGACATTGAGGGAGGAGGAGCTAAAGATGAAATACAAGTCCAAGAAAGGGTCATACACACAGAATCCATCACTATATAATGTTTTTCCCACACCAGTTTCATCGGGTGCACCTCTTCAAACAACATTTGTTTCCAACACGTATGGAACTTCTCAAAGTGGTTCTTCTGGAAGTGAATCATCAGGATCATCTGGAACTCAGGATATTATCCATGACTCTAATCCTACAAAGCTGAAGACTAAGAATCTGGGAAATGTTACCGTTGAAGTTGCAAAGGAGCATATGGATCTTCTTGTCACGGATGTACACTAATATGATGGTTTGGTTGCTTTTAAAATAGGAAACTATCTGTAGGGGTTTGTTAGAACACAAGACATAGTTTAACCACTTAAACTTTGTAAAACACAGGGGAAGTTTAGCATTATAACATTGTTTATAAGCTAAAAAACTCATGTTCTATTTGATGTTTTAAAGTGTAAACAAACCTAAGAACAAAGGGGATCTTTTATGTGAATAAGCAAGCTATGAAGACATGTAAATGTACATAAAATCACAGCCACATTGAGCTGTGATTTCTACCTTTCAGTAGCCTTCAAAACCGTGGATGAAGGAATGAGATGAAGATGATGATGTTGTCGAATACGCAGCCCTCAAAGAAGAGAACCTCAAGTTGCTGTACCCACAAGCTTGTTCTAAACACCTTGTTTGCTAGGAAGTATGACACCAAGTGTTGTCCAACTTTTTGAAACCGAAATCAGCCTTGAAAACCCTTTTATTCAGCCAAAAATTCGAGTTCTATGAGAGAAGAAGGAGAGAAAAGACTATTGCATGTGTGAGAGAGAATGAGTCTTGGAATGAATGATCAAAAAATGGAAGAGTGTAGCTTTAGTTATCTATTGTAAGAAAACAAGAAAAGGTTTTCTATCCAAGACAAGATGGGCGGCCATAGGAATGGTTTTAAAATGGGTTTCCCACCTATTTTAATCCCTTGTTTTATTTACACTCTTTCATCCATTCAAGTTATAAAAATTAAAACCTAGTTGTAATTTTTATAACACAACACTCTTTTATATGTCATTATCTAACTATCTTAAATAATGAAACAAATAAATATCTCTAGAACAAATTATCCATATAATGTTGTTCTATCACAAAAGTAATATTTAGAAAACCAATTTTCTAAATAGGTGTCAACATTTATTATATGATCTTATTAATAAATAAATGTATGTTGGTGTTTGTATAGCTTGTTATTAGGTATGACCTGACTTGGATCATAACGTACTAACCACATTAATCTTGTATGTGTCTTGGGCATATAAGATCCTACAATATCCCACTTGCACAAGATTCATAGAAGATTGATGCAAGCAGTAAATACCGCCTAGCAACGGTTTACTACCCTTAATACGTATGACTAGGTGCCATTCAATAACATCATCCTCTTCAAGTACCATACTTGAAATGTTTTAGGTGAATCAATCATCTATCCTTTTTTCATAGATGTCATGTTAAATCCTAGAGACACGGAGTGATCATTCTCATTGATTTAACTTTATCAGGCCTTAGACGTCTTACTCTTAACGAATAAGAGGGACAAATCCCATCTTGACTACATACGTCTCTCATAATTACCTTATATTATACCTGAATTCAGACTTATGTACTACCATATTTCAGAACAACGAAGAACTGAGCCAAAGTATAATATTTGGTAAATATCAAGACCCAATATGTATCTCAGGTCAGAGGATACCAAATGATGTTCGCCTTTACTCAAAATTACTTATGATCAATCAGGAAGATTCCATATAGTAATATTTAAGATGCAGGTCAGTCCAATATTTGCATCCCACAAATATCTATGAACCTTGGTAGTAACCCATTGCTCTATATTCATCCTTATGAATATCAACCAATCCAAGTTCATAATAATCTTACCCTCACACTTGTTCCCACAAGTCTGAACGACTATGGACATTTAGAGTAAACAATTTACTCATGGATTAAACATGCTAAATTGGAACATTAATTGAAAGATTATAGACAAATAATTTTATTCCAATAATAAGGAGTTCCACATATCCAAATACAAAATTTATAGATCAAATCCAATCATTAGAAAATCAAAGTCCTATGGCACAAGTATGACCTTCATGCTTTGCCTTTTCAAGGAGCTTCGTGAGAGGATCTGCAATGTTTTGATCCGTGTGAACTTTGCGAATACATATCTTTCCCTTTTCAACTTCATCTCGTATGTAGTTGAATCTCCGCTCAATGTGCCTAGTCTTTTGATGAGCACGAGGTTCCTTGATTTAAGCAATCGCACCCTCGTTATCACAAAAGATCTCTAGGGGTTCCTGAATGGAAGGGACAACCCCTAGATCGGTAATAAATTTCATCAACCATGCAGCTTCTTGAGCTGCCAATGAGGTGGCGACGTATTCAGATTCTATAGTTGATAGAGCCACCACATCCTGTTTGGAGCTCTTCCAAGAGACCGCTCCTCCATTCAGAATGAAAATGTATCCCGATTGTGACCGTGAATCGTCACGATCAGTTTCGAAACTCGCATCCGTGTAACCTTTTACAATGAGTTCCTCGTCACCAGATCCATAGATCAGGAACATATCTCTTGTCCTCCTTAGGTACTTAAGTATGTTCTTAACAGCCATCCAATGACTGTTTCCAGGATTTTGCTGGTATCGGCTAGTCATGCTTAAGGCGCATGACACGTCCGGTCGAGTGCATATCATCGCATACATGATGGATCCAATAGCAGATGCGTATGGGATTGCCTTCATTTTATCTTGCTCATCCTTTGAGCTAGGACATTGAGTCGTACTCAATATTGTTCCTCTTTGAACAGGTACGGTACCTTTCTTACAGTTCTCCATCTTGAACCTTTTCAAGATTTTATCAATGTATGCACTTTGATTTAAACCAATCAACCGCCTTGATCTATCACTATAGATCTTTATTCCCAGAATATAGGCGGCTTCACCAAGATCCTTAATGGAAAAACAACTTCCAAGCCAGGTTTTTACACCTTCCAAGGTTGGAATGTCATTTCCAAATAGGAGTATGTCATCAACATACAATACTAGGAAAGTAATTATGCTCCCACTAGCCTTCTTATACACACAAGCCTCATCAGCGTTTTTGATAAAGCCAAATTTCTTTACCTCCTCATCAAAACGGTGATTTCAGCTTCTCGATGCTTGTTTCAATCCATAGATTGATTTCTGTAACTTGCATACTTTATTAGGATGTTTTGGATTGACAAAACCTTCAGGCTGAACCATATAGACATCTTCCTCAAGATATCCATTTAGGAAAGCGGTCTTGATATCCATTTGCCAAATCTCATAATCATAATGAGCAGCTATGGCAAACAATATCCTTATGGACTTTAGCATCGCAACAAGTGAAAAGGTTTCATCATAATCAACCCCTTGAGTTTGAGAGAAACCCTTTTCTACAAGTCTAGCTTTATAAGTATCCAAGTTTCCATGCATATCGGTTTTCTTCTTGAAAACCCACTTACATCCAACTACCTTAGAATTAAGAGGTGGTACAATAAGTTCCCAAACTTGATTGTCATACATGGATTGCATCTCAAAGTTCATGGCCTCAAGCCATTTGTCACAATCCAAATTGGACATTGCATTATGGTATGTGGTTGGTTCATCTGAATCTACCACATAGCATCCATCCATGAAAAATCCGTATCTTTCAGGTGGATTACTAGTTCTACCACTTCTGTGAACATTTTATGTGTATTGATCAACCGCTTGATCATCCTCAAAAACCTCATGTTGAGTGCTAGTTTCAACCAAACGTGCATCGGGTTGTGGTTCTCGATCCTCCTCAAGATCCACTATTCTACTGCTAGTTCCTTCCATAAGGAACTTTGCTTCTAAGAACTCACTCTTTCAGGAAACAAACATCTTTTGTTCCAGTGGATCATAAAAATAATATCCTATAGAATCTCTAGGATATCCAATAAATAAACACTTGGTGGATCGGACTTCCAATTTGTTTAGGGTGGGAGTCTTAACATAAGCCTCACAACCCCAGACCCTTAAGTATGATAGGGATGGAACTCTTCCATGCCATATCTCAAAAGGAGTCCTTTCCACCTTTTTGGTTAGGGCCATATTTAGAATATGGGCGTGGAGAGCAAAGGAAAACCCCAAAATGATAGAGGCAATGTGCTTGTAGCGATCATAGATCGGACCATATCCAATAAGGTTCGATTCCTCCTCTCAGACACACCATTATGTTGTGGTGTTCCAGGTGGACTGAGTTGTGAGACAATCCCACAACTCCTAAGATGATCTTGAAAAGCATCATTTAGGTAATCACCTCCTCTATTGGTGCGGAGAACTTTAATCGACTTGTCGAGTTGATTTTCTACTTCATTCTTGAAGATTTTGAATGTTTCAAAAGCTTCATCTTTGTGTCTTAATAAGTACACATACCCATAGCGACTATAATCATCGGTAAAGGTAATGAAGTATCTTTCACCATTCCTAGTCATTGGCTTAAAAGGACCACATACATCCGAATGTATGATTCTAAATAAATCTTTTACCCTTTTGTTAGTTCCACTAAAGGGTGTCTTAGTCATTTTACCTTGTATACAAGATTCACAAACATCAAATGAATCACATTCATTTGTTTTTAAAAGACCATTCTTTTTAAGTGTTTGTATACGTTTCTTGTTTATATGACCAAGACGACAATGCCAAAGATAGGTATCACTCAATCCAACTTGAGTTTCTTGGTGTTAGTTTGGTACAATGAACTATTTAAAGTATTTTCATGAACCAATTCATAAATCCCATTAATGGGAATAGCTTTAAAATAGAACATATCATTTAAAGAAACATGAATATCATTTTCAACAAAAGATAATACATAATCATAATGTCTTAATTGGGATACAGAAATAATGTTCCGAGTCAAACTAGGAGCATACAAAACATTCTTTAAAATAACATCCAAGCCACTTGGAAGTTTTAGGATGTAGTCCCCACGAGCTTCAACTTGGACTTTGGTTCCATTGCCCATGAAGAGACTAACATCCCCTTGATTAAAGTCCCTACTTCTTTTGAACCCCTGCAACAAACTGTAAATATGAGTTCCATATCCGGTATCTAATACCCATGTGTTTGAAGATGTAACATTAAGATCAATATGAATCATGTATATTGTACCTGAGGTCTGCCCGGCATCCCTCTTTGCTTTCAACTCTTAGAGATGGACAGGACAATTCCTTACCCAATGTCCAATCTCCCCACACTTGAAGCATGGGTCATTAGTAGCAACCTTTTGCTTTTTCTCTTATGGTTTGGGTGGCACCCTTTCCACCCCTTTCCCTTTTCCCCATACTGATCCCTTACCCTTGGCAACCTTTGCCTTGGGTACGGGATAAGGCCTTTTCTTGTTCCCACCTTCATTGATGGTGAGAATGGGTAAAACCCTTTTACTCATGGCCACCTTGGCCATTTTAAGCATTGAGTGAAGCTCACCAAGGCTCTTGTCACATGCATTAATGTTGTAATTCAATACAAATGTCTCGAACTTCTTGGTAAGGCCACTTAGGATCAAATCCGTGGCCAATTCCTTCGAGACGGGTCAATTAAGCCTCTCGAGGCTGTCAATATGGCTTTTCATCCTAAGTACATAAGATGAAACCGATTGGTTGTCGTCCATACGACATGCATAGAGTGCTCGAACAGTTTCGAAGCGCTCAACCCTTGCTCGCTGTTGGAACGTTTCCTTCAGCTGGGTTATCATGTCATAAGCTCCGTGATGTCCATACTCCTTTTGGAGATCCGGAGTCATGCTCGCTAGCATGAGACAAGACACTAGCACAGAGTCCTCAGTATACTTCAGCCAATTGTTGTAGGCCTCCTCATCATCCTCAGTAGGTTGATCGGGGATAGGGTCGTATAAAACATATGATCTTCTCTCTTGCTTCAGAACGATTCTCATGTTTCGATACCAATCAATGAAATTGTTATGATTTAGACGTTCCTTTTGGAGGATCGCTCGTAATGATTGGGTGGACGCGGATGAGTTATCGTGATTTTCATTATTGGTGGCCATCTATAAAATTTAACAAAGATCTATTTTAGTATTTTAGATATTGCTATTTTTAATATTAATGCCTTTTATGGTCATTTTTATATTAAAATCTAGAATCCAACATTACATTTAAATTATGGTTAGGTGACCTTGATCCCACGATTTAAATTAATTAGGTGGTCAACGATTGACGGTTGTAACCATTTGCAACTTCTAGAGGTATGGGATCGACTATAAATATCATATGTAAAGTTGGCATGTTAATCCTATCAACACCATTTAGAAACCATATTGTAGGTGATCCATTTAACATGGTTTGCAAATTAAGACATCCTACTTACACACAGGTGATCCATAACTGGCTCTAGATGCCATTGTAGGGGTTTGTTAGAACACAAGACATAGTTTAACCACTTAAACTTTGTAATACGCAGCGGAAGTTTAGCATTATAACATTGTTTATAAGATGAAAAACTCATGTTCTATTTGATGTTTTAAAGTGTAAACAAACCTAACAACAAAGGGGATCTTTTATGTGAATAAGCAAGCTATGAAGACATGTAAATGTACATAAAATCATAGCCACATTGAGCTGTGATTTCTACCTTCCAGCACCCTTCAAAACCGTGGATGAAGGAATGAGATAAAGATGATGATGATGTCAAATATGCAACCCTCAAAGAAGAGAAACTCAAGTTGCTATACCCATAAGCTTGTTCCAAACACCTTGTTTGCTAGGAAGTATGACACCAAGTGTTGTCCAACTTCTTGAAACCGAAATCAGCCTTGAAAACCCTTTTCTTCAGCCAAAAATTCGAGTTCTATGAGAGAAGGAGAGAAAAGACTATTGCATGTGTGAGAGAGAAAGAGTCTTGGAATGAATGGTCAAAAAATGGAAGAGTGTAGCATTAGTTATCTATTGTAAGAAAACAAGAAAAGGTTGTCTATCTAAGACAAGATGGGCGGCCGTAGGAATGGTTTTAAAATGGGTTTCTCACCTATTTTAATCCCTTGTTTTATTTACACTCTTTCATCCATTCAAGTTATAAAAATTAAAACCTACTTGTAATTTTTATAACACAACACTCTTTTATATGTCATTATCTAACTATCTTAAATAATGAAAGAAATAAATATCTCTAGAACAAATTATCCATATAATGTTGTTTTATCACAAAAGCAATATTTAGAAAACCAATTTTCTAAATAGGTGTCAACACTTATTATATGATCTTATCAATAAATAAATGTATGTTGGTGTTTGTATAGCTTGTTATTGGGTATGACCTGACTTGGATCATAACGTACTAACCACATCAATCTTGTATGTGTCTTGGGCATATAAGATCCTACACTATCAGCTCCCAGATGAAGATTATGAGCAGGTGGACGAGACAGAGTTGGAAAGGAAGGATACCATGTGGGCTTTGGCAATTGCTGTTAGAAGGGCTAAGAAATTTGTAAAGGTCACAAGGCAAAACCTGGTTGCCACCAAAGATACAACCTTTGGTTTTGATAAAACCAAAGTTACATGCTTCAACTACGGTGAAAAGTGACACTTCAAATGGCGTGAAACCAAAGGAGACTAAAAATGGTAACCCTTTCTCATCATAAAATCATCAGGAAAAGGAAGAGAATATGACTTCAACCAGTCCAGATTCCAAAAATATGGTTACTCAAGGAGATGAAGGACAGGACTAGACATTTCGGTTCATCTCTGGTGGTGAAGACAATGTGTCGTTTGTGGAAGATCTTAATGATGATTTAGCATGTGAAGGAGATAACTTAGCTGATAATACCAATTTAGATACCAAAGAAGCTACAGATGTAGTTGATCACTTGGTTGAAGATGAATTGGCTGCTGTGAGCGCAGAATCTCAAATTAGCGAGGAATATCAGGTCGCTTTCATGGCTAACACCTCTGGCACGTCACAGGTAAGTACTAAAGATGAACTTTTTGACAAACAAGCTTGTGAGGAATGCAACAAATTTCATGAAAGCATAGATTTAAAATTTACTTGATTGTTAGATCAGAATGACAGTTTAGTAAATGATATAAAACTATGCACTGAAGCTAACAGGATGTTAAAACAAAATGATAGCAGTTTTAAAGAAAAGATTGAATTGTTGGGAAGGCAACTTAGGGAAACAGAGGTTGTTGCATTTAATTAAGCAAATGATATTAAGTTCTATCTGACAACAATAGAGGAAACAAAGTAAGAAAAACCGATTCTTTAAGTTGAAATTGAATCTTTAAATCATAAAAATCACCGTCTTCCTAGTTCCTCTCATATTGTTAAAAACATGGATAAAGAAAGAAATGGGGGAAGGGATTGGTTATAAGGTTGTGCCACCACCACATGCGATCCTTTTAAACAAAAAATGTTGACCTGTTACTAATAACCCTATAAAGGATCATATGGTAACAACACCCCTAGTCAGTGATCCAGACACCACAGTTAAACTTGTGCCTCCGGTTACTGACCAGGAAGCAACAACTTCTGGCACAAGAGATGAGGTAGTCATTAAAAATCAAGATGATGAGAATAGCAATGCTACTCTTGGGTTGGGTTCAAAAGTTCATGTTTCAAAACCTAAAATTTCAGAACCAACTCATTCTAAAAATGTTTATCAACAAAATCTCAACAAAATGAGAGAAAAAGGTAATCAAAAGGTGAAACCAGTTAAATTTGTCAAAGGAGGTGAGAAACCTAAAATTGAGAAGAAAGAGACCAATCCTAGACCATACTCCCCACCACAAAAAGGATCTACTAGACCAGTTGAATGGAGATCCTCTTACAAATGTGGAGAACGAGGACATATATCCCCAAATTGTCCCTACTATCAGACACCAAGGCGAAGGATTGATCTTGTTCAAGATAATCATCCAAGGTTCACTACAACAAGATCAAACACTCCTCCAAAACACCATAGGCAACATAGAGAAGCCACTGGTAAAGCTATGATGACTGAGGTAAAACAAGTTGAGGAAAGCAAACCACGGGCTCAAACAATAAACCAGTCGTCCGTTTATCACAAACAGGCCTTACACAAGACTGGTTTATGGAAAGCCAAATCATTAAGTGTGTTTGAAAGTGAGGATAAGATGAAGAATGTTGTCTTTCCGACTTCCTAAGGACAGTGCGGGGAGTTTGTTGATACATGTTGTCCCTAGTTTATTGTACTTAAACGTTTATGTCTTTGATTTCTTACATATGTGTAATACAAGGGTATTATTGTAATATCATATATGTTTGGATGTTTATTTACTATTGATTATATTGTATTCTTTTAAGATTTGTTACTACATACTTGACTGAACATTATATTAAAGTTTATAGTAGTTATTCATACTTCTGAGTTAATAATGACTCATAAATATCTTTGACATAGTCTTGTGGTCATTCATGATAATGGACCATGCTTATGGACCAATCGCACGACTGAACCATGTGATTAGATCAGTCGCACGACTGAGTCATAAGACTGGTTACCAGGTGACTGAATTAGTCGCACGATTGAGTCATAAGACTGGCCCAGTCGTATTACTGAACCATTTATAGAGTTCGGTCGTGCGTATGAATCAATTGCTTGACTTTGTCGCACGACTAAACCATGCTAATGGCTCAGTCGTATGACCGTACACTGCAACCTATGAATACCATGTAATTCGTGTAAAAAAAGAAGACTTCGAATTTTAATATACCCTAGCCGTCCAGAGCGTCCATGTTTGTCCATCCAACTACATAGTTCGTCCCTCATTGATTTCTACTCGTTCTTAACGTTGTTTAGTGGTTAGATCGATCAGGGTTTACGTTCTCACTGATTGGACTGCCAATCAAATAGGATTCCTCACTATTCGATTTGGTTTCACGTTGAATCAGTTAGTACTCTATCCGTACACGGTCCTAACAACCACGATGTGGCGCCTGATGAAAATGGGGATTTGGTAGATGCCACCATGTATCACGGAATGATTGGATCTCTAATATATCTCACAGCTTCTCATCCTGATATCATATATGC
The DNA here is from genome assembly GCA_024085815.1 of Flaveria linearis. Taxonomy (NCBI): domain Eukaryota; kingdom Viridiplantae; phylum Streptophyta; class Magnoliopsida; order Asterales; family Asteraceae; genus Flaveria; species Flaveria linearis. Next base: position 27,829,644 of record CM044004.1, read on the forward strand.
CACGTGTCTCTGTTCCAGATAACAGTCAAAACCGAAAGTAAATCATCTAATCGGGGTGAACAGGATTTTTTGTTATCTGAAGGTTCTCCAATACTCGGGTTGTGGTATCCTCATGGTGATGACTTTGACCTTACTATGTATAGTGACTTAGACTATGGTGGTTGTAAGATGAACTACAAGTCAACATCTGCAGGGTGTTAATTCTTTAGAAGTCGGTTAGTCACATGGCAATGTAAGAAGCAGACATTTGTTGCTTTGTCAACTTGTGAAGCTGAATATGTTGCCGTTGCAAGTTGCTGTTCTCAAATCATTTGGATTGAACAGCAAATGTGGGACTATGGTTCGCAATTTACTAACGCTCCTATTTTTGTTGATAATTCTGCTACCATAGCAGTAACTAAAAATCTGGTACAACACCTCAAAACCAAACACATCGGAATTAAATATCACTTCATACTTGACTGTTTTGAAAAACATTTAATCGATGTGAATAAAATTAACATGGATTTTTAGCGTGCCGACCTCTATACAAAACCATTTGACAAACCAAGATTTTATTATCTATTAGAGGTTAACGGTGTCAAAAAGAAAGAAGATGTGATTCTAGAGGAATCGGGTTCATAGTCCGGCAGTATGTTTCATTTTCTATCTTAAAAATATCAAAAACACAAAAAGATTTTCTGTTTTTATAATTTTAGGGGGAGAATAGTTTATGTTTTAGTATTTATTACTTAAAAAAAGGGAGCTGGCAGGTAAGCTGAAATACAAAGACATCAAATCCAAGAAATTGATGCAGTACATTGGAAAATGATAGTACATAGGCATCGAATCATTTGGGACACCAAAAGGATTTTCATTTTTGAAATGTTATATTGAAAGTCACAGAAAATTATAAGTCTGAGAAGTCAAAGCCTAATAAATTGAAAAATGATAGTAAGCTAGTCTGTTACTATGGTTACATGGAGAAAGTAGATCTAGGGGTTGCATGTCCATTATATGATGTGTCGGTAGATTCAACACAATAAACTAGAAGACGACATTGGTGAATCACTAAAATTAAATTAATCAACATGTTGTGGGTTCCCATCTTATCCGTGGTCTGCATAATCAATAAATTTCCAATAAGGGATTAGGAGCAAAAAGAAAGCCACAAATGTGTGCTAATAACCAAAAACATGAGCCATGCATATGAAAAATGTCATAAAGCTAATCAAGTGAAACACAATCAAGTAAATGACAAATGTCATTGCTGCGTTAAACAAATTATAAAATTGCTCTAACAAGAATATAGGTTGCGTGCCTCTCTGCTGTGCGATGGCACTGACATGAGGATAAGCATAACCTATATATTCTAAGAATTCATTGTTGTTTGCGCCTCTCTGCTGTGCGATGGCACTGACCTGAGGCTTAGCATCTCTTTGAAAGCTCTTAGAATAGTCTCTTCTTGACAAAAACCAATAGACCACTCAAATTTCTCCTGAGGAATTGATTACCATATAAGCATGGGATCCACAAATGCCTGTTGACTTAATACACCTAAATAATCACCGATGTGTGTCAAAAATCTGTGTATGGATTTATGTGGACAAATATACTGACAATCATCGTGGCTGCATCTCTCGATGTTTAAAATCAATATGTGCTATACAGCAGCCCTAGCATGATTTCCTGTTAGTGCTTTTGACTCTTAGATGAATGAGATTCTGTGAATCGTATAAATAATGTTCTCTGTTATCGATATAAATACAAAAGGTCCCAAATGATTATGTTTTATGCCTGTCTAATTCCATGTGAATCGTTTAAGTGAGGTTAAAATGCTTTCAACCCTTCTTAAATAAAAAAACAAAAATATGTCTTATTTCAGTTTTATTTCAAGTTTTTCCTGCTTTAGTTATGTTTGTATTGAGTCGATACCGGACTATATAACAAGACTGAACTCTGTGAATGTCACTTAATGAACCGAACGTTAACTGTGAAAAGGTTGTTTCTGAAAGATAAAAAGGTCACATATGAGGTGATCATATAAATTTTAGTTAAAAAGATCACGTCTGAGGTGATCAAATGGTTTTCATTTAAAAGGATCACATCTGAGGTGATCAAATGGTTTTCCGTTAAAAGGATCATGTCTAAGATAATCAATGGTCATAATGTCATATATCAAAAATAATTATGTGAAATATTAGGCCAAACGAAGTCAAATTCACAAGTATGGCCCTATCGCACGACTGGACCATAAGTATGGCCCAATCGCATGATTGGACCATAAGTACGGGCCAATCGCGTGAGTGGACCATAAGTATGGCCCAATGGCACGATTAGACCATAAGTATGGGCCAATCACACAACTAGACCACAAGTATGGCTCAATCGTACGACTGGACCATGAGGATAGTCGAGTCGCACAATTGGCAACCTCAGTATGAACCAATCATATGATTGGTTGAAAGCGTATAGGTCCGTCATAAAATTGAACCTCAGTCGCACGTATGAACCATGCGAATGGGGCCAGTCACACAACTGAAATTCAAAATAGTATAAAAAGGGGGTTCAGTCGGTTGTAACCCTACACTTGGTTTCAAACTCTCTAAATACCCGACTAGCTAAGGACCCTATTTGAAATTTTTCTTGAGATTTAACTTACTTATTCGATTGCTAACGATTCCGCATTGATCAACAGATACTTTCAAGATGAAAATGTGATATTTAGTACCCAAAATCGATCGAAAGTCAGAATGCATAACATCCAAACTAAACCAAACTAAAAAAACACCAAATTGAACCTTTAAATGAAATTAAAAGTGAATTTAATGTATATCTCGTGTTATAACAAGTCATGGCGCATCTAGTGACTATAATCTTGACATGGATATTGCTGATTCGAAGAAAATTCAAATTTTCGATCTTTCACAGTGCGTATGCGAGTGGACAGTCTGATAAACTTCAATCGCATGATTGAAACAGACGCATGATTCAATCGCACAATTGACTCAATTGATGCGTCAGTCATACGACTGGCTTAACCGTATGTCATGAAATGCGACTTTGCTCAGTCGGTTGCTCAATCGTATGATTGAGTTCAGTCATATGGTTTAATCGTATGATTGAACCAGTATGATAAGACCTGTTCAAATTCAAATGTTTATTCCACATGGATTGGTCTAACTTGTTATTCTAATGGTTGTTGTCTGTGTTACAGTAAAAATAGTAGAAAGGTGGACGATGAGTACTAAGCACAACATTTATGCTTACCTGAACACCACATCGAGGAATGCTGCAGAGTTTGTAGGAGTTATAGAGTTCCTAATCCGATCCAGAATATACCGGGCTATCTCTACTCCCTGCACAACAGATCACTACAGCAGGCATTCTGGGAGAATATGGTAGCTAATAGATCAGTCGAGCCCTAAAGGATCACGAGTTCTATCTTTGGTCAGGATATCGACATTGGTGAAGATGATTTGAGGAGAGTACTAGATTTGGGGGACGATATGGATTACCCAACCAAGCTTCATCCCTTAACCATTAGCGGATGTTTCTTAAGGATTAAGTATGCGGGCGACATTAATGCCAACGTGCTTAATAAGAGCAATATGTGCCCCCCCTTCAAGTACTTTGCACATGTCATTCTGAAGTGCATAGCCTCTTGACACGGTGGATTCGACGAGCTCAATGATCAGTTTCAGAACGCGTTTGTGGTGTTAGTTTTGAACTATCCGTTCAGCTTCTCCAAAAAGTTCTTCAATTATATGAAGCAGAACATAGGGGCAAAAGGAAAGGAGAGTTTTTGTATGTACCCGAGATTCCTGCAGATGATCATCATTGAGAAGCTACCCAACCTGCTAAAGAACAAAGACAATGAGGTGTCATTAGAAGTGATGGATGACACTATATTGTACAGGATGAAAGTATACAGGGGAAAGCTCACCAAGCCCCTAGTGAGACGGTTGTTTGGTCATCTGGCCAATGCGGACTACGCAACACAAACAAGGAAGAAGTGGCATCACGATGACAGTGACTTAGATGTTGAGCATGTTGTGATTCCAGACGATGAGGATGTTGACGATGATGACCAGGATTGGGGTCAAGGAGGTGGAGATAAGGCCTCAAGTCAATCCAGAGCTGCTGATACATCTACCGTCTAACCACTTTCTCATCAGGGTGGTTCAACAGTTGCTGGTGGCTCTGGCCAATCGACAGTTCACCCAGATCTCCCCACCATGAAAGATCTGGGTAATTTTGACTTGAGAGATGATTCTGAGGACCCAGAAGAAGAGCCGCTTGCTAGGCAGGGAGGTAGCAAGTGGGTGGCTACTGAGAGAGGAAAAGAGGTGGTTGGTACCCGCCAGGCTAGTTCAGAGGGTGTCAACACTGAGGAGACTGATCCGTCATATACACCCGAACAACCTATCAACACAGGGGGAGAATCGATGGCTAAGGGGATGAGGAAGAAGAGGATGGCCCAACCCTATGGGAAGAAGGGGAAACACCATAGGATTATTCTAATGAGTTCTCCCATGCCATCTCGGACCATACCAGCTACATCCATAACCGCTACCACCACCACACCCACTACCACTCAAATACCCATCTCAGCCTCATCCTCAATACCCAAAACCACACCTCCCCAAACCATACCTATTCCTGTATCCATGTTCACAACCTCAACCACCAGCCCTACCATTCCCCAAGCCAGCACCTCAACCCCTTAAATTGTCACTTTTTAGAATACTTCCCTACCCACAGTTGGGTTGGAGGAACAACTGGCTAGCCTTAACCGGTTGGTACTAAAGCTGTTCACTGCTGATAATCTCAAGTCTAACCAGATTAGCCAACTTATGTCAGAGAATGCTGCTCAAAGCCAATAGATTGCCCAACTTGCTGAGAGAAACGAGGAGAATAAGCGTGCACTGGTTAGAGCACATGAGGCTATTCAGTCTCAAAATCAGCTGCTCATGGCCTCCACTGAGAAGTTAAAGGAGTTAGAGAAGAAGAATAAAAAGATTATGTTGAGATTGAAAGGCAAAAAGGAGGAGACGCTGATGATTAAAGGAGATGGAGACAATTTTGACGATGATGATGATTTGAGTAATGATGAATCTGATGATGAGAATGATAAGGAGGAGTCTGATGAGACTGGAGAGGCGAAGAAGAAAGATGATGATGAGGAAAACCAACCTGAGGGAGAAGGCAAAGCGCCAACCTCTTAGCAAATTGACAAGGAAAGGAGGACAAAGAAGAACCAATATCAGGGAGCCTCATCGTTAACTCCTCAAGCCAATGAGCCTCAAGTAAAGATCAAAGTAATGATTAAGAATATTTATGTAATTTGAAATCTTTCGCAATTGAACATTGCATTACATTAATGTAAATGATGATATTTAATGTTTAATACCTTGATGATTCATTAATGTGTGCTTGTTGATCATTCTATCAAACAGATACAACTCAACAGGTCGATGAATTTGATGTTGCTCCCCTTCAGCAAATTAAGACTCAATTCACAATGATTCTTGATTTGCAGGGGATTGTCAGAAGATCTGTGAGTTATGCACCAGAAGAGGGGGAGATCATCCATGATTTATCAGACGAACAACTTGCAGAGATGTTCAGACTGAACCCTGATAAGATTGTTGGAGATGCTCTGGAGGTTGATATTATTAGTAACAAGGAATTACAAGGTGTAGATGAGGTAGAGATTGAGGATGTCATCTATGAGTACTATCCATAGTACATAACTAATGATGGAGATATTTTACCAGACTTGGGTGAAACCTTTGTCAGTGGAACATTTGACAAGGTTGATAAGAAATTCATAGAGAAAGACTCTGCAAAAAATAAAGCTCCAGCTGATGATGCTGATGTGGAGCAAAGGAAGGCTGCATGTCTAGCTGAGATGAAAAACCAGAGAGAGGCTCCAAAGCAGAATGCCTACAACAAGCTGTATAAAGTTAAGAGACATCATAAAGTATCAGGAAAAATTATCAGTTGGACCTATTTTGAGAAATTAAATGTTTATGCTGTCAAAAGGGAGAAAAGGATTGAGTATTACAGACATCCACATGATCTGAAAACTCTCCTAGGCTTTGAGCCGAACAGACTTACATGCCTAAACCTATTGTATGCAAACCTAGGAAAGATGTCAGGTAGTTTGCAAAGGCACTGAAGAAAGAGTACCACACAAGATGGGTGAACTTCAAACCTTAATAACCGAGGAGGTTTGTTAGCAAAATTGAAGTTGATCTTATCTCTAGTAGACAGAAGGTGGTGTTGAAGTGATGACCTCCAAGAACAATGTCAAAGATTCCATTGAGGAAAATGCCACGGGACTTCACACCTTATTTTAAATGGTTGTACTATGATTAGAGGACGGGTGAAGCGGTAATTGTACTTAACCGGAAGGGAAATATTGAGACTATCAGGGTGTTTGACCCGATGTGGCTTACCAACTTTTCTACAGACGATGTCTATACTCTATACAAGTGGCCACTATTTTATGATACATAATATATTGTACAAGCACTATAATTTCAGCACGTGATCAGACTCTGTTCTGCATTTTAGATTCATGTTGGAGTCTTAAAAGAGGAGAAGTACAAGAAGTTTTAAGAGCATGTGAAGAATGTTAGACAATAGAGTAAAGTAGGTTCAAGGGAGAGTTTGTTGATACATGATGTCCCAAGTTTATTGTACTTAAACGTCTATGTCTTTCATTTCTTACATATGTGTAATACAAGGGTATTATTGTAATATGATATATGTTTGGATGTCTATTTACTATTGATTATATTGTTTTCTTATAATGTTTATTATTACACGCTTGACTGAATATTATATATAGGTTTGTAGTAGTTATTCATAGTTCTGAGTTAGTAATGATTCAGAAATATGTTTGACTTTGTCTTGTGGTCATTCATGCTAATGGACCATCCTTATGGACCAGTCGCACGACTGAACCAGGTGACTGGATCAGTCGCACGACTGAGTCATAAGGCTGGCTCAGTCGCACGACCGAACCATTCGTAGAGTTCAGTCATGCGTATGAATCAATCGCTTGACTCAGTCGCACAAATGAACCATGTTAATGGCTTAGTCGTACGACTGTACACTGCAACCTGTAAAGACCACGTAATTCATGGAAAAAGAGAACACTTCGAATATTATTATACCCTAGTCGTCCAGAGCGTCCTAGTTCGTCCATCCAACTTCATAGTTCGTCCTTGATCGATTTCTACTCGTTTGTAACGTTTGTTTAATCGTTAGATCAATCAGGTTGTCCCTCTCACTGATTGAATTGCAAATCAAATAGGATTCCACATTATTTGATCTGGTTTCACGTTGAATCAGTTAGTTCTCCATACGTACTCGGTCCTAACAAGCTCTCATCGTCTTACACCAATAATATATCACAATGCTTCTTTAATCAAATAGATCATTTTCGAATGCTCCACCAATGAAATGATATTGATGAACATTTACAATGGTACTCATATTATCATTGTCTATGTTAACATCACTGGTAAATCACATGCAAAATCAGACAGAGTCAATCATACTCAATAAGCCATGATGTCAGGATAAAGTCTTTTGTCGAATGTCTGCGGGGACGACGTTGCCAAAGAATCTTTAATCAAAATCAAAACACGATAATGAAAGTTTTTGATTACTCGTTGAAAAGAATAAGGCATGGGTTTAAAAGGACAAACAAATCAGCAATCCCTCTAGACTACGACTCTCAAAAAATTACTCAAAAAAATATATATATCCGGTATGGTTATCTTATTTTATTTTATTTTATTTTACTTTATTCGTTCATCTTATTTTATGTTAAATTGTTTGGTAATTTATTTTTCTATGAGTTGGAATTGTGGGGTGAAGAAGTTGTTTCTCACAAATTTTTTTATAAACATAAAACACATATTAAAAAAAGGCGAAACTAATGGCAAAACTAAGTTTCGCCAGGAGTTTTGCCGAGCAAAAGTATAGATTCACCGAGCGAAACTATAGATTCACTGGCAATCACGCTCAACTGTGAGCCATTGATCTATATGGGCGAAACTATAGTTTCGTCAGCAGCTAAACTAGATGGTATATAACGCATAGTGTGAGAAGAGTTTCTCACAAGTGTGAAATTATCAAACCCTAGTTTGTCTCCCTACGATTCTATGAAAAACTCATATTGATGATTTCCACTGAAATATAGTGTTGTTGATAGCTTAGGTTAGTGATGCAAAGCATGTACTTAACTTTAATCGAGTTTAAACAGGCTAAAAGGCCAACCAAAATTGTTTTGCTGTGTTCGAAAGGTCGCAGTTTCATTCAGCAAAACTGCGAGCTAGAGCAGCGAAACTGAACAAAAGTTCAATGTTCCGAGTGAAACTATAACGTTGTGCTATCCGTGCATAATTGATAGTTTCGCTAGGAAGATGTCAGCGAAATTATCGATTCATTAGGTATACAATTTTGTGTCTGAGCTTAAGCGAAAGTATTAGCGAAACTATAGTTTCTCTTAGGCAAAATTACAAAATTAGTTGTCAGTCAAACTGTTAATAAGTAAAACACATAATTCAATGCCTAAGACTCAGCGAATCTATGCCCAATTCTTAGCGAATCTATGGTTTGGCTACAGCGAAACTAACAGTTTCTCCCCCAGTGAATTTAAGTTTCACCCCCAACGAAACTATCAAACTTTTAATTTTTTTTGTTGTTTTGTATATTTGATTCGTTTGTTTATGCATATATATGCATAACTAACCTACTTCTATTTCCATTTTAGTAAATATGGCTAACTTCAAGTTTGATGACAAGTAAAACATCATGGCATTACTAGATGATGGCAATCCAATGGCGATAGGCTTCAGAGACTGCATTAGATGGCTAAGACAATCTCCTATATACTATTCTATCTCACACATGCCTACTATTTATGATCTACACGTTAGAGATTTCTGCAGATCCACAGAGTATGATATAGGATCAGTTTCAAACCAGATTGTTGCCAGAGTTGAAGGTCATGACATGCTTATTACAGTGGAAACCATAGCAAGAGTGCTAAGATTGGGGGATGACTATGAGCTAGAGGTTGTGTTATCTGATGCACATAGGTTGTGTTATCTGATGCACATGTTCTAGAGGCATTCAGGAGTATTATGTATGAAGGGCCTCCATTTGGATCTAAGAAGGAAATTAAGAAATCTCTTCTGTCAAAGGAATGGAGATACATTGTCCACGTCTTTATTATGTGTCTGGATTATCGGAAGAGAGGTTTTGGCGGGCTGAATGTACACTGGGCCAGGGAAATGATTATATTATGCAGAGGTCAAAAGGCCAACATAGCCAAACTCATCGTTGACTGCATGACTGAGAACATCATGGCCCTGAAGAAAGAAAATAGCTATTGTACCCAAGGTTTATCCAAATATTGATTGATGATTTGATTCCCAACGTACCAAGACATGGAGAAATTAAGAGGTTGGCACAGATAAATACATGGATCTTTGCTGACTGTTCAGCTATTAGACATGATTTCAACAGGATGATAACTCATTTATAGGAGAAAATGTATCTAACGAAGAGATGGAACTATATTAGAAGGTTGATTGAGAATGAGAATAAGAATCCTGAGGAGAACAGGGAGAAAAAGGAGGAGGCAATAAAGAAAAGAAAGTGGTATGCTAAAGAAAAGGAGTATGATTTGGATGCTAAAAATGAAGAAGTCGAGGAGGAGATAAGGCAAAAAAGGGAGAGGTGATCAAAAAATAAAGCAAATCAGGGGGAAACTGCCAATCTTACTGAGAGAAGAACAACGCATAAATAGCAAGCTTTCTCTAAAACTCCTGGTAGAAGAGATGCAAGGACGGAGCTGGACCAAGATGTGATTCAAAATGTTAATGCATCCTTGGCAAATGAATTAAGCATGATGAAAACAAACCTAATGAACCAAGAGTTGAGAGAGAAAGAAAAGATACAGTTATAGATGGTATGAAGTCTATGCTATTAGACCAAAAAAGGTTGATCAAGAGATTGTTGACCGAGGTGAACGAACTGAACACAGCTACCGACGTGCGTAATCAGATGACTTAGGATGAGCTTGATGATTTAACAGACACTTCCAAGCATTCATTTCTAAGAGTGGGAACTTCATCAAAGGTAGGAGAGGGCCCAAGTGGTGCTACTGATATAGATGCTGAGGTTAGGGAAACAATGTTAGTTGTAGTGGTGAAGAAGTCAGGAAGGTAACTACGAAAGTTATTCAAGCTGATGAGGTCAGGATGGATGTGCAGGATCTTGCAAAGCAATTACTTCAAGGAATTGCACACGCAAAAGAAGAAAATGTAGCTGGAGCTGAACAAGAAACAACAAAGAAAGCTGGAGCTGATAGTGATTAGGCTGGAGTAGATAATCAAGATCAAGATCAAGCCGGTGAGGTCCAACCTAGAGGGAGTATTGAAGACCAATAGTAGGTTGGACTCACTATAGTTTTTAGGTTCAATTTGCTATATATGTAACAAGTTTAATGTTAGTTTATTTCTATTATGTAGTTTTGTAGGTTGTTTTGTGTTTAGAATAGTTTCTTTGACCCAGCGAAACTATACTACAAACGAAACTATAGTTTCGCTCTTAGCCAGCTGACTTAGGTCACCTGGCGAAACTGTGTTCCGCAGCCGTGTGAAACTAAGCCCTAGTAAAGATAGTTTTGCTATCCAGAAAAACTGTCAGTGAAACTACAAACTGCCTATATATTATAATGATCAAACTTTATATGCAGGTTTTTCACAACCCTAATACGAATATTCATTCATGCAATTCTGTTCTTATTTACTTTGTGGCTGGAAATCACTTTGTTAATCATCTTTGAGCCTTGTTTTGTTCTTATGATCATGGTTTTGGTCATTTGAAAACCATTGTTTAGATTGTTGTTTGAGTGTAACCTCAGTGGAATTTGTGAGTGTTATTTGTCGTTTGCACTGTTATTCCATCATGTCAGACCCACAATCAGTAACATAGAATTTATCAGAGTTAGAAGAATATTTGTGTAATCATTAGGGGCTTAAATGTAATTTTTTTTTTATGTAAAGAGTATAAATATATTTAGTGTAGTCATTTATTCTCGAACCTCTAGAACAAGCAAAAACTAGAGAGATTTAGGCGAGAGAGAGAAACAATTAGGTTGAGTTTGTGTGAGATTTGAGGAGAGAGAGAAGCAATTAAGTTGTAGTCATTTATGAATATGTGTTCTTGAATTGGTCATCATTCGTTCATTATCATACACTAAAAAACTTACTTAGATCTTCATTTGAAATCATCAAAGGGTCTGTGAGATTCCGCAGCACACATGTGATTAACGGTAATAATACAATTGCAGTATTCTGTCACATCCCGGCGGAAGCGTGAACGATACGGGTGGAATGTGACTAGCTTTTATCAGAGTGCATTGTTTATAGAAAAATAAACACAATCATAATATATAGAAACATAACATAGACATGCTTTTATTAATAATAGAGGAATTACATCTTTGACATAGGTTACAAAATTAGATGTAATTGGTTTACAACTAGATCACAGCATGTCTAGAACCTATGAAAATGAGCATCAACATACATGCTCCCGTCAACTGTATTGACGGTCAGTGTGACGCAGACCCTCCCAGCTACTTCACCCCATCCATTATTAACTTCAAAGCTGAAATCAAATGAGTTACTCATTTCCTAAAAAATTACACTTAAACTAGTCAACAAAAATGTTGGTGAGAACATAGGTTTATAGCCAGACAAATATTTTGTTGATGTATCAATTACAACCAAACCTGCTCACAACATAATCATATTATCATGAAATAATTCACAAAATCAGATAATAATACATCCTAACCCCTATTCGGTTAGATACAGGAAAATAGTAGCAACCCTCATCCGGTTGTTACAAATATTCTCCTAAGTAGCGCTACTAATATTATCGGACGGTTCCTCATTTGAACTAATGGTTGTATGGCAAATGACAGTAAGCAACAAAAATATTTTCAAAAATAATACATCAACCCAAACAGTATACTTTTTCCCCCAAAACTTTTATTGAATACCAAACGGTTAAAAATGGGGCTATGAACTCACCGTGTCTTCCCACTTGAACCTATAAAATATTTTACAGTATCAGACAATATTTTCTTTAAAATTTTCAGGACCTCAGATGGAAGTATCTTTTGGAAGTTCTACCAATAATGTTATCACAAAAATTCCCAACAAATTATTTATATATAATTTGCTCAAAATTAGTACAAATTCCACGTAAATCATAAAAATTAATTACTATTATCCAAAAATTACCAAAATTTTCTAGAACTTTATCCCAAGAGTTGGTAATATCCCATAATTTTTATAGCATCTAACTCCAAACGGATTATTTTCTATAATATTTAAAATAATTCCATAATTGTTTAAAAATAGCTTCTATCCTTGAAAAATTCCCAAATTTTTACATACGATTTCTTATACAAAACCAAATATGATATAATTATATCAAGGTCCAAATCTTACTAGATCAGATTCTGTAATTTTCACAATAATCTCAATATTTAGCAAAAATATTTATACTACTACAAAAATTATAAAAATTATATATTCTGTAGCTTCATATTTAATATTACATCTATGATTTTCTCAGAATTTATTATTCACATTAATTATTTATTCTGATTTATTTACTACAACATATATAAAAATCCATATCTTAATTATCATAAAGAATAAAATTCTAGAATAATTCCAGAGACTTTTATACCTCAAAAGAATTATCCTGGGATTTTATCAGAATTTTCCCGACCTTATTTCTATATTTTGATATTTTCTTCTAAACAAACCATACTAATCCAATGTTTATTCCCACAATCTATTATTATTATGCCTTATTATACAAAGATTATTAGGATATATATGTTTATACATATATACATACATGAGAGAAAGTCATATGACCACATGTATTTATGTATGTATATATATATGTAGTGATATACATATGTAAACTAATTAGGATTAAAAATTTGAAACGTTTTAGAGTTGTTGTCCAGACAGCAGCTTGATGGTGATGATAATTTATAGCCTATGATGATGAAGATGGCTTATGGTTGATGTATGGTTGGGTGAGGTCCCGAGAGGTGTAGCGATGGTAGTTGGGTGGCGGTTTGTTTGTTGTATGAGAATCGAGAGACTTGGTGTTTGTTTACGGTTGATAGAGGGACCAAGGTGGTGATCGTAACTTACAATCTGAGGAATACATAGGTGTGGTGGCTAGTAATGATGGATATAAGAATCAAAGATGAAGGTGGTGATGGCTTTGATAAGAACCCCGAGAGTGATAGAACAAAGGAGTTTGGTTTTGGTATTGGCAAAGAAAAGTCCCGAGACTTCTTATAGGCACAAGAAATTTATGATGTTCACACTTAAGATGTGCTTAGTTATGATATAAGTTTAGGTGGCACTAGGAGAAAGCATTTCTTAATGTTCTAGTAACTTGATGGTGCATGCATGCTAGCCGAGAGTTTCCAAAGAGTTTGCCACCTCCATGTTTTAAATGATGAGGTTTGGTGACTAATGAATCAAGAAGGCAAGGTGGCAATTTATGGTTTGATGATGCACATGGCCGAGAGTTTCTTGGTATCTTGGAGGTCAAGTTTGATTAAGGTTGCAACTTTAGGAACATTCATGGTGTGAATGGAAGGTTGTCTAGTCAAACTTGAAGTCTAGGTGGTGATAGTAAGGTGTGTGGTGGCGGTTTAGGGGTGTGAAAGCAAGAAACCGAAGGGTATGGTGATATGGTGGTGGTTTCGGGTGGTGGTGTAGCATAAGGTGGTGGTTTCGGGTGTTTTAGCATAAGGTGGTTTAGAGGCTTTGGTTTGGTGTTAGTTTAGGGTTTTAAGTTTTTAGTTTAGTTTAGTTTTAATGGGTATATACATATACACATATATATGTACAAGTGAGCTTTATGTACATAGATTACAATTATACATATATACACAACATATATATTTCATGTTCTTAATGTGCATACACATATACATGTGTTTATAATATATACACGTACATGAATTTTGGGTATATAAATATATATACACACATGAATAATTAATTTATATGCGTGCATGCAAACATGCATATGTATATCCATAATATATACATACTAATAGTAATGTAATATAATAAAATTTTTCGACGTAATATGTATACTAATGAAATAATTTTAGGGTTGTCACATTCTCACCCCGTTAAAAGAATTTCGTCCCGAAATTCAGTGGAGTGTGCTTTAGAAAACTTAAATAATTATTACCTCCAAGTAGGTGGGGGTACTTCTTCTTGATTTCATCTTCTCTTTCCCAGGTGTATTCTGGTCCTCTTTTTGCATTCCACTTAATTTTCACCATGGGAATTTTACTTCTTCTTAATTTCTTTATCTCTTTTTCCATAATGGCTATTGGTTCTTCCACAAAATGCAGTTTTCTATCTACTTGTATTTCTCGAATTGGTACTTCTAGGGTTTCATTGGTTAGGCATTTCTTGAGATTGGACCCGTGAAATGTGTTGTGTACTTCACTTAATTCCTGTGGTAATTCCAATTTATATGCTACAGGACCAATTCTATCAATAATCTTGAATGGACAAGTGTACCTAGGGTTCAGCTTACTGGATTTTCCAAATCAAAAGATACCTTTTGAGGGAGATATCTTCAGATAGACTCTGTCTCCAACTTGAAATTCCAATGGTTTCCTCCGTTTGTCTGCATAGCTCACTACTAGAAAAATCGCAAAAGATGACGCGCATTGCGCGTCATCTTGGGGGTCAGATGACCCGCAAATGCGTGTCAAGGAAGGGGGGTCATAAATGATAGATGACGCGCATCCACGTGTCATCTGTTTATGACGCGCAAAAGATGACGCGCATTTTATGACGTGCAAAAGATGACGCGCAATGCGCGTCAAGGAAGGGGTAGTCATAAATGACTAGATGACGCGCATCCGCGTGTCATCTATGAAATTTTTATGACGTGCAATAGATGACGCGCAATGCACGTCATAAAATTAGCTGCATTTTTTAATTTTTTTTTATTTTTAATAAATTTACCTGTTGTTTTCTAAAACAAATTTTCGAATAACATTAAAAGCGAAATCCATTAAATACCAACAAAGTTTATAAAAGTTGTTAATTAACAACTACAAAGCATAAAACACATCCAAATTCAATTAGTACCAATTACAAGTCCAACAATACTAGCACAAGTCCAACAATACTATCATTTCAGTCCTACATATAAATAAAATTCGATACGTAGCGCGCCCAATCTTCACGAACTTCATCCAAATCATCATCAGTGTATTCTTCTTTACCTTCTCCAACCTAAGACAACCAATTTCATCAAATTAAAGTTGTCAGTTTTGACCCAAAAACCCCTTTATGTAAAACACTTGTAATTTACTTGACTAGTTTATATCAACTACAAGGCAACAAAAATACTTTTAAAAGTGGTTAATTTGGGGAGAAATTTAAATCAACACAGGACAACTTGATCTGTACTAAGCTTACCCATGTGACCCATTACCTAACCTAACATTCACACTAAATAATCAAGTTTT
Organism: Flaveria linearis; assembly: GCA_024085815.1. Taxonomy (NCBI): domain Eukaryota; kingdom Viridiplantae; phylum Streptophyta; class Magnoliopsida; order Asterales; family Asteraceae; genus Flaveria; species Flaveria linearis. The sequence continues at coordinate 27,845,266 of CM044004.1, forward strand.
TATCACCGAACATGAATAGCATATATTATTGAGTACGTAATCAATATTATATATTTCATAATCACAAGAATACCCATGAACACAACAGAAAATCAACGTGAACATACATGTGTTACACAATATTGTTCTTTTGCTTTGACAGTAGTAGCTTCTAATGTGTTGTGACTTTCCAATTTGTGATCTCCTCTTTGGTTGTAGCACTATCCATTATTAGCCCTTCAACCTGCACCGTACAAAACGTAATATAGGCACCATACAAAACGTAATATAGGCACGCCGATACATATGTTGAATATGAATGATCATTCATGAAAAGCCAAAAAAATAAGAAACTATAACACGTAAATTTATACAAATTGTAACTTACATTTTCATCCGCCAGCCTATAGCTTTTGTTCAATTTGTAAAAGCTTCTTAAATTGAGCTTCAACATGTTCCTACAGTAGACTTGACTCTCTCCCCTTGATTACAACACTAGCACCCAAACACAACCACAGTTAGCATATATATGAGGGTATTACACTATGATAAAAGAAAACAAATAGGTTTACAATCTCATATATACTAACTTCATGACAAACCGGGTGGGAATTTAAGAAAAACAAACAAATGCTAACTTACTCAACACCTATGGTTAATTGTTCAAGCGAGCTGTTGATGGTTTGTTATCAATATCTAAATCTGCACATAATAAACCACCAACTGGTTCCTATAAGATATGATCAATCCATTAGTTGGATGTTTCAATGTACTGAAGCTATATAATTAAATAGGTTAATAAACATGTAATCAATAGTTTAATACAATAATTTAACATGACATCAGAGGAAAAAAGAGTTAAAACCATTAAATAATCCATACATTAGTAAGAACAATGCCTACTAGGCTCCCTAAACCAATGTCCAAGTGAACTTAATAAAGATAGTGAAGATCTGCCATCACATACATAACTTACAACTTGTGCTCATTAAAGTATAATTTTTATTAATGCATATTGACAATACTAATGTAAACATGGTATATAAAGCATTGTCCACTCACAAGGTATCAAAGGCAATTGAGAACTGCCTATACTAAATATATATGTTTTCTAACCTTGTGATGACATAAAAATTTTAGATTGTATAGTGTAAGACTAGTTTAGCATAATCCTTCATATAAACCAACAATACACCATGTATGATCGTTATTATACATCCATATATATACATTTACATCAAACACAAGTTAGCATCACACTTTTCAATCACTTCTTCTATTTCAAATTGTATATAATATGTCTCTATTCCCTCCAATTGACCTATAAACAAAATTATCACACATTATAAGGAAGACATACCACTCCATTTCAAAATTATTATACAGATGATACTTTTATTTCCTCCACACCTAATTTTGATGATAATAGATGATTCTTGATGTAATTGAGAGCATCTTATATGGATTCACAAATTGTAATGTCACACAAAAATCAAATCTCCATATGAACTAATCCAAACCCACACGCGACCATTAATATCAAAGATGAGGGAGTAATAAAGATGATTAATACTCTTACCAGGAACCTTAATTCATAAAGAAATAAGATTAGACACCAGGTCATTGTTGAAATTTATCTAAGCCAACAAAATAGCCAAAGAATTCCTTATAAATTGCCTGAAAACATTAGACACCAGATGATTAATATCTTCCATATTCTCTTTAAGAATTAGATTTGATGATACTGTTATTTTAGTACTAGAGAGATCTATGATGGCTTCCATATTGCGATTCTTGCATTGCACAGAAAACATATCCACAAGTCCTTCAAGTTCTCGCCCTAAATTATACTCAGCTTCTTCCAGCACCAGTTTTCCAGATTCAACCTGTTATTTATGTATAATCAACTAAAACTTCTCTGTTTTAAGTTACATAGCTAGAAAAATAGTGCAATTTGTTTGGTTATTTTACCTTACTAATGTCCAAAATAGCTGTTGAGCATCTACGAATTTGAGAGATTGTTGCATACTAGACCGGTTACCTGAGTATGGCGGTTCGGTAGCCATTCAATGATAGCATGAGATCCTCCTACTTTCAGCTATCCTTTTTTTTTCTGCCTTCCACTTTCGAGAGCTAGACCAGACTTATTCGTTTCTTAGAGAATCGTCACATAGAAGAATATCAAGCAATCCTATGACAGCAGCCATTGGTGTTCTGAGTTCATGACTGTTATAAACCAAAGTATTCATATTTACATTCGTATCATTTTTCATCTTGAATGAAATTGAAAAAAAAGAGAAAGATTGTAAGTATTAGTAAATTCTAACCTCATGTTAGCTAAAAACTGACTTTTGAAGTTGCTTGATGCTTCAGCCTTCCTTCGCGCATCTAAATGGCTAATTAGCTCAGCCCGTAGCTTCATTTCTTTTGATACTCCATTTGTTAATATGAAAATACAAATGCAACCCACAACTAGTATGCATACAGATGCAGATATCAGTATGATCAAGCCCATAGCACAAGCCCAAACCCTAAAATTGCAAATCATGAACAAGAAGAGCATGAAAACGAATTTGATTACATCCTTTAAAACCAGCGATCGATTGAGGGCTGGGTGCGGCCGATTGAGGGCTGGGTGAGGCCGATTGAGGGCTGGGTGAGGTCGATTGGGGCTGGATGAGGTCGATTGGGGCAGGGGTGAGGTCGATTGAGGGCTGGCTGTGGGCGGTCGATGGAGCCGCAGGGTGCCGGCGGTCGATGAAGCCCAGTGGTGGCAGTTTGGTGGTCGTGTCGCGTCGGGCGGTGGAAGGTCGGGTGGTGTGAAGGTGGCGGCCGATGGGGTGGAAGGTCGGGTGGTGTGAAGGGGCCGGCCGATGGGGTGGAAGGTCGGGTGGTGTGAAGCTAGGGCTTTAGAAGCGGGGGTTTTGGAATATTGATCAGAGTCGCGCGGGTAGCAGTGACCTATAAAAAATTTAAAAAATGACACACTAAGATGACACGCAAAAATGCGTGTCATCCTTTCTAAAAAAAATTTGAAAGATGACAAATAATTTATGATACGCGTAAATGCGTGTCATCTTTTTTCGCGCGTCATCTTTTGCGCGTCATCTATTAACAGTTTTCTAGTAGTGGCTTTTCTTTCAATCACTAGCTGCTTTCAACCTGTTTTAATTTCAGTGATCTTGTCTGTGGTTTCTTGGATTAGTTCAGGACCTGTAAATTGTCTATCACCTATTTCATTCCAACATAGAGGTGACCTACATTTTCTTCCATATAAAGCTTCAAATGGTGCTAACCCAACACTAGAATGATAACTGTTATTGTATGAAAATTCTATTAAAGGTAAGTGACTATCCTAATTTCCACCAAAGTCTATCGCACAAGCTCTTAACATATCTTCTAGAGTTTGTATTGTTCTTTCACTTTGTCTATCAGTTGGTGGATGATATGTTGTACTTAAGTTTACTTCGGTTCTTAAGGATTTTTGTAAAGTTTGCCAGAACCTAGAAGTAAATCTACTATCTCTATCTGATATAATGGATACAGGTATTCCATGTCTGGACACAATTTCTTTAATGTAGATTCTTGCTAATCTCTCAATCTTATAATCTTCTCGGATAGGTAAAAAATGAGCGGACTTAGTTAGTCTATCTACTATAACCCATATTGTGTCGTATCCATTTCTGGTCCTGGGTAACTTAGTTATGAAGTCCATTGTAATTTGATCCTACTTCCATTCTGATATTGAGCTTTTATTCTTGAACAGATATCACACTGTTCCACAAATTCTCCAACTGATCTTTTCATGCCCGACCACCAGTATTGGCTTTTCAAGTCCTGATACATTTTATTATTACCTGGATGCACAGAGTATTTTGACTTATGAGCTTCTTGCAGCATAGTTGTTCTAATCATGTTGTTGTCGGGTATCCAGATTCTTCCTTTGAATTTCAGAATTCCATCTGTTTCTTCTTTCAAGTCTTTTATTTGCCCTTTTAGTTTCAGCAGATCTTTTTGTTGAGCTTCCCGTATCTGACTTAATAGATCTGAACGTAATTCCATTTTCATTGCTCGTACCAATAAAGGTTTTGTTATTTCTTTTCTACTTAAAGCATCACCAACTACATTTGCCTTACCTGGGTGATACTTAATTTCATAGTCATAATCACTTAGTAACTCTACCCATCTTCTTTGCCTCATATTTAAGATGTGTTGCAAACTTTTGTGGTCCGTATATATTATACACTTAGTTCCATACAGATAATGCCTCCAGATCATTAGTGCAAATATTACAGCTCCTAATTCTAAATCATGGGTGGTATAATTCTTTTCACTACCTCTAAGTTGTCTGGATGCATATGCAATCACCTTATCTTTTTGCATTAAAACACACCCAAAGCCTTGACGAGATGCATCACAGTATAATATGAAATTATCTGTTCCTTCTGGTAAAGCTAATACGGGTGCACTACATAACTTACTCTTGAGAAGTTCAAAGGCTTCATTTTGTTTTTCTCCCCACACATATTTTCGATCTTTTTGAGTTAATTCTATAAACGGTTGAGCTATTCTTGAGAAGTTTTCTATAAATCTTCTATAGTACCCTGCTAAACCTAAGAATTGTCGTATCTCAGTTGGGATTTTTGGAATTTCCCATTTCTTAACTGCTTCTATTTTTGCTGGATCAACTTGAATTCAATCTTGGTTAAATATATGTCCTAGAAATTGTACTTCCCTTTTCCAAAATTCACATTTTGAGAATTTTGCATATAACTTTTGTTTTTGTAACAGTTCCAAAGTTAACCTCAGATGTTGTTTATGATCTTCCATATTCTTAGAATAGATCAAAATATCATCTATGAAGACTATAATGAATTTATCTAGGTAAGGTTTGCACACTCTATTTATTAGATCCATAAATACCGCTGGAGCATTGGTTAACCCAAATGGCATTACACGAAACTCGTAATGTCTGTACCTAGTTCTAAATGCAGTCTTAGAAATATCGTTTTCCTGTACTCTTAATTGATGATATCCAGATATTAAATCTATTTTTGAGAAATAACTAGATCCCTGTAATTGGTCAAACAGATCATCAATTCTAGGGAGTGGATACCTATTCTTTATGGTAACCTTATTAAGTTACCTATAATAAATACACATTCTAAAGGTTCCATCTTTCTTTTTGACAAAACTGGTGCTCCCCAAGGTGATACACTAGGACGTATGAATCCTTTATCTAATAGTTCCTGTAACTGAGTCATGAGTTCTTTCATCTCAGTTAAACGATAAGGTGCTTTGGCAATAGGGGTTGTTCCTGGTATCAAATCTATTTTAAATTCTACCTGGTGAGGAGGTGGAAATCCAGGTAGTTCATCAGGAAAAACATCAGCATATTCCTTTATAACAGAAACACTTTCCGAATTTTCCTTATCAAGTTTTGTATCAACTATATGAGCCAAGAAAGCTAAACAATTCTTGTTAAGGCATTTTTGTGCTTTCTCACAAGAAATCAGTTTCACAGTGTTGTTTGGTCTATCACCATATATGCAGAGAATTTTGTCTTCCTTAATCAAAGGAATCTTAATCATTTTCTTATCACAAATGATTTCAGCATGATTTGTACTCAACCAATCCATTCCTACTACGATATCAAATCCTCCTAATTTAATAGGTATCAGATTTATATCAAAACAATATTCATCTAAATTCAAGATGCAATTAGGAATGATTTTATCAGCTTCAATTATTTTACCGTCAGCAAATTCTATCACATAGATGTCATGTAATTTCTCAGAGGTTAGACTAAGTAATGGTCTAAAAGTATGTGAAACAAAACTACGAGTTGCTCCTATATCAAATAATACTTTAGCGTACTGGTTATTGATAAGGAACGTACCCGTGACTACTTCTGGTTCATGACGAGCTTCGTCAGCTTGTATCACAAAGGCCCTTCCACGAGGGTTGTTCTGGTTAGCTGGAGCCTTACCCTTTCGTTGTGGACGTTCATTATGAAAATGATTTTCACTTCCACACTGAAAACAGACGGTTTTAGGGTTGGTAGGGTTTTTACAATCTCGAGAAATGTGTCCCTTCCTTTTGCAGTTATAGCAAACCACTATCATACAGTTCCCTATATGATATCTTTGACAGATATTACACTGTGGTGGTTTTTGTACTTTCTTCCCCTGAGTTGTTCCTAAAAAGTTTCTTGGTGGAGGTCGGGTTACTTTTTTGGGAGCCTTCTCCAAATCTTCTTCTAGGGTGGTTTTCAGTCCATTTCCTTTTCTCTCCTACCTGTTGATGACCTAATGATCCATTCCTGATCATTTCATCTGTCAGACTTCTTGACAGGATTACTGCTTCCTGGACGGTTTTGGTTCTAGTAGATTTCACTAGTCCTCTTATTTGTGGCACTAATCCCCTAATATATCTTCCTATTCTTTTTGATTCGGGGTTATCAGATGTGGTATTATTCTGGATTGTTCATTATACCTATCAGTATATTCCCGGTGTGCAGACCCTTTCATCTCTAGTAATAAGAATTCAGCCTCTAGTTTTTCTATTTCATTATATGGGCAGTATTTTTCTATCACTAGATTTCTAAATTCTTCCCCAAGTCTGGTCCTGGGTCGTCCCACTCGAGCTGTTCTCCTGACAGGCTGAGTGCTTTTTATGGCGGCATGATTCACTATAGTGAATTTCAATGTTAGTATTGCAAATAAATATCTTAACACAAAATTATTTAACACGAATCAAATACACATGTTGACACGAAAGTACATATATCAATTAAGCTCTTATTCTATTTATTCTAAAAAGTTAGACTATAATCCTTTAGTTCCTGTGAATCCAATTCCAGATCCTGGTGAAGATACTTTTCTTGGGTGTGTTGAGCTTTATAATATCTTTCTGGATTTTCCAAATTTCCAGCTGCATTTTCTTAAGTTTCCTAAGATTTTGTCGGGCTGTCATCACCTGATCCAATTCTTGTCCTTTAATAACCTTATCATCACTTTTAAGGAAATCAGAAGATTGTCTTTCTAGATCCTCAGATTGCTTAGCTTTAAGTTTGTGTCCACGTACTATCTTTTTCCTAGGAGTCTTAATTGTATATCTTCCCACGTGTACTGGTGCACGTCTAACATAAAATTTTGTCTTATTCTCCATTTCTATTGGGGAAACATCCATAGCTTGTTGAGGTTCTAATTCAGGTGTTACTTCTTTAGGGCTGCTATGGTATGAACCTTCGGAAGGTTCGGTTTCATAGCGATAACTATTTGAGTTCATACTGTACCATTTCTTAACAATGTTTCACAAAAAAGTTAGTCAAATAATTATTAAGGTTTTGTTAGAATCTTAATCATAAAATCATAGAATTTCACATAATTCGCATAATTCACATAAAATCATAAAATGATATATTTTAGCTTATGGTTATAGCCTAGTTATTTCCTTAAAAATAACTAATTCTCTATAACCAATGGCTCTGATACCAACCTGTTACATCCCGGCGGAAGCGTGAACGATACGGGTGGAATGTGACTAGCTTTTATCAGAGTGTATTGTTTACAGAAAAATAAACACAATCATAATATATAGAAACATAACATAGACACGCTTTTATTAATAATAGAGGAATTACATCTTTTATATAGGTTACAAAATTAGATGTAATTGGTTTACAACTAGATCACAACATGTCTAGAACCTATGAAAATGAGCGTCAACATACACGCTCCCGTCAACTATATTGACGGTCAGCGTGACGCAGACCCTCCCAACTACTTCACCCCATCTATTATGAACTTCAAAGCTGAAATCAAATGAGTTACTCATTTCCTGAAAAAGTACACTTAAACCAGTCAACAAAAATGTTGGTGAGAACATAGGTTTATAGCCAGACAAATATTTTGTTGATGTATCAATTACAACCAAACCTGCTCACAACATAATCATACTGTCATGAAATAATTCACAAAATCATATAATATTACATCCTAACCCCCATTCGGTTAGATGCAGGAAAATAATAGCAACCCTCATCCGGTTGGTACAAATATTTTCTTAAGTAGCGCTACTAATATTATCGGACGGTTCATCATTCGAACTAATGGTTGTATCGTAAATGACAGTAAGCAACAAAAATATTTTCAAAAATAATACATCAACCCAAACAGTATACTTTTTCACCCAAAACTTTTATTGAATACCAAACGGTTGAAAATGGGGCTATGAACTCACCGTGTCTTCCCACTTGAACCTATAAAATAGTTCACAGTATCAGACAATATTTTCTTTAAAATTTTTGGAACCTCAGATGGAAGTATCTTTTGGAAGTTATACCAATAATGTTATCACAAAAATTCCCAACAAATTATTTATATATAATTTGCTCAAAATTAGTACAAATTCCACATAAATCAAAAAAATTACTTACTGTTATCCAAAAATTAAAAAAATTTCTCAGAAATTTATCCCAATAGTTAGTAATGTCCCATAATTTTTATAGCATCTAACTCCAAACGAATTATTTTCTGTAATATTTACAAAATTTCCATAATTGTTTAAAAATAGCTCATGTCCTTCAAAAATTCCCAAAATTTTACAGACGGCTTCTTATAAAAAACCGAATATTATATAATTATACAAGGTCCAAATCGTATAGATCAGATTCTGTAATTTTCACAATAATCTCAATATTTAGCAAAAATACTTATACTACTCCAAAAATTATGAAAATTATATATTCTGAAGCTTCATATTTATTATTACATCTATGATTTTCTCAAAATTTATTATTCATGTTAATTATTTATTCTGATTTATTTACTGCAGCATATATAAAAATCCATATCTTAATTATCATAAAGAATAAAATTCTGGAACAATTCCAGAGGCTTTTATACCTCAAAAGAATCATCTTGGGATTTTATCAGAATTTTCCCGACCTTATTTCTATTTTTTGATATTTTCTTCTAAACAAACCATACTAATCCAATGTTTATTCCCACAATCTATTATTATTTTGCTTTATTATACAAAGATTATTAGGATATATATGTTTATACATATATACACACATGAGAGAAAGTCATATGACCACATGTATTTATGTATGTATATATATATGTAGTGATATACATATGTAAACTAATTAGGATTAAAAATTTGAAACCTTTTGGAGTTGTTGTCGAGACAGCAGGTTGATGGTGATGATGATTTACAGCCTATGATGATGAAGATGGCTTATGGTTGATGTATGGTTGGGTGAGGTCCCGAGAGGTGTAGTGATGGTAGTTGGGTGGCGGTTTGTTTGTTGTATGAGAATCGAGAGACTTGGTGTTTGTTTACAGTCGATAGAGGGACCAAGGTGTTGATCGTGACTTACAATCCGAGGAATACATAGGTGTGGTGGCTAGTGATGATCGATATAAGAATCAAAGATGAAGGTGGTGATGGCTTTGATAAGAACCCGAGAGAGATAGAACAAAGGAGTTTGGTTTTGGTATTGGCAAATAAAAGTCCCGAGACTTCTTATAGGCACAAGAAATTTATGATGTTCACACTTTAGATGTGCTTAGTCATGATATAAGTTTAGGTGGCACTAGGAGAAAGCATTTCTTAATGTTCTAGTAACTTGATGGTGCATACATGCTAGCCGAGAGTTTCCAAAGAGTTTGCCACCTCCATGTTTGAAATGATGAGGTTTGGTGACTAATGAATCAAGAAGGCAAGGTGGCAATTTATGGTTTGATGATGCACATGGACGAGAGTTTCTTGGTATCTTGGAGGGCAAGTTTGATAAAGGTGGCAACTTTAGGAACATTCATGGTGTGAATTGAAGGTTGTCTAGTCAAACTTGAAGTCTAGGTGGTGATAGTAAGGTGTGTGGTGGCGGTTTAGGGGTGTGAAAGCAAGAAACAGAAGGGTATGGTGATATAGTGGTGGTTTCGGGTGGTGGTGTAGCATAAGGTGGTGGTTTCGGGTGTTTTAGCATAAGGTGGTTTAGAGGTTTTGGTTTGGTATTAGTTTAGCGTTTTAAGTTTTTAGTTTAGTTTAGTTTAATGGGTATATACATATATACATATATATGTACAAGTGAGCTTTATGTACATAGATTACAATTATACATATATACACAACATATATATTTCATGTTCTTAATGTGCATACACATATACATGTGTTTATAATATATACACGTACATGAATTTTTGGGTATATAAATATATATACACACATGAATAATTAATTTATATGCTTGCATGCAAACATGCATATGTATATCCATAATATATACATACTAATAGTAACGTAATATAATAAAATTTTTCGACGTAATATGAATACTAATGAAATAATTTTAGGGTTGTCACATATTCGATCCATCAAAGAATCGAATTCCCACAGTTGGTATCAGAGCCTTGGCTCCTTGTTCTTCAATTTTTCTCAAAAATTTGAACCACAAGTTTGATCTACAAATTGTTGTTGTTTTTGATGATATCTAGCTACCATTAGCTTAGATTTGTTATTTCATGAAGATCTGTAAGTTTTTCACATCAATTGAAGTTCATTTGAGCCATTAATTTGAAGTTTTAAGCAAACTTGTTCTTCAAGTCTTTGTTAGGTCTAGATTGATTGTATAGGTTTAGAAATATTATCCAACTCTTGTAGTGAACTCATGTAAATATTTATCTTTTTGTATGCAACACACACACACACAAAGATATATATATATATATATATATATATATATATATATATATATATATATATATATATATATATATATATATATATATATATAAATATATATGTTAACCCAAATGGTTATTTGTGTTGACTATATGTGTGATTGCAGGAAAACATCATACTTAGTCAATTTTGAAAATTTATTAAGTACAAGAACTATATACGGATGAACAAGTTTGTTCTTTCGTAGATGTTCTGTGGTACATAACAAAGAAAAATTCAATGAATATGCATCTGTGGATCTCCTGTGTAAGCATTGTAACATCTACGGAAGAACAAGTCTACTCGTAAGATCTACTGCTGCTCCTGCGGAAGAAGAAAGCTTGCTCCGGATGAAGTTAAATATGAAGATCAAAGAACCAACTCCTACGGAAGGCTAACTCCTACAAAAAAACATACTACTGGCATAAAACTTCAATCATTAAGGAAGCCACATGAAGTCAAGAAGTTAAACTCTCTAAACTGATGTCCATCAAGTCAACATATACAGAAGACTGCACTTCAGTCATAAATGAATAAATCATGTCGTGTCAAGAATGTTATGAGAGTAACTTTTTAACTACAATAAGAAAGTTACCTTTACCCATGTAAAAGTGAATTCCACTGCCCATAAATAGAAGGCATGGGTGTACTCATCGAAAAAGACAACAACACAATAATTCTAATTACACCAGAATATCAAGCAAAATAGCAAGAACAACAAGAACATCATCTAGCAATTACAATAGCATCAAAATCGAAACCAATTGTAATCAATTCAGTATTAATGGAATCATCTGAAGCAAACTAGTTTATTGCATTACTTTAACTTGTTTTTCATTTCTCTTATCTGTTCTTCGTCGATTTACATTACAATAACAATTTCTTAAACAATTAGTTAAACTATGAGCTGTGATAATTCCGCGATCATTATTTGTTCAATCTAAACTGATAATTACTGATTCGATTCTCTGATCCACAGGTGGTATCAGAGACTTGTGATCAATTGATCTTGATCAATTGATCTATTAGTTTTTGATTAGTTTAATTATTTGTTCATTTCATTAGATCTATCTGTTTTTTTGATAATTTAGCTCAAAATTGCTTTTGAGTGTTCGTCACAGCTTGAGAGTTCATAACTCATATTCAAGCAGGTTAAGAATTTAATCAAAACACAAGTTGAGTTTAGCTAATTAATAGCTGACTAAGGAGTTTTTACTGAATGAATTGGTGTAATTAGTTTAAATCATCAAACCCTGCTATATCAATCATCAAGTACCGTTCCATTGCTCGATTAACTCCAATCTACATCAAAATCATTTTGATTCATGGATTTATGTTGTTATTTGATAATTACATGTAAGGCCCCGTTCCCGGGCACCTCACAGTTGGTCATTCATCGCACTTCAACATATAGTTTACATATACTACGTACAACAATCCAGCGGAATAGATAAAAAGTATGTTCTTATTTCATCACGAAAGCTTTTACAATTCCTTACATCGTTGATTCGAATACAAAATACATGCTTTCTTTACAATACATAACTTTACTAGGATTGTTGTGGAAGCATATAAAACCGAGGATTTCTTAAGTAATCTCATTTATCCAAATCCTCAACAATCCAAAAAGGGTAATATACAGTGACCTCTAGTATAAATATATAAAAAGTATATTTAAACATGAAATGTGGCAGCATTATCAAAAGGAGAATGCCATCCTAAAAGAGCTGAGTAGCCGCCTTATGCCATCCTCAGCAACACTACCTGCCAACTAGAAACACATAAAAAGTCAGCGTTGCTGAGTGAGTTCTAGTTTTTTAATAAAACATACCTTTCCTTCATAAAACCGTTTTTACATCCATACGGTCACACAACATACGTACACGTAGATAATATTAGTATTATCTTTATCATTCATTCGTTAACTTTCATTTGTGTACCGTTCATTATTATCATTCACATTCTTTCGTACCCTTTCTTTCATCCGTACGTATCTTATTTTCATTCATTCATACATTCATTCATTACTTGCGTTCGTGCATTCATATCATCCATACATTCATTACTTACGTACGATCATTTCATACATTCATACGTCATTACATTCATTCGTACGTACATTACTTCCGGTGACATGTACAATACCCTAACCATCATGCATTACTGCTGGTGCTGGACCTGTGATGATTAATCACGAACATTGTGCACGGAGCTGATCCAGTCACCTAGGGTAGGTACATGCACCACTTATATTCTTTCATTCATTCTGGATCAATGCCATATGCTATACCCCGAACGTTGTGCACGAAACTGATGCTGGACCTGTGGTGATCAACCACGAACATTGTGCAAGAAGCTGATCTAGTCACCTGGGTAAGCGGCAAGGATCCCATACATATGGTCAATCACAAAGACTGACCCCAATGTGCATCCTTCGGGGTAGCTAACCCGCACACCGTTGAGCTATCACCTGCCAGGGGTGTGCACCTCCATACGTTTGCTTGCAAGCCTTTCTTACATTCATTCGTTCTTTCATTAATGCATGGATTCATTCATTTCGTTCCTCTTTCATTATCTTTCACATTACATTACATAATACTTTGTTCATTCATCATCATAATTCGTAAAGCCATAGAAAGATATACATACATTATCATGAGCAACACACATAACATTCATACATCATCATACAAGGCATCATACGCTCACATCATAGCCTATGCATAAACATACAACATCAATATCGTGCCCGACATACGCCCGAGGGTCTCAGCAGCACTATTTGGGCGATTGGACATACTTCAGTCGTATGGCCTCCATGCGACTGGGTCATGCGATTGGGCAACCAGGCGATTAGGCATATAATCGTGCGTATGAACACTAGGCGATTGAGCATCGTGCGACTAGGAACAATGTGAATGAGTTCCCCATGCGACTGGACTCTTAGTCGTACGATTGGGCACTAGACGAATGAACATTTATGCGACTGGGTGTCCAGTCGTGCGATTGAACCTCAGTCGTATGACTGAATATCAGTCGTTCCTCAATCGTGCGATTGGCCCTCCAGTTGCCTAACCCTAACTGCGCAGCGACTGGAGTTCATCTCGAACTGCAGCCGTGACGTACGGCTCTAAAACCCTTCTAAACTCATCTCAAACCCGAATTAACCCTCCCAAACCTTAGTGAATCATACTAGGACATCATACAAACTCATACGGGTCCAAAATCATACTTTAAACATACTAAACATAATTACACCCAAATGGGTCTAACATACACTTTACAAAATCGGGTTTTATATGTGATCCAGCCCCAAAATCGTTTGAAAACATGTAAATGAGAGGTCCTAGAACTCACATAAGCAAGGAGAAGATGAATAGCTTCGTCTGGACTAGTTGCTCGACAAAGTTCAAGCCTGGATCACCACTTTCTCTCTTTCTTTCTCTTCTTTCTCTGTTCTCTCTCTCTGCTCTTTCTCCCGACTAAAATATGTAAGTGTGGGTAGGGAAGATGGTTGCCCCTCTTTTATAGCTATAGTTCAGTCGCCCCACACTCCAGTCGACTGGACCTCCAGTTGCCTGAATTCCATGCGACTGGACCTCCAGTCGCATGAGTTCCATACGGTTGAACCCTCAATCGTCCGAGCTCCATGCGATTGATCCCCCAGTCGCATGAATTCCATGCGAATGAGACTCAGTCGCATGACACCCTAAAAAGTCAAACTTCCGGGTGTTACAAATCCACCCCCCTTATTTAGGTTTCGTCCCCGAAACCTGTAATTCATCAAACAAGCGTGGGTAATGCTGCCTCATTTCTTCTTCACTTTCCCACGTTGACTCGGATCCCTTCCTGTGCTTCCACTATACACGCATAAGAGGAACTACTTTATTTCACAGCCGCTTCTCTTTTCGGTCAATGATTGCCACTGGTTGCTCCACATAATTGAGCCGTTCATCTACTTCGATATCCTCCAGTGGAACAATCATATTTTCATCTGCTAAACACTTTCTCAGATGAGATACGTGGAAGGTTGGGAAAATTACACTTAACTCATCTGGCAATTCCAACCTATAGGCCACCTCTCCTACACGGGCAATAATTCGGAAAGGGCCTGTATACCGCAGGTTCAGTTTGCCCCGCTTTCGAAACTGAATAATTCCTTTCCAAGGTGAGACCTTTAACATAACCCGGTCATCCACCTGGAACTCAATAGGTCTGCGTCGTTTGTCGGCATACGACTTCTGTCTGTCTTTGGCTGCCTTCATGTAGGCCTTGATCCTTTCAAGCTTTTCAGTCGTAGCCTCGATCACCTCGACGCTCCCCAACTCCTTTTGACCAATATCACCCCAACACACGGGTGTCCTGCATCTCCTACCGTATAGCATTTCATAAGGTGGCATGCCAATACTGGCATGATAGCTATTGTTGTACAAGAATTCAGCTAACGGCAGGTGGTCGTCCCAACTTCCCCCAAAATCAATCACACATGCCCGGAGCATGTCCTCTAATGTCTGAATGGTCCTTTCCGACTGACCATCAGTTTGGGGATGATAAGCCGTACTAATATGTAATCTCGTCCCCATAGCATCGTGGAATTTCTTCCAGAACTTGGATGTAAACCGAGTGTCGCGGTCAGACACAATTGACACCGGTACACCATGATGAGTCACAATCTCTTTTATGAAAAGATCGTCCAACCTCTTGGATGAGTATGTCTCGCGTATCGGTAAGAAGTGAGCACTCTTTGTTAAACGGTCCATAATCACCCCTACGGCATCATACCCTTTCGGAGTATGAGGCAGTTTTGTAATGAAATCCATGGTGATGTGTTCCCACTTCCATTCCGGTATATCCAAAGGTTGAATCTTTCTATACGGCTTTTGATGTTCTGCCTTTACTTGTGAACAAGTGAGACATTTACTCACATACTCCACCACATCATATTTCATTCCCGGCCACTAATAATCTTTCTTCATGTATTGGTACATCTTGGTAGCACCTAGATGAATGGAGTATCGAGTTTTGTGGGCTTCGTCCATAATCTTCACTCGTAGATCCCCAAGACGAGGAATCCACATCCGCCCAAAACGGGTTCTAACACCAAACGTGTTTTCACCCAACTCCGCGACCAGACCGCTCATTCTTTTGGAGTTAAGATGATCTTCCTTCAGTGCCTCATCTTGAAACTCTTTGACTTGCTTCATCACATCCGAGGTCATAATCAGCTGGTAAGCTTTTACCCGAATTGGGTTGGGCCTCTATTTTCGGCTAAGGGCATCCGCCACCACGTTGGCTTTGCCCAGATGGTAATGGATCTCACAATCATAATCTTTTATGAGCTCCAACCATCACCTCTGCCTCATATTTAAATCTTTCTGCTCAAAGAAGTACTTCAAGCTCTTGTGGTCGGTAAAGATGGTGCACTTCGTTCCATAGAGATAGTGCCTCCAAATCTTTAATGCAAAGACCACTGCTGCTAGCTCCAAGTCATGAGTAGGATAATTAACCTCATGAACTTTTAGCTGTCGGGATGCATAGGCTTTAACCTTTCTTCTTTGCATTAACACGCACCCCAACCCTGAGTAAGAAGCATCAGAATAAACCACCAAGTCTTCACTTCCATCGGGTAATGCCAATACAGGAGCTTGGATCAACCTCGTCTTCAATTCTTCAAACGCCTTTTCCTGAGCCTGACCCCATACAAAGTTCACATCCTTCCAGGTCAACTTGGTTAGTGAGAAGCGATTTTGGAAAAGTCTTGGAAAAACCTTCGGTAGTAGCCCGCCAAACCCAAGAAACTGCGGATCTCGTATGGCGTCTTTGGAGACTTCCATTGCATTACCGCTTCCACCTTTGCCGGATCGACCATAATACCCTCCGGATTCACCACATGACCCAAGAACTGAACTTCGCGCAACCAGAAGGCGCATTTGGAGAATTTGGCGTATAACTTCTCCCTCCTCAACGTCTCCAGAACCTCTCGAATGTGTCCGGCATGCTCTATTTCGCTCCTTGAATAAATCAGGATATCATCGATAAACACAATCACTGATTTATCCAACATCGGCCGACACACTCGGTTCATCAGATCCATAAAAGCAGCTGGCACATTGGTCAAACCAAATGACATGAAAAGAAACTCGTAGTGACCGTAGCGCGTACGAAAAGTTGTTTTAGGGATGTCTTGTTCCTTCACTTTCAGCTGATGGTAGCCTGATCGAAGATCTATTCGTGAAAACCAACTGGCGCCTTGAAGCTGATCAAACAGATCATCGATTCTCAGCAAGGGGTATCTATTCTTCACCGTCAACTTATTCAGCTCACGATAGTCAATGCACATCCTCATACTACCATCTTTCTTCTTTACGAACAGGACCGGAGCACCCCAAGGTGAGATACTCGGTCTAATAAACCCCTTATCCAACAACTCTTGCAACTGCGCCATCAACTCTTTCATTTCCGTCAGGGCCAATCGATACAGTGCCTTGGCGACAGGTTGAGCACCCGGTATCAGGTCAATCTGGAGCTCGATCTCTCGGTCAGGTGGAAATCCCGATAAGTCTTCCGGGAACACGTATGGAAAATCGCACACAATCGGAACATCAGATAGTTGTGGTGTTGGCGTTTCCACATCTTTCACATAACATAAGTAGGCGCTGCACCCACGCCTCATACACTTTCGCGCCACAACCATTGAGATCACTTTCGGAATCGTAGTAACCCGATCGCCATAAACCGTCACTGAACTACTGTCGGGCGCTGTCAAATGAATCATCTTCTTGCGACACACAATGTTCGCCTCAAAGTCCGCCAACCAATCCATCCCAAGCACCAAATCGAACCCTCCTAAAGTCATTGCAAAAGGTCTAACCGGAAATTTGCGGCCCTCTAATTCCACATCACAACCCTCTATCACCTCGGAAATTCTAGTAGACTTTCCTACCGCGGTTTCTACATCAAACGGTATGTCGACACATCTACTTCTAACAGGCAGTTTGGCACAAAAATCAGCAGAAATGAAACTCCTACTGGCACCTGAATCAAATAATACAGAGGCTAAAGTTTGGTTCACCAAGAACGTACCGGACACAACATCAGGGTCCGTTCTAGCCTCCTCTTGTGTCATCATGAATGCCCTAGCGCTTGCTCTCGGCTTCTTGCAGTCTCTGCTCATATGACCACTTTCCCCACAATTGTAACATTTGCCTGTCCGGCAATCTTGGCCATATGCCCTGTCTTCCCACACTTAAAACAAACATTCAACCCCCATCTGCACTCGCCACCGTGCTCTTTCCCACATTTCCCACACTTTCTCGACCCTGCACTTGACATGACCACACGACGGTCATCCACCCGTGCCTTCTTGCTAGCTGTCGAAGTATCACCTCGACCAAACCTCTTCCCCTGTCAGTTTCTCTCACCACCTCCCTTATTACTACCCTCAGTCTTCACCGCCACAGCTCATTCATCATACAACCTTCCCGCCAAATCCACTGCCGACCTAAAGGTACTCGGTCGAGCAGAAATCAAATGCCAATGAATTTCAGCTGGCAGCCCCTGAATATATTGGTTAATCTTTCGAGACACCGGCGTTACCTGATCTGGCACCATTCTCGCCATCTCGTTAAACTTGGTAGTGTACTGTTGGTGAGTCATCGTCCCCGCCTCCAACTGCAGGAACTCTCTCTCAACTTTATCCATCTCTCGACAAGGATTGAACTCCTCGATCACTATCCTTTTCAACTCAGACCACTTCATTCTTCTAATGCCCCTGCTACCCTCAGCTTGGACTATATTGTCCCACCAGCATAAAGCCGAACCCGTGAACGAGTGGGTAGCAAACTTCACCTTTTTGTCCTCCTGGCACCCACTAACATCAAGGACAACCTCCATTTCTCTCACCCATTGGTGAGCACAGCAACGGTGCTAGTACCGTCAAAAGTAGGGGGCTTGAACCTTATAAAAGCCCCGTAGTTACAACCCCGTGTTGTCTCCCGTACAGGCTCCTCCTCCTCTTCCTCTTCATCATCGAAAAGAACCGTTTCTAGCTCTTGTTGCTGCTGTCTCCCTGAGGACCGATTCCTCCCTCGTCTTTTATCTTCGTGAACCGCATTTATCACTTCGGTCACTACAGACGGTAAAATCGTCTGCATGACCTGATGCACTTCTTCGACCACTGCCTCTTTTACCGAGGCCCTTAGATCAGCGCTTTCGTCTACCCCTTCCTGATGACTGGTGTCAGGTTCTTCATGAACCTCCTTCTCCGCTCTCGGTCTTCCTCTTGTGGCCCGCGGTTCAACACCACGTCCACCACTACCTCCACCACGTGAAACTTTAGATGATCTACCACCGACCATCTCCTATCACGCTGAAAGATTCAAACACCAACACGATCATTCAAGGAAATACCTCAGTTTATGTCAAGTATAGTAAGTCCCTAATTACAGTGGCCAGTTGTGATTAGCCACTAACTTTACTCTTCGCACCCCGAGCAATACCCGTCCTGACTACATTAGTATCTAAGTCTAACAGTACACATAAACACATAACATGTGCACATAATACCAGTTAATCTTTAAGAAAATACCTGATGGCACGCAGCTACTCAAATGGCATTCTTCCCCTTTCTGTCCCATTTTCAGTTTAAGTTAAGGTCTATTTTGAAAATTTACCCGTTTCACTTAAACTTTGGCTCTGATACCAACTTGTAAGGCCCCGTTCCCGGGCACCTCACAGTTGATCATTCATCGCACTTCAACATATAGTTTACATATACTACGTATAACAATGCAGCGGAATAGATAAAAAGTACGTTCTCATTTCATCACGAAAGCTTTTAGAATTCATTACATCGTTGATTCGAGTACAAAATACATGCTTTCTTTACATTACATAACTTTACTAGGATTGTTGCGGAAGCATATAAAACCGAGGATTTCTTAAGTAATCTCGTTTATCCAAATCCTCAACAATCCAAAAAGGGTCATATACAGTGACCTCAAGTATAAATATATAAAAACTATATTTAAACATGAAATGTGGCAGCATTATCAAAAGGAGAATGCCAACCCAAAAGAGCTGAGTAGCCGCCTCGTGCCATCCTCAGCAACACTACCTGCCAACCGGAAACACATAAAAAGTCAGCATTGCTGAGTGAGTTCTAGTTTTGTAATAAAACATACCTTTCCTTCATAAAACCGTTTTTACATCCATACGGTCACACAACATACGTACACGTAGATAATATTAGTATTATCTTTATCATTCATTCGTTAACTTTCATTTGTGTACCGTTCATCATTATCATTCACATTCTTTCGTACCCTTTCTTTCATTCATACGTATCTTATTTTTTTTCATTCATACATTCATTCATTACTTGCGTTCGTGCATTCATATCATCCATACATTCATTACTTACGTACGATCATTTCATACATTCATACGTCATTACATTCATTCGTACGTACATTACTTCCGGTGACATGTACAATACCCTAAACATCATGCATTACTGCTGGTGCTGGACCTGTGATGATTAATCACGAACATTGTGCACGGAGCTGATCCAGTCACCTAGGGTAGGTACATGCACCACTTATCTTCTTTCATTCATTCTGGATCAATGCGATATGCTATACCCCGAACATTATGCACGAAGCTGATGCTGGACCTGTGGTGATCAACCACGAACATTGTGCACGAAGCTGATCCAGTCACCTGGGGTAAGCAGCAAGGATCCCATACATATGGTCAATCACAAAGACTGACCCCAATGTGCATCCTTCGGGGTAGCTAACCAGCATACCGTTGAGCTAACACCTGCCAGGGGTGTGCACCTCCATACGTTTTCTTGCAAGCCTTTCTTATATTCATTCGTTCTTTCATTAATGCATGCATTCATTCATTTTATTCCTTTTTCATTATCTTTCACTTTACATTACATAATACTTTGTTCATTCATCATCATAATTCGTAAAGCCATAGAAAGATATACATACATTATCATGAGCAACACACATAACATTCATACATCATCATACAAGGCATCATACGCTCACATCATAGCCTATGCATAAACATACAACATCATTATCGTGCCCAACATAGGCCCGAGGGTCTCAGCAGCAATATTTGGGCGATTCAGTTTCATGGCCTCCATGCGACTGGGTCGTGCGATTGGGCAACCAGGCGAATAGGCATACAGTTCAGTCGACAAAGTTCAAGCTCGGATCACCACTTTCTCTCTTTCTTTCTCTTCTTTCTCTGTTCTCTCTCTCTGCTCTTTCTCCCGACTGAAATGTGTAAGTGTGGGGAGGGAAGATGGCTGCCCCTCTTTTATAGCTACAGTTCAGTCGCCCCACACTCCAGCCGACTGGACCTCCAGTCGCCTGAACTCCATGCGACTGGACCTCCAGTCGCATGAGTTCCATACGGTTGAACCCTCAAAATCCGAGCTCCATGCGATTGATCCCCCAGTCGCATGAATTCCATGCGAAATTCCAAATCAACTGAGAATTTATTGAGTGGTTTGACTAATTTTTTACCATAACTTCTTAAGTGACTAATAATTAGGAGTTTGTCATTAATTAGCTTATTCTCAACAAAAGCTATTAATTCAAAGAAATTTCTGTCTTTGTTGGTTTATTATCAGTGATTTGTTACCTTCTGTGTGAGTGTGTTTGTATTACGTTTACTTTACACATTCACAGGGTATTAGATCAGTTGATAGTTTGATCATTATCAAGTTAACTAAAATGAGTAATTCAATTGTTGACTGAACATACCAATCCCCAATATTGGGAAACAAAGGTGATTTTAAAACATGGAAAATTAGATTTCAGGAACCATGTTAATTACACTGATTCTGACTTATGGGTGTCTATAACTAAAGGTCCCTATATTCCACCTGCTCTTGGACCTGATTATAATGACAAAAATCAGCCCATATGTTTTAAAGATCGGTCTCTTGAAGATTCTAAGAGATTGACAATTGACATTATAGCCTATAGTATGCTCACTATTCTTTACCTGAAGACCCTTGATAAGATGTGAAAATTACAAAACAGCCCAAGCTTTGTGAAAGATTCTTCACACATTGTGTGAAGTAAGTGATGAGATAAGAAGCATTAGGAAGGATACCCTTCATTCACAATATGAGACTTTTCATCATATTAAGGGTGAATCTGTTCCTCAACAACTCCATAGATACATGCAACTTGTTACTAAGATGAACACCATTAAGTTGAAGTATAGTAATGAGGAGTTGAACTATAGTAATGAGGAGTTGAAAAAAAAGATGCTCCATAATATGCTACAAAGTTGGACTCAAACTGTTTCTATGTTCAAGAAAAAAATTGATCTAAAAGCAAATGGACTAGATATTATAGCAAAGGTGGAAGCTCCAGAACTGGATGAGAAAACAAGGAACAAAAGTGTAAAAGCACCAATTGCACCATATCAATTTAGAGAAACAAAGGGTGCTAGAAGTGCATTTATTTCAAATGATGACGATGAAATCTCTTATGTTATGAGTGTTGATGAAGATGAAGCATCTTTCCATGCAACAAAGTCATCTAAATCAATTTCTCATAGCCGTTCAAACAAGAAAGTTAAAGGGAAACTTGATGATACAAAAAGTTCAAATGCTACAGCCATAAAGGGATCCATAACCAACAAAAGCAACACTCAATTTGAACCAATTACTATGGTTCTAGAATCAGAAAAGGAAAAGGCAGTCTTTGCATCCTTCTGTTCAAGCTTTTAAGCTTATCTGGGTAATACCTTGACCCATGCTTATATTTGTCAACAAGACCTTGAAGAACTTAATCCTTATAAAGTGAAAGAAATGGATTTGTAATGGCAAATGGCCATGATTGCATATAGAGCTAAGATGTATTTGAGAAGGAATAAAGGACTGGCTGCTGTAAGGAGAACTACAATGAGGTGGTGTTGATAAATCCAACATGAGATGCTACAAGTGTAATTTGTATGGTCATTTTTCAAGAGAATGCAATCAGCAATCAACAAGTGACTTTGGACAAGCAAACCAAAGAAACTTCAAGCAACCTCAACTTACAAACTCATCCCCACCAGCAACAAGTTCTTCAGTAGGAACAAGTAACACTAAAGAAACTGGGTTAATTATCTTACAGGATGGTACATGTGATTGGAGCATTTATGAGAAAGAAGTTTTATAGGAGAACCAAGCATTGATGGCTAACATAGAGAACAAAATTCCACCTATGGACGGAGAGGTAAGGGACAGATTATGTTCATCTATTTGTGTTGCAGAGGTTGAAAGGTATCGTGTCCATGCTCAACAATTAGCCAATAAAATAAAAGAAACTATGCTTTTGAATGAATCTCATGTGAGGGAACATAAATTATATCAAGTCAAAATCACTTCTTTACAAAAGGATTTGGATAAACTCTTGTCTGAAAAATATAATTTGAAAGCACAAGTTGAGCATATGACCACCTCTTTACCAAAATCAATGTCTGATCATGCATCCACTGAAGCGAAACTTCAGAAGTTTTAATTATTATCCTACCAATATGAGAAACTTTTGAATACTCATATTGAAACAAAGAACAGGTATGGGGGATTTCAAGAGGTTGCACTTCTATTGAATTATAACTACACCACATTACCTGAGATAATGACTAATAGTCTGGCAAACCATTTTGTATCAAGTACCAAAACTGAACCAAAAATTGAAATTAATGAATTGGTAAATGGTGAAGATACTGAGGTCGGTCAAACTTATTCATCTGTATTAGAATATTTAAATCAAATTGAATCATAATTTGACTTTGAGGAAATATGGTGAAGACCATCTACACAAGAATTGCTTAATTAAATGAAGGAATTCATGAGCTTAACAAGAAGCACAAAACTCATTCATCAAAAGAACTATTGGTTCCATGAAAGAAGAGAAAATCACTTCCACAGAAAACTTGCGGAATAAGAAGACTGCCATAGTACCATCCGTAGAAAATCCATGGAAGAAGATAAATGTTTCTCATTCAAAACAGTCAACATCCGTAGTAGATCTACGGAAGAAGCAATCATCTGCTCAAACATAATTCCAACAAGAATGGTAAGAAACCATAGAGAGTTTTGAATCCTCAGCAACAAGAACCATTTGACATCATGTCTGGTAGAGGTAAAGATTCTTCAGTTACAAAGTTTGAGAGAGAATTGAAGAAGCAAAATAAAAAGATAGTGATAGAGTCTATGAGTGAAGTTAAAGAAAAATACTGCAAGTGGTGTGACATGTATAACCGCAATAAAGATGATCGTTACTTCTGTCGCCATTGCTCCATATGCAATATGAATAATCACAAAACTGCTAATTGTAACTTCAACAAACACTATGATATTTGCAACAAGAATAACCATTCTACTCAAGAATGCTACTTTAACAAGAAGAACAAATTGAAAGTCCTAAAGAAGCAACAATCTAAGAATGTTGAATCAAACTCACAATCCACTGAAAGTAAGGAAAAGCCAAAGCAAAAGAAGCAGCAACCAAAACAAAAGGTTCTAAAGGCAAAGAAGCCAACATCTGCTGATGATCAAACAAAGAGGAAGAAGGAGAAGCAACATTTTTAAAGCACGACTCCTTACAAGAAGGTAGATTTGCAGGAAGATGAAGCCTTCTATGATCACTTTAAAAAGGGTAATAAACTACCACAATCAAAGACAAAAGATGCGGAAACTTTTTCTAATCAAGTATCATCACCAAGTTCAAAGAACAAGAAACACAAAGAGGAGGTGACAGAGGAAGTGCTTGTGAATTAAGAACAAAGTGTTTCAATCCCATCTCTAAAAGAATCATCCTCACCCCAAACAAACCATAATGAATCAAATGAGTCTAAAAACAACCCTGAGAAATCTAGGCTTATACATGAGGGAGTAACAATCTTAGATACCAATGGAAAGGCCAAGACCATTAACGCTTGGGCTCCACTCTCTAATTGATTTCATTATTTAAGTCGGAACATCCATGGAGGACTAACAACAAGTGGTATGTTGATAGTGAGAGGAAATAGTTCACTCGTCCATAATTTCAAACACAAAAATGCTTCATATGTGGAATTTGGTGGGGTAAGAAGGGAAGTAAAATTGTTGCTGAAGGAATAGTAACAAATGGTGTACTCAAATTTGAGAAAGTAATTTTTTGTAAAAATTTACAATACAACATTGCTGAGTGTATCTCAAATTTGTGATCAAAGTTATACCACTCCATTTGATAACACTTACTGTTACATTCTTAAGCCAGGTTTTCAAATCCCAGCAGATTGAATCCTTCTTACAGCACCAAGAAAAGGAAACACATATGTCTTGGACATGAATAACACCTCAATGAAAAGCAATGAAACCTGCCTGATTTCTAAGTCATCTGAAGATGAAGCTCAGCTGTGGCATAGAAGGATGGTTCATTCAAACATGAAGAACATGAATAAGCTGGTTAAAAATGACCTAGTCATTGGCCTTCCTAAGAAACAATTTTACTATTCTAATCATTGTTCATCATGTTATAAAGGAAAACAACATAGGGTGTCACATAAGTCCGAAACTATCAACACAAACACAACTCCACTTAAATTGCTACACATGGATCTTTTTGGTCCAACCAATATGATGAGCATTTGAAAAAGGCAATCTTTCTTGGTGATTGTTGATGATTTCACTAGATTCACTTGGGTCTTTTTCTTAAAACATAAAAGTGAAACATTAGAAACATTAATGGAGTTTTATCACTAAGATTAAAAATCAACTTGATTTAAAAATCAAAATCTTGAGAAGTGATAATGGATTTTAATTTGTTAACCATGTTTTAGACACCTTTTGTAGGAACAAAGGCATGACCAGACAATTCAGTGGACCAAGAACTCTGCAACAAAATAGAGTTACTGAAAGAAGAAACAGAACTCTAATTGAAGTAGGAAGAACAATGCTAGCTGAATCGTATTTGCCAATCACATGTTGGGCTGAAGTAGTGAACACAACATGCATTGTTCAAAACAGGACCTTAATTGTCAAAGAACATAATAAAACACCCTATGAACTTTTGTTTAAAAGAAATACTTTTATAGGATATGTTTGAGCATTTGGGTGTCATGTGTCTATTTTAAACACCAAAGATCAATTAGGAAAGTTTGTTGAAAAAGCCTATGATGGTTTCTTTGTCAGTTACTCATCAACATCTAAATCATGTAGAGTCTACATTCCACATCAAAAAATTCTGGAGGAAACTCCTAATGTATCCTTTGATGAATCCTTATTTTTAAAATCTGTAAAAGGATAATCTTGGTTGTTTGATATAGATGCATTAACGAATTGATTTAACACTGGTTATTTGAATGTTGTAGGTCCTTCAAATACATGTTATCCTTATGTACCTCCAAGTATGAGTGAATTGTCATTGGGTGCTGATCCTCCAAGATCATCATGTTCATACACTTCAAGTGTTGCTGATCCTAGTCCTTCTTCACAAACAAATAATGGAAATTCTGATAGAAATGAAAATTCAACTTCCTTAGAAGTTACTAATGTATGAGTAGAAGTTAACAATGAATCTGCGGAAGTTACTAATGCGTCCGGAATAGGAAATAATGCATTAGCAGAAGGTCCTTCTACATCCGTAGATGTCCTATCTACTTCTGGAGATAATTCATTTCCTTTAACTGAAGTTCCCAGTCCATCAGAAGATATTCCAACTACAGTCACAACAACACCAACAGATCAACAAAATACAACATATGTAGTTGTTCCTATAACTCCCATGGAAGTTATTAGTACATCTGTGGAAACAGAAAGTCATGAAGAAGGTCTTCATTCAGCATCAGAAGAATAACATGATGAAGATTTTGACTACTTTGTTGACTCTCCATCTTAGCCAGATCCATCTCCATCGTCATTAACCAATATCACTAACTTCGAATCATCCATTCCAGTTGATCCAATTCCAATATCATGAATTAATAAGTATCACCAATAGAAAACATCATTGGTGATCTTAATGAAAGAATCACAAGAAGCCAAGGGGAGCTACCAATATTTGTCTGTTCTCTTATTTTTTTTCACAAGTGGTTCCTCCTAACATCACCGCTGCATTAAAAGACAACAGCTAGATTGAAGCAATGGAAGAAGAACTTCAGCAATTCAGAAAGGAAAAAGTTTGGAATCTAGTTGATCTTCCTGAAGGTCAATATCCAATTGGGACAAGGTGGCTTTTCAAGAACAAACTAGATTACAGAGGTATCATTCAGAAACAAAGCAAGGCTCATAGCTCAAGTGTACACTCAAGAAGAAGGGATAGACTATGATGAAGTCTGTGCCTTAGTTGCAAGGATTAAAGCTATTAGAATCTTCCTAGCTTATGCTTCACATAAGAATTTCACAGTTTACCAGATGGATGTAAAATATGCCTTCTTATATGGTAAAATTGATGAAGAGGTCTATATTACCCAACCACCAGGCATTGAAGATCCTTGATAGGATCAAATATATAGATCTGTAATGATATTAGTGAACAATTCAATGAAATACAAATAAAGTAATCAAATAAAAGCACAATATCAACAAAATTTATAGAGTTTAATGATAATAGCAAAGACAATTACAATGTGTAAGTAGAGATTCGTACAAGTCTATCTTACCTACACAAGTCTAAGCTATATATACTATCAATAAACAAAGGAACTAACTAATTACAAGACTAGTCCCTATACTATGTCAAAAAGATAAGAAAAAGACACATAAAGACAAAATGTTAATCTTTAAAGAAGTACTAACAATTCTCCCCCTAAGATTTACATTGTCTTCTATCTTTAAAATCTTCAGTCTTGTTGGCTTGTTCTTCTCTTGTCTTCATTTTCTGATCTTCACTTGTCTTCATTTTCTGATCTTCACTTGATCTTAAGCTTCATTCTTCTATCTTCTCTCTTCCTGTGCATCCATCTTCAATCTTCAAAGTAGTCTTCTGGTTCTTCTTTTACTTTAAACATCAGCTTCTTCTTGAATAATTCTTGATCCTTTAAGGCATTAGCTATTGCTGACTTGAACTTACTAGCAAGAATGCCCTGTTCTGGTCTTGATTCATTCGTTTTAATCTCCATTTGACTCATTCTTTCCAATGTATCTTTTGATAGTCCTGTAATATCAATATTGGCGTATAACTCGATGGGTTTTGAACATTCCTTCGAGTATACTTCCAATACACCTTTTCTTGAAATACACATGAACTCTATATCTTTTATGTCCTTCTTCATGATGTTTGCATAAGCAAGGGCTTTCCTCAGAGAAATTCTTTCCATAGCTGCATTCATCACGTTAATAATGAAAAGAAAATACTTCTTGTCTTGCTCAGCAACTTCAGGAGACACTTTCTCAAACTTTTGTACCGAGAGAAATGAAATATAACTCGGATGAAGCAATTTGAGCTAAATGCACCAAAGAGTGTGATCATGTCCTCATCCCATTGTTCAAGATTACGGACCAACTTAAGCTCAAATGTCTCCGTGTTATAAAACCATCGAAGTATTAGTTTGGACTTTTGGGTAACATCAATCACCTTTAATCCTGGTGTTGTGACTTTTTCAAAATATTCATCGCAAAATTCAACCAAGAAATGTTCTTCCTCAGATTGTAAGCCCTTTATCCTTTTGTTTGTCTTTAACAAAGCAAAGTATTCCTTATCTTCTTAATCATATCTAGTTTGAAGGAAATTACTTGCTCTCTATATACCTCTTCTCAAAAGTTCAACAAACATATCACCTCTTTTAGATCCAGACGGATTAATCAGTGGTAGTTTGTCCAACTCTTTCAGATCTTGCACTGGAAGCTTAATGATGCTAGAGTAAAAATGATAAACATCACATACATCATTTACTCTTTTTATCAAAAATGCATCAAAAACCTCATCATACTTCCATGCGATAATCTTGGCTTGGTTTAGTAAAATCTGGAGCAATCATTGCATTCAGAAGTTCAGCAACTGATTGTCCTTTTTGCAAAACATTTCTAACCAAATCACCAGTGGATCTAGCACTATCAAATAATTGTTTCTGTTCAGAAGAAGCTTTATAAGCTTGTTTCTCCGAACCAGTAAACATCTTGATCAGCTCTCTTCTACTTTTATGAGCACTCGACTTTTGAGCCATTTGCTTGATCTCTTGAGGCTTTAGAATCCTTGTCGTTTTTGTAATGTCCAAATATTGAGGATTGTCAGTGTCAAGAATGATCATTTTGTTCGACAGCTTTTCTATTTGCTGAAAGCTTCTGACAAGATTCCTCAACGATACAGATTGAAGTCTTTTTAATCTTTTCTAAGGATAATTTCGTGCCTGCAACCAAGATCTTAAAGCTGGTATACTCATTTCTTCAGGATCAGGGTGATATAGCTCAGATTTGGGCACTTCTTCAATGTTTATGCTCTCTTATGCTCTATTCCACTTTCCATGTTCTATAACTATCTCATTTGGATCGATTGGAGTGACTGACTCAGCTAGAATACATTTCTCATATTCATCATTAATTTGAGAAACCGTCAGCCTATCTAAAAATACACGGTTGTACTTCTTCCGAACAAGATAGTTATATCTATATTCAAAGTCTAAAGGTATTTCACCATGTTCTTGAATTGACTCTAGTGGAGAGAATGTTGTTTCACAATGTGCTTCATCAATATCCCCATCATCAAGCACTTTGTCATACCAATCATCACCGTACTCTTCTTCTATATCTTTTAGAGCACCAATTTTGAGTAGTTTGCTCTTGCTCTTCATGCACTTCTTCTTTACTAACTTCCTCTATTCTTTGCATTTTTTTAGAAGATTCAAGTAGAACTGCATCCTCTATATCATCAATCTTCCTCTTCCTTTTCTCCATCTCAGAAGGCCTTTCAACATCAATGGGAGTCATCTCAGATACAATCATAATATCTAGAGAGATAGGCTTTTGAGACTCCTTTGACTTGCTCAACTCATCTTTTAACATTTCATTCTCTTCAGATAATTTCTTGAATTTCTCTTTAAGAAGATCATAGTCTCTGATCATTACTTCAAAGTTCTCTATGACATCTTCTTTGTCTTTTGCAAACACAACCAGTTTTTCATCTTTGCTTTGACTTTCTTCTTTTAGCTTTTCATTGTCTTCTTTCAACATATTCATTTCTATTTCAAGAGACATGTTTGTCTCTTTTAGTTTTTCATTTTCAACTTTTAATTTAGCTATAAGTCTTTCTTGAGCAAGATTTTCTTCTTTCAATTTTTCCACCTCATCAACATCTAAAGTATCATCAGTCGGTACAGACACATTTTGTGCTGTAAAGACCGGCATATCTTCAGATTCTCCATGTGATGTGCCTTGAAAAACAGGCTCAGAAAGTATGGCTTCCATAAAATCAAAATCAAATGATTGATTTTTAATATCTTCTTCATGCACAGTAGCTTCATCTTGTAAATAAACATCAGCTTCATCATCTTGAGCTTCATTCAAAGTTTCATCATGCATAACATCACCAGATTTTCCTTCACCCAAATCTTGAGTCTCAGTAGCATGATCACAAGCAATCCTTTCACTACTAACTGATTGATGTGCTTCAGTTGCACCATTAACACGATCATCATCATTACTATCATCATCATCATCTGATAAGCTTTCAGTAGCTATATCATCATCATTATCTTCATTTTCATCATCCTCATCATCAACCATCTCATCAACAACATCTTCAATAAGATCATTTGGATTTAGAGGCTAATCTTCAGATAAATGAAAGTGTTGTTGATTGATATCCACATTATCCATTGCTACATTTCCCATGTAGTCAAAAAGAGGAATGTTTGGAGCACCTGTGATAAATACAAGTCTTTTGTAAACCACTTCAGACATATGCTCTAACTGCAGTTTATCACCTTCAACTCCATCAACATATAAATCAAGATGATCTTCATTAATAAGCAGCTGAAGAAACCTTGGATACATACAGTATTTGTTTCTCCTTCCTCTCTCTAAGTTGAAGATGAATCCATTCATGATCCACTTAGCCATATTGAATCTTCTATTGGCGGCTAAGGCTATAATGGGGGATGCAATGTCCACCGGGAATGAATCCCAACCAGCACTTCTTTTGGACATGCATTGTTGAAAGATATAGCAGAGTAGTTTCCAATGGTTATACACCCTGGCCCTAAAGAATTGCTTCTTGGGGAAATGGTTAGGGTGAGCCATATGCATAAAAACATCCCTACATTCATTGAATGTATACTCTGATAAATCTTCAGGGTCATTCTCTACCAGTCTAAGAGCTATCCTTATTGCTTGCTTAGAGACTTCAAGCATTCTATCATTAGTAATAAATGCTCTTACAACTTTATTTCCATTCTCATCTCTTTAAACCTCTACTGTTCTCCAGAATCTTTTGATCAGTCTTGCATGGTTCATGGGCCTTGCATACATGGCATATACATATTTAGTCCTCAGCAATAATCTAATCATTTCTTCATAGACAGTGGGCTCTCTATTTTCTTCATCCAAGAAAGTAGCCACATTGTGCTTTGGTTCAAATTTTAGTTCACCATCTGCATAAACAAACACACAAATTTGGATATCTTGATGAATTTGAAATGATTTGATTGTATTAAACTTTGAATTAATATTAAGGAATTATTATGTTTTAAAACACTTAGTTTTTATTTAACATCAATTGTACTTAATCACTTTCTAGAATTATTTAAAATTCTGTCAAAATTATATTAAATACACTTTGTTGTATCATTGTTTTAAACACACTAATTCACTTACATTGATCAAAGTTATTATTCAATTAAGTTCTTATGAATTATTTAATTAATTTTTTTCTAAAAAAATATTTTCAAATTTTTGAACTGTTCATCTTATTCATTCGAACGAAGATGAACACCATGAACTCAATGTTCATGAAAACAACAGTTTTATATGTCAAAATATTCAAAATTCAGTGTACATCAACAATATGTGATCAATTTCAGTTCTTAGATTCATTTTGATTCATCATTTTTGAAATTTTCAAGTTTTAGGGTTCCAAACGTCTGAACAGACTAGAACCGTCTGACCTATTTTGAATCTAAAACTTGAAATGAATGATTTATTCAGTGAACTTACATTTGTAAATCATATATATACACTATCGAATAAGAATTTTCAGAAACGAATGACAAATTGAGTGAAATGGGTGAAAAAGGAATCGGCTGCGTTTAAGGGTCTGAGTTTGTGAATGAGTGAAAAAATAAGAAGTGTTCTTTATATACTAAGTGTAAATTTTAGATGCATGAGTACTGTTTGGGCGTTTGGGGTCAGACGCATGACAACTGTTCAGCCGCATGAGAACTGTTCAGACGGTTCTGAACTATTCAGCCGGTTGAGCATTATTCAACTGTGTGTATCTATAGAAACGTCCAACACTTGGTCAATTTTACACAAACCGTCTGGTACTGTGTAGACGTATGGGAATATTAAACCGTCTAACACTTTACCAAATTTACCAAATTTACCCAATTTACCCAATTTCTCAGACGGTTGACAACTGTTCAGGCGCATGGGTTTATAAGAACCTCCTAAACACTTGTAAAATTTTGAAATCTCATCATACACCTAAATGGACTTATGGTCACTATTTTGACACATGAGGTTCAATACACTTGCATTTTTATCATCTTTCATCTGAACACTTTTTAGACTTATTAGCACAGTTCACGTACTAATATTCAAACAATTTTCAGGACTTTGAATTTTTCCCACAAAATTACATTTTTTACCCTCAATTTTCACTTTTGACATTTTAACCCCTTTTATTTTAATTTAAATTTTCAAAATTAATTTTTCCTTCATTTTAGTCTCAAAATTAATAAATTGTCTTGTTTTCAACATTTGTAAGAAGCTTTTCCACTTGCAAATTTATAGGTTCATATTATCATTATGAAATTTTACATTATCAACCACACACATACTTTGAAAATATAACATCATCCTTTCCATTCAACATTTTAATTTGATTTTCTGAGAAAACTCTTACATTTATTACTCCCCCGAAACTTTTAAGTTTTATAAACTTAGAAGTTTCCCAAGGAAACACAATAAGATCACACTTATCTTTGTTAAATTGCTTGCACACAGAAAACATGCATAAAAGCAAAATTAAAGAAGAATCAAAATATAATATTTACAATTGAATCATTATCTGCAGTGAGATCATATCAGTGAAGATCAGCACATTAAAATAAAATAAAGTATGAATAGTCATAGACAATGAATAAATCCTGATCAAGTGTGTTCCAGGTCAGTGATTTCACAGCAAAGGAGACACAAGATCTAAGGACAGAAAATCAGTGTTTTAGACAAAAGGATCAGCTCACTTACTTTTTCAATTCTTGGATTGATTAGGGTAGAGTTAGATATGACATGATGTGACTCATACAAAGACTTAGAGAGATCAACTATCATCAAAATATGCAAGTAAGCACACAATCTCAACTTATTACCTGACAAATATGCATGACCAGAGTTCATGTTACTTAATTTAACAAAGAACGATCATGGATAACCATTTGATCAACTCTAACAATCTATTTGAATAGGTTGTGCATATTGGCATCTTTTGCATCAAAGGAGAATATCCAGGTCTGTAATCACTTACAACAGAGGATATCTCAGCACTTCAGGTCTATGATGACTCATAACAAAAAAGTGAGATGATGCTTGTAATAGATCTCATGATTAGTCACATCACCATCAGGTGTGAGTGTTGTAACCAAACAAGCAATCAATCTTATAAGCTAATACAACTCAAAAGTACTAAGATGAACACACATACAAGCATAGACGATTTAGTTTAATCTCTAGAATTTACCTTTTCAGTATAATAGCATGATATTGTCTACACGTCATATCTGATCATGTCAGACTTTATTAGCGAGTGAAGTATGCAACTGATCTCACTAATGTACTATCATTTCTCACATGTTGCAAAAACATATTCATTCCTTAAAATGAATTAACAAATAAATAAAGACGCTATTTTTGAAGTTCTTGATTTATATTGTTATATTTAATTTTTGAGTTTTCTACTTTTGTATTTTGTTTTACTATAAAAGAAAACACACACATACAATGTACAGTCAGGCAAATAACTTTGAAAGGTTCACTTACGATGACCTTTTGGTTTAGTGAGGGTTCTGATCATGATAAGATTCAAAGATCTTAAATAAGAACTTAGAAACCAGTTTACACATGGTTAATAAGACCAATTGACTCCACTAAGTACTCAAATAGTCCTGGTTAGAAGGCTTTAGTAAATAGATCTGCCAGCTGTTTTTCAGTTACAATTTAAATCAAAATGATTAAACCTTTTTCAGAGTTATCTATGAGAAAATGATATCGAATTTTGATATGTTTTGTTTTTGAATGTTGAACTGGATTAGCTGTAATGAACATAGCAGTAGTGTTCTCAATGTCAATGGGTGTTTAAGAAAATTTAACCCATAATCCAGCAGTTGGTTTTGCAACCAAAGGATTTGAGAACATCCTGCTGATGCAGCTATGTACTTAGCTTCTGCTATTGCAACAGAGACATTCGTTTGTTTCTTGCATTGCTATAAGACTAATCGGGGACCAAGAAACTGACAACCACCCATTGTAGATTTTCTATCTTGGCAGCATCCACCATAATCACTATCTGTATATCCATGTAGCTTAAAGTTACCCTCATAAGGATACGAAAGCCCTAAAGCTGGTTTACCTTTGAGATACCTGAATAGCCTCTTGACAACAATTAAGTGGGATTCTTTCAGGTCTGATTGATACCTGGCACAAACACAAACAGCATACATTATGTCTGGTCTTGATGCAGTAAGATACAACAAAGAACTAATAATAGATATGTATAAAGTTTAGTCAACTGATTTTTCTTTGGGATCAGGCTCAAACTTGGTGTTTACGTCTGCTGGAGTTCTTATGAACTGACAATCATGTAGTTTGAATTTCTTCAAGAGTTTGTCAACAAACATCTCTTGATTGATGATTATACCATCTGCAGATTGTTGAACTTGCAGTCCAAGGAAGAAATTGGTTTCTCCCATAGAACTCATATGGAAATGAGACTTCATGATTTCTTCAAATTCAATGCATAGTTTCGGACTAGTGTAGCCAAATATGATATCATCAACGTACACTTGTACACATAAGAGATCATCATTATCCTTCTTTATGAATAAAGTTGGATCGATCTTCCCTCTTGTGTATCCATGTTGGATGAAGTGTTGTGACAACGTCTCATATCGGATTCTAGGTGCTTGATGGAGTCCATACAGAGCTTTGCTAAGCTTGTACACCCGATGTGGAAATTCTGCATCCTCAAAGCCTAGAGGTTGCTTCACATACACATCATCAGTAATTGGACCGTACAAGAATGCACCTTTAACATTCATTTGATACACCTTGAATTGCATGAATGATGCATAAGCCAGGAAGACACAAATGGATTCGAGTCTTGTAACTGGAGCAAATACTTCATCATAGTCAATTCATTCTTCTTGTGTGTATCCTTATGCAACTAGTCTCGCCTTGTTTTTTATAACTATCGCTCTATCATCAGTTTTATTTCTAAACAACCATTTTGTTCCTATAGCTTTTCTCCTTCAGGTAATTCCACCAAATTTCACACTTCTTGTTTGCGGAATTGAAGTAATTATTCTTGCATGACTTTAATCCAACCATTGTCCTTTAACGCTTTGGTAACATTTTTTGGAACAATTTGAGAAAGAAAATAAGAGTATAAGCACATGTTTGCTTGTTTTGATTTACTCCTTATTGTTCTCTCATTCAATGGACCAATAATCTGTGATGTTAGATGGTTCTTGTGAATACGAGATGTTGGAATCTCATCACATTGAACGTTTACATCTAGATTTGTTTGTTTTAAGTTGGAGAGCTGATGCAGTAGGTTAGAAGAATATGGATTGAAGTTTGGAACGTGAGTCAGTGAGTTGATAAAGTAATCAAAGTTACTAGTATCAACTGCATCACCAGAGATAGATGATGTCCCTAACACAGGTTGCACAAACTCATTACCATCATTAGGAATTGGTTGTGATCCTTCTTGATCATATGAAACTGAAAGATCTGAAGCTTCATTAGCTTGATCATTGTCATTGAATCTAATTGTTGAGTCCTTGACAAACGAGAAGAACGAGTAATCTAGGCTTGAATCATCTGGGTCGTCAGAATCTGAATCCTCAATAAAAGATCCAAGATCACCTCCAGAGCTCTTCTTACCTGTAGAATCAAGAAAGTTCGATTGATTAAACAAGTTAGATTGAAGAGAGTTTGACAGTGAATCTAAATCAAATAACCAAGTAGGGCAATTTGAAACTGATAGAAAAAAAATTTCCAGAAATTTAATGTTGAATGTTTCAAGAATTATATTTGTCCTAGAGTTATAAACTTGATAGGATTTTGAAATAGAAGAGTATCCAATGAAAAATCCATTATCAGATTTTGATTCAAATTTTCCTAACTGATCACTTGAATTAAGAATCATGACCGGACAACCAAATGATTGTAGAAAATTTATATTTTGTTTCCTGCCAAACATTAACTCATAAGGAGTTTTCATTTTATTTTTCATAATTAAAGTTCTATTCTAAACGAAGCACACAGTTGATATAGCTTCATCCCAAAAAGTGATAGGAATCTTTGCATCGGCTAACATAGAACGAGCAGCTTCAATCAGTGTTATATTCTTCCTTTCAGCAACTCTATTTTGTTGAGGAGTTCTGGGAGCACTGAACTGATGAGCTATTCCTTTCTCTGCACAAAACATTTTAATGTTAGCATTTTTGAATTCCATACCATTATCTCTTCTTATTATTTTCACTTTGTGTTCTATTTGATTTTCAACTTTAATGATAAATTCTTTTAGAAGTTCAGTCGTTTTAGATTTAACATGTAAAAAGAAAACCCATGAAAATCTTGTATAGTCATCAACGATAACTAGACAATATGATTTTCTTCCAATACACTTGACATTTGTTGGTCCAAAGAGATCCGTGTGCACCATCTGTAGAGGTTTGGAATTTGAGTTTATCAGCTTGGTCTTATAAGACGCTCTGTGTTGTTTTCCCTTCAAACATGCTGAGCAGTGATCAGTTATTTCAAACTTCTTGGATGGAAGTCCAATGACATGATTTCCTGCTTGAAGTTTGAATTTCCGAGACGTCTATGCCAAAGCTGGCTTTCATCATTTGATGCTTTAGCAATCAGGCAAGTTATTTCTGTTGAAGGATCAACTTGAGACATACCCAGCATGTATACATCTCCATCCTTTTCAGCTTTAACAATTTCCCAATCCTTGCTTATCTGAAAACCTGGCTTCAAAACATAACAGAAAGAATCATCAATTAGAATAGAGTATGATTTATCACATATTTGGGATACACTTAAAAGATTAAGTTCAACTATGAACAGAAGTTGACTTTGATGAAGCTTATTATCCCATTTGATACTGTTCCTTCTCCTGTCATTTTGCCACCAACATCACCACCAAAGGCGACATGCGTTTCATCCTTTAACTTAAAGTCTTGTAACAAGGCAGGATTGCGTGTCATGTGCCGGCTACACCCGCTATCCACATACCATGTATTGAGTCGTCTTCTCGGGCGCACCTGCACAACAAAAAAATTAAGTTGAGATATCTACCCAAGCCGAGATGGTCTTGGTTTTCCATATTTATCAACAATGGTAAATTGTTTGAAATGAAGATTATTTAAATCAGGTTTATTCTTAATGAATTTACCAATCTTGTTATGAAATTTTTGTGGATTATTTTTGTGAGCATTCATACCATTTGAGTGATCAATTTTTGAAAAGTATTGATGACCAACATTTTTATTAGTCATTCTTACAGATCTTGGTATGAATTGTTCTTTCATAATTTGTTTTGGCCTCACATAATTGTTCTTTTGAAAAGATCTCAGTGTTGGATCTTGTATGCTCAAGACACATACAAGATTGAAGTGGTTAGTACGTTATGATCCAAGTCAGGTCATACCCAATAACAAGCTAAACAAACACCAGTAAATATTTATTTGTTGATGAGATCATACAAATAAATATTGACACCAATTTAGGGAAAATGGGTTTTCTAAAACGTTACTTTTGTAATAGAACAACATTATATGGATAATTTGTTCATGAGAAATTATTAGTTTCATTATTTTAGTTAAATAATGACAAATAAAAGTGTGTTAGTGTTATAAAATTAAAAGAGGTTTTAATTTTATGAAAAAAATTATGGTTGAAGAGTGCAATTTTATAAAATTAACAAAATGGGGGGAAACCATTTTGAAGCCCAAAATCGGCCGCCCCTTTGTGGGTTTTGAGAGAATCTTTTAGTCTTGGTTCACACAAGACTTTACTTCCTCTTGTACTCTTCCATCTAATTTTCTCTCTAACACACACAAGCAAAAGTTTTCTCTCTTCTTCACATGGCTGAAAATTGATTTTGAAAGCTGGAAATTCAGCTTTGGCTTGGCTAGATTCGGATCTACAAGAAGAGAAGAGACTTGGTGTTATACTACCTAGCAAGTAGGTGTTTGGAAGAGCTTGTGGGTATACAAGCTTGAGGATTTCTTCCTTGAGGGCTAGATATACAAGAACATCATCATCTTCTTCTCACCCTTACTACAACATCTTGTTCTTGAAAGGTAGTTCAAGAACACCCTATGGTTGCATTTTCGTTTTTGATAGCATGCCATTTGATATATATAAATGATCCTTGTTCTTGGATTTTGTTTTTGGTTAAAAATGGTTCATATTTTCAGATTGTTAACAACAATTTTAAACCCTAATATCCACTACGTTTTGAAGTTTAAATGGTTAAACTTACATTGAAAACATGTAACAAAACCCAACAATGGCATCTAGAGCCGGTTATGTGGAATGCATGCTTTAAAAGTTCTTGAAAAGTTAGTTTTCATGGACTTTTTCAACCCATTAGGGGATGTTTTGTTATGGGTGAATGAATCCCTTATGTTTCAAGGTTTAATCTTACATGCTTTAGTATAAACCTTGAAAGATTAACATCAAATTATTGGATGTATTAGTTGGACAAAAACCCTAAATTTTGGTTCATGTTGGCCGAAAATTTGGGGCTGAAATAAGGGGTTCATTGTTGTTCTTGGATGTTGTATATGATACACATATTTTGGTGCATAACATAGCCTTGACCTTATGATGTTTTGGTTTTGGTTGATTGTGATTTTGTCATGTTGTTTGTCTTGAAAGGGTTGTAATTTTGTGTTTGTATTTTGGGTTGTAATTTATTTATTCATTTGGTTATGTAATAAATAGATTAGGTGCATTTCTTTTATTAGAAAATTTGTATTAGGATACAATTTATGTAAAAGAAGATGTACAAGATGAAGACCCAAAGGTGGACACAAAAGGCATGGACACTTGAAGTTTTAGATGTGGATTCAAGTCAAAGTTCATGGACACATATGATGTGTCATTATTAAACCTTAGAAAAGACCTTATGACAACACTTGTGATGGAAAACAAGTGTAGTCAACTTAGTGGCTATGGTTATGCACTTATGTTTGTATGATTATGGTTGTTTGGTTGTTTGTTGTATGGTTTTTGGTTGATATTTGGATATGTATAACAAACTCATTAACAAACTTAAGAAGCTGAAAATTGATGGTTCTTTATCATTAATGATTCTAATAAAATGGGTTTTATTAAAAATGAACCATAGGGTACCTTGTATTTGAATGCTGCAAATATAAGGTACATAGAGTTTCCTAAACTAGTATTATGAAAACTAAAAATTTGTTTTATAAACAAGTTAAACACCATCCTTTTGCATAACACTTGAGTCACTTGGAAACTCTTAATGGGATAAAGGTCACCTAACCATTTTGAGGGAACTTGTGATTTGAGGTGGGGATACCATATTTGTGGAATAAATATCACCTAACCACTTATGCTGGAAAACTCACATGTGTGTGTAAGTAGGGTAACTTGATTTGCAAACCATGTTTAATGGATCACCTACAATATGGTTTACAAAGGTGTTGATAGGATAAATGTGCCGACCACACATATGATGTTTAAGTCGATCCCAGACCCTAGAAGTTACAAAGGGTTGCAATTGTCAAAACGTTGACTACCTTGTTAATTTAAATAATGGGATAAAGGTCACCTAACCACTATTTAAATGTAATGTTGGATTCTATATTTTCAAATTGTGTAAGACACTTATAAGAGTTTTAAATTATTAAAAATATAGACGATATCGAAAATACTAAAATTAAACTTTGTTAAAATTTTGTAGATGGCCACCAACAATAATGAAAATAATGAAATCCCGTCCGCTCACTCACTATCACTAAGGACCATTCTCCAAAAGGAGCATCTAAACCATAATAACTTTATTGATTGGTTTCGAAACTTGAGAATTGTTCTCAAGCAAGAGAAAAATCATATATCTTAAACGATCCGATTCCCGATCAACCTAATGAGGAGGATGAAGAGGCCTTTATGAATTGTGTGAAATACACTAAGGACTCGGTCCAAGTGTCTTGCCTCATGTTGGCAAGTATGACTCCGAATCTCCAAAAGGAGTATGAACATCATGGAGCATACGACATGATTATCCAGTTGAAGGAAACGTTCCAACAACAAGCAAGGGTAGAGCGCTTCGAAACGGTTCGACCACTCCATGCATATCTGTTTCAAAAGAGTTGGCTATGGATGACACCCAATCTGTTTCATCTTATGTACTTAAGATGAAAAGCCACATTGACCGCCTCAAAAGGCTAAATTGTCCCATCTCAAAAGAGTTGGCTACGGATTTGATTTTCAACTCTTTATCAAAGAGGTTTGACAACTTTGTCATGAACTATAACATGAACGGGTGGGACAAGAACATAAGTGAGCTTCACTCTATGCTCAAAACAGCCGAGGCAGCCATGGGTGAAAAGGTTTTACCCGTTCTCACCATCAATGAAGGTGGGAACAAGAAAAGGCCTTACCCCACACCCAAGGCAAATGTTGCCAAGGGCAAAGGGTACGTTAGGGGAAGGGGAAGGGAGTGGTAAGAGCGCCACCACCAAAACAAGGGGAGAAGAAGCAAAAGGTTGCTTCAAATGACCCATGCTTCAAGTGTGGGGAGATTGGACATTGGGCAAGGAATTGTCCAGTCCATCTCAAAGAGTTGCAAGCCAAGAGGGATGCCGGGCAAACCTCAGGGGTTCAAAAGAAGTAAGGACTTCAAGAAAGGGGATGTAGGCTCTACATGCGAAATGGGGTGAATGTTCAAGTTGAAGACCGAGGGGACTACATCTTGAAGCTTCTAAATGGTTTGGAAGCAATTTTGAACAATGTTTTGTATGCTCCTAGTTTGACTAGGAACATTATTTCTGTTTCCCAATTAAGACAATATGGTTATGTTTTAACATTAATTGAAAATGAAATTCATGTTTCTTTATTTTATTTTAAAGTTATTCCTATTAATGGTATTAATGAATTGGTTCGTGAAAACACATTATATGATAGCTCATTGTACCAAACCACCACCAAGAAACTCAAATTGGATTTGAGTGATACCTATCTTTGGCATTGCCGTCTTGGTCGTATAAACAAGAAACGCATACATACACTTCAAAAGAACGGTCTTTTAAAAGCAAGTGAATATGATTCATTTGATGTATGTGAATCTTGTTTACAAGGTAAAATGACTAAGGCACCTTTTAATGGCAAACCCGAAAGGGCAAAAGATTTATT
This sequence comes from Flaveria linearis, assembly GCA_024085815.1. NCBI lineage: Eukaryota > Viridiplantae > Streptophyta > Magnoliopsida > Asterales > Asteraceae > Flaveria > Flaveria linearis. Next base: position 27,886,817 of record CM044004.1, read on the forward strand.
AGGCATCATACATTCAGATGTATGTGGTCCTTTTAAGCCAATGACTAGGTACCATCAGAGATACTTCATTACCTTTACCGACGACTATAGTTGATATGGTTATGTGTACTTACTAAGACACAAAGATGAAGCTTTTGAAATGTTCAAAATCTTCCAAAATGAAGTAGAAAATCAACTCAATAAGAAAATAAAAATTCTCCGTATCGATAGAGGAGGTGAATACCTAAGTGATGCTTTTAGAGATCATCTTAGAAGTTGTGGTATCGTCTCACAACTATCTCCACCTGGAACACCACAACATAATGGTGTGTCCGAGAGGAGAAATCGAAGTCTATTGGATATTGTTTGATCTATGATGGCTAAAAGCTCATTGCCTCTATCATTTTGGGGTTTCGCTTTGCTCTTGGCAGCTCATATTTTGAATATGGCCCCAACCAAGAAAGTGGAAATGATACCTTTTGAAATATGGCATGGAAGGGTTCTCACTATCATATTTAAAGGTATGGGGTTGTGAGGCTTATGTCAAGAGTCCCACCTCAAACAAGTTAGAAAGACGTTCCACTACGTGTATCTTCACTGGATATCCTAGAGATTCTATGGGATATGATTTCTATGATCCATTGGAATAAAAGGAATTTGTTACCAAGAAGGCTGAGTTCTTAGAAGCTAAGTTCCTTATGGAAGGACCTAGCGGTAGAACAGTGGATCTTGAGGAGGATCAAGAACCACAAACCAATACACGTTTGGTTGACACTAGCACTCAACATGAGGATGTTGAGGATGATCAAATGGTTGATGAATACACACAAAACGTTCGCAGATCTGAAAGAATTAGTAATCCACCTGAAAGATATGGATTTTTCGTGGATGGATGGTATGTGATAGATTCCGATGAACCAACCACTTATCATGATGCAATGTCCAATTTAGATTATGACAAATGGCTTGAAGCCATAAACGTTGAGATGCAATCCATGTATGACAACCAAGTATGGGACTTGGTTGAACCACCTCTTAACTCCAAGATAGTTGGAAGTAAGTGGGTTTTCAAGAAGAAAACCAATATGCATGGAAACTTGGATACTTATAAAGCTAGACTTGTAGTAAAAGGTTTCACTCAAACTCAAGGGGTTGATTATGATAAGACCTTCTTACCCGTTGCAATGCTAAAGTCTATTAGGATATTATTTGCCATAGCTGCTCATTATGATTATGAGATTTGGAAAATAGATGTCAAAACGCTTTTCTAAATGGATACCTTGAGGTAGATGTCTATATGGTTCAGCCTCAAGGTTTTGTCAATCAAAAGCCTCCTAATAAAGTATGCAAGTTGAAGAAATCAATCTATGGATTGAAGCAAGCATCAACAAGTTGGAATCACCATTTTGATGGAGAGATAATCAATTTTGGGTTCATCAAAAACGTTGATGAAGCATGTGTATATAAGAAAGCTAGTGGGAGCATCATCACTTTCCTAGTATTATATGTCGATGACATTCTACTATTTGGAAATGACATTCCAACCATGGAGGGTGTAAAAGCCTAGCTTGGAAGTTGTTTCTCCATTAAGGATCTTGGTGAAGCCCCCTATATTTTAGGAATAAAGATCTATAGGGATAGATCAAGGCAGTTGATAGGTTTAAATCAAAGTGCATACATTGACAAGATCTTGAAAAGGTTCAAGATGAAAAACTCTAAGAAAGGTATGGTACCTATCCAAAGAGGAATGATATTGAGTAAGACTTAATGTCCAAGCTCAAAGGATGAGCAAGACAAAATGAAGGGAATCCCGTATGCGTCTGCTATAGGATCCATCATGTATGCAATGGTATGCACTAGACCGGACGTGTCATTCGCTTTGAGCATGACAAGCCGATACCAACAAAATCCTGGAAACAGTCATTGGATGGCTGTTAAGAACATACTTAAGTACCTGAGGAGGACCAAAGATATGTTCCTAATCTATGGATCTATTGAGGAGGAACTCGTAGTAAAGGGTTACACGGATGCGAGTTTCCAAACAGATCGGGATGACTCACGATCACAATCGGGGTACATTTTCATCTTGAATGGAGGAGCAATTTCTTGGAAGAGCTCTAAGCAAGATGTGGTGGCATTATCAACTACAGAGTCAGAATACATCACCACTTCATTAGCAGCTCAGGAAGCTGCATGGTTAAAGAAATTCATTGCCGATCTAGGGGTGGTTCCTTCCATTCAGGACCCCTTAGAAATTCTTTGTGATAACGAGGGTGCGATTGCTCAAATCAAGGAACCCCGTGCACATCAAAAGACTAGGCACATTGAACGGAGATTCAACTACATAAGGGATGAAGTTGAAAAGGGAAAGATATGTATTCGTAAAGTTCACACAGATCAAAACATTACGGATCCACTCACAGAGCTTCTTGAAAAGGCAAAGCATGAGAGTCATACTTGTGCCATGGGACTTCAATATTCTAGTGACTGGATTTGATCTTTAATTTTGTATTTAGATATTTTAACCCTCTATTACTTGAATAAATTATTTGGTTATAGTGATTCAACTAATATTCCTATATTTGCATGTTTAAAATCCATGAGTAAATCATTTACTCAGAACATCCGTAGTAGTTCATGCTTGTGGGAACAACTATGAAGGTAAGACTATTATGAACTTGGATTGGTAGATATTCATATGGATGAATATAAAGCAAAGGGTTGCTGCCAAAGTTTATATATATTTGTGGGATACAAATATTGGAATGACCTGCATCTCAAATATTACTACATGGAATCTTTCTAATTGATCATCAGTAATTTTGAGTAAAGGCGAATATCATTTGGTATCCTCTGAACTGAGATACATATTGGGCCTTGATATTTACCGAATATTATGCTTTGACTTAGTTCTTCGCTGTTCTGAAACATGGCAGTACATAAGTCTGAGTTCAGGTATAATACAAGGTAATTGTGAGAGACATATGTAGTCAAGATAGAATTTGTCCCTCTTATTCGTTGAGAGTGAGATGTCTAAGTCCTGATAAAGTTAAATCAATGAAGAATGATCACTCTGTGTCTCTGGAATTTAACATGACATCTGTGACAAAAGGATAGATGATTGATTCACTTAAAACATTTCGAGTAGGGTACTTGGAAGGGATGATGTTATTGAATAGCACTTAATCATACGTATTAAGGGTAGTAAACCGTTGTTAGGCGGTATTTACTGGTTGCATCAATCTTGCATGAATCTTGTGCAAGTGGGAGATTGTTGGATCTTGTATGCCAAGACACATACAAGATTGATATGGTTAGTACGTTATGATCCAAGTAGGGTCATACCCAATAATAAGCTAAACAAACACCAGTAAATATTTATTTGTTGATGAGATCATACAAAAAATACTGACACCAATTTAGGGAAAAATGAGTTTTCTAAAACGTTGCTTTTGTAATAGAATAACATTATATGGATAATATGTTCATGAGAAATTATTTGTTTCATTATTTAAGTTAGTTAAACAATGACAAATAAAAGTGTGTTAGTGTTATAAAATTAAAAGAGGTTTTAATTTATAACAAAATTATGGTTAAAGAGTGCAATTTTATAAAATTAACAAAATGGGGGGAAACCATTTTGAAGCCCAAAATCGGCCGCCCCTTTGTTGGTTTTGAGAGAATCTTTTACTCTTGGTTCACACAAGATTTTACTTCCTCTTGCACTCTTCCATCTAATTTTCTCTCTCACACACACAAGCAAAAGTTTTCTCTCTTCTTCACTTGGCTGAAAATTGATTTTGAAAGCTGAAAATTTAGCTTTGGCTTGGCTAGATCCGGATCTACAAGAAGAGAAGAGACTTGGTGTTATACTACCTACCAAGTAGGTGTTTGGAAGAGCTTATGGGTATACAAGCTTGAGGCTTTCTTCCTTGAGGGCTGCACATACAAGAATATCATCATCTTCTTCTCACTCTTACTACAACATCTTGTTCTTGAAAGGTAGTTCAAGAACACCCTATGGTTGCATTTTCGTTTTGATAGCATGCCATTTCATATATATAAATGATCCTATGGTTGCATTTTCGTTTTTGATTCGTTTTTATATTTTGGAGTCAAAAAGCTAAATTGTTGTTTTTGAGTTGTCATTTTTTTCTTTTGGGTTGACATTTTATTCTTTGATGAATTACTTTTCATATTTTGTTCATGAACTTCCTTCTTTAATTCCTAAGGAACAAATCTTTTTGTGACAGCGGAAGTCTTAGAAGCTGAACCCGTTTTCAGATCAGAGTGAGATTTGTTCATAGGACTTATGTTGTTTTGTTGAAGAGAGTTCATATTTAACAAACCAGCTGACACAAATTTTATAGGTTTTAGTTTAGTCGCCTGATTTGTTGGTTTGATCAGATTTTCTGAATTTTTGTTTTGTTCAGTTTTGGTTATAGATGACTTCTTTCTTCTTCTTTGATTCTTTGTTTTAGAAGAACTTGGTTTACTTTCAGATTGACCATCTTCAGGTGAAGATTCTTTTTCATTATCTTTTTGTTTAGATTAACAGAGTTTGAATCTTCTAATGTTTCTTCCTGATGTTTAGCTTTATCTTTGCTTTTAACTTTCACTTCTTCTAATACAAAATGAATTTGATCAGAAGTGTTCTGATTTGTCTGTTTAGGTTCATAAGATTTTATCTTGATTGGATGATCATTTTTAATCTTTTTAGGATCATTTTCAACAAAAACTTTTACATTATCTTTTTCTTCTTCACATTCAGAATTCTTGTTTTTGTTCTGAAAGGCTTTGAGTTTAGCCTTATTCTCAGGAGAATGATCATGCGTATTAAAGTTCTCTTGTAAAGTGTTTGTTATTGATTCAGGCATAGGTTCATGAGTGAATCCTAATCATGCTTTCTGTTTATCTTTTCATTCACTCACCAGTTTTTCAACTACCATTTTTGAACTTTTAACTTTAGCAAGATCCATTTGAGTAGCAGCATGTGCTATCTTCTCCAGTTCAAGATTTTTGGTCATCTCTTCCAATTGTTTAGACACAATTTCTAATTCTTTTATCGTTTTGTTCCATGATGCTTGAAGAGAAATGATCTTTTGATCTACTGTTTTATGGTCAGATTTTAATTTGTTATGCAATGACTCTTCTTGTTTCAATTTCTCATAGCTTTTATATGAATAGCTTAGATAGTATTCAACATGTTCGAAGCATGACTTAGTGCACAGTTTCTCTCTTACTTCAGATGGTATTTCAGGAAATTTTGGAGATGAGGTTTCAGAGTATGAGTATGAACTGTCAACCTTGGGTTGATCAGATTATGCCATTAGAGCTACTTCATCTGTATCCTCCTTAGCATCAGATTTGTCACTCCAATCATAGTCATCTTCTTCATTCTTAACTTCCACTTTTGGATCACTGTTCTCTGACCAATCCTCCCCTTGAATTTCTGCAACAAGAGATAAACTTGAGGTTATATCATTAGTGAAATTTTTAACGTATGTACTCTAATCATAACCATTTTTAATGCTGACTACAAGAGCTTTCTTAGGCTCATCAGAAGATTTTGATTCATCTTAAGCTCAGGCATAGGAAGACTTTCATAAGGCTTTTGGAAAGTCTTTTGAGCTGATTGAAACCTTTGATTGCTAGAACTTGATTGAGCATTTCCTCCATTACTCCTTGGAGCTTTGCATTCTCTGGAGAAATGTCCATAACGGCTGCAGTTAAAACAGCTTGACTTTGACTTGTCAAAACCAACAGTTTTGTTAGCACTAGGCTTGTACTTCCTGTTGACATATGAGTGTTTTTGTGTTCTATAGGCAATCATCACCATCTGCCAATTCAGATCCATCTCTTCAACATCTTCAGGATCCATCTCAAACAAATCCTGCAAAACAAGTCTAACTGAATTAAATGGCTACCTTGATATGCTTGAAAACTAGCAATGAATATAGTGAAAGCAGTTTTAGACTCTTGATCCTCTAATAGGATGTTTATAACATCTTTAACTTTGCTAGATTTAGCAGAGTTACTTGATGGAGTCTCTGTTTGAACATTTGAACTTTGAGATTTAGGAGGAGATTGAGGATGAGACTGTGTTGTATAAGCAGGAACACTAGTGAATGATGAATCAGTGAAGAATCCTGCTCTAACAAATAAGTCTCCCTCTTCTTCTAGAACATTCTCACTATTTGCCATGAATGCATTTTCAACAGAGTTTGTAAGAATGCAACAAAATGATACTGTGACATTGGTGCTGCTCTATCATTGTTCCTTGAGCTTTCATCAATTTCAACAGACTCTATATTGGTAACAAGCAGATCTAAATCCATGGGGAACTTCTCAGTAAGCTTTAGCAATGCTACTGTTTGTTTCCATGGTGAGGCTAAAGCATTAAGTAGTCTGAGATTTAGATCTTCAAGATCAGTAAGATTTAGATCTTCAAGATCAGGCTTGATGCCAGCTGTTGACAGCTCAGTTGTCAGCTGAACGAATCTGTTCATCATCTGGTTTACTGTTTCACCAGACAAATGTTGAAACAGTTCTAACTGCCTTTTCAACTTTTGTTTCTTGAGGTTTTAAATCTCTTTCCTCCTTCACAGATGGTTTTTAAGGCTTTGTACATGGTATATCCAGTCTGGTATCCATCAAGTCATGCTAGAACTTCCAAAGGTAGTCCTTTACACATCAAGGAGTATGCTTTGATATCATTCTTGACCTTTTTCAAATCATCTCTTTGCAAACCATCTTCAGGGTAGGGTTCTTGTGAATCTTTAGTATATATAAAACCCTTGTCAGGCCCATCAGTGGTTATTGGAATGTATGGTCCTTTTTCAATAGATTTCCAAAGATCAGTGTCAATGGAATTCAAATGATGTTTTAACCTAAGTGACCAATTTTTGAAATCAGCTCTGTTTTTAAGTTTAGGAACTCTATTTTCTAAGTCTTCTGATTTCACCATTCTTATATTTTTGTTGATTTTTAAGTTTTTGAGTTAAAGAAATGAATCAAAATATTTTCGGATTTTTCAAATTTTAAAAAAAAAAAATTCTAAGTGTTAAGTGATGATGCGCCTGAACAGTCTAGAAACGTCCCAACAGTTGTGGAACTTCTGAATTTGAACAAGAACCGTCTAACGGATTGCCTTAGAAAAATTTCCAAAAACATCTAAAGTTGAAGCGCCCGAACAGTTGCAATACGTTTGAACAGTTCTCAGACGTCTGGGAGTTACACACGTCTAAACAGTTCTAATGCGTCTCAACAGTTTTGATGCGTCTGGAATTGCTTGAGCTCAAACAGTAGAAATACTCCTCAACAGTTGTAAACCGTCTAGCTTGAAAACCGCCTACACAGTGGTAAAGCGCCTACAAAGTCATCAAGCGCCTAAATACTTAGGCAATTTTCAGTAATTTTCAACCCTTATGCGCCACATTCATCATGTTCTTATGAATGTAACGAAATCAATTTTTCTGATAAACTTGATGAATTGGATTGAAATCTTCCAATCAAGTAGATTTAATGCTGATCAACAATCATCTAGCTTCAATTTCTTTGATTATCAACAACAAATCAGTGAATCTCTCAAATTTCAGTTCGACAAAGATGAACACTTTTCGAACCTAATTTCGACTAATTCTCTAAAATTTGATGAATTTGACTGCTAATTGTAAGGCCCTGATCCCGGGCACCTCACAGTTGGTCATTCACAGAAATAATTGCATAACACAAATTTAAGCAGCGGAATTAATTTTAACAAAAGCCATTCATTTCATTATAAACTCTGTTGTTAAGCAATACATGCGGGATCGTATGTTGGTCACTCAATAAGTGTTTTTTCTCTCAAAATCACCTTGAATGACAATCAGAAAGAGTATATGAAGAGTTGACACAATATAACAAGTAACAAGCAGTAAATAAACACAGGACCTAAATTTTCAAGGTATTTTTATATATTTCTTCTCAACTCAAAGGATTACAATACTCTTAGACTCAAAATTACACTTCCAAATGAGTTACAAAGAAAAGATATATATAATACTACCTACAGCCGGATATACTTTGATACCAGCTAGAAACCTCTAACCAAACATCTATACTACAAGACTATTGGTGAGGTGTCTCAGACATTTTGCCTGAGATTTGGTAGTCAGGACATGTCCCTGACTTACCTTTTGTCACCAACTAAAGTTGGTAACATGTACTATCATAAAAAGGTATACAGTAGAATAAAGTATGGTTAACAGCATGGTTCTTTTAGGAAGAGGCCATGCTGTATCAGAGGTCTGTAGCGAACTGTCAGAGACCATACTTATGTCTACTGGACATAGCAATGTCTTCCGAAGGGTAAGTTTCTTCGGAAGAATAACTTCTTTCGAAGCCACTTATACTTTAGAAGACTGCTTCTTCCGAGGTTTGGAGTCTTCTTTGTCTTCGGAAGGAGACTTGGTCTTCTGTTCTTACTTCAGACTTTGTCTTTGGAAGTCTTCAGACTTTGTCTTCGGAAGTCTTCAGACTTTGTCTTCGGAAGTCTTCAGACTTTGTCTTCGGAAGTCTTCAGACTTTGTCTTCGGAAGTTGTTCTTCAGACTTCAGAAGATCTCATACTTAGCTTCGGAAGCCTTTTGAATGTAGCACCAAAATGACTATGTGAAGTGGTTTTGGTTGCACCAGTCTTATAATGACCCAACAAACTCCCCCTAGGCTGATGCTACCAAAACTTCACTTCTCTCTTCTTCCCAAAACTTTCAGCACCAGGGAGAGTAGATACTTATATGTGTCTTTGTTGTTCCCTGATGTGGTGCTGAGAAGTTTGTACAAATCCTTGGTAGACAAAACATCCAGTCTGTCACCTTGGATTATATGTACCCTTTGTTGTGGCCCTCTGAAAAGAGATAGTTGATGGGAACTCTAGTCATATTCCCATCTAACTATAGGTTCCAATTCCGGACCCTCCACCATCTGTAGAAAGGTTGCGCCTTTAGTGGTAGGTCTTTCCTTGTCTTCCTGTCTTTTCAACTTCAACTCTTCGTCGATCTTGGCCTTTGCAGTTAGCTCGGCTAGATGAAGACTGCTGAGATAATTTTTGATGATAGCTGCAGTCTCAGTGTTGGAGGGGTTGGAGAATGGCTTCTCTGCAAGCTTAGCAATGTCAAATCTGCTGAGATGCAATAGAGAGGTGGCATTAAGCCTGTTGGTTTCACCATTCTCCGTTTCCACAACAAAGTTGTGAGAAGGTTCATCGAACCTCCACTGGATTATAACTTTCCTAGGTCCAGGAGACTGACTAGGAATCCTGTCCTCCTTTATTGTATCCAGTAGAGTCGCCAGTTTCCTTCTTAGTCTCTTCTCTTCAGCATTGAGGGTATCAGAGTTGAGATCGAGAAGTCTTACAGCCTGGCCCAAAGTACTTCTAGGCAACTCAAGAAATTGACCTAGAGTGAGGGAGCTTGAAGAGTTTTCAACATAGGTGATGTTGATAAGGTCTCCCTCACAGGAGATGCTGCTCATAGTAGTGCAGTTGGTGAGCCTTGTCTTGATCTCCTTTATTTCCTTAAGAGAGAGATCTTTAGAAGGCTGAGGGCATGATCTTGGTTTCTGTTGGGTAGCTTTAGGTTTAGTGGTTCTAGGTTGTGTTTTGGGTTTAAGGATAGGAAGTTTAGGTGGTTGAGGTGATGAGGTAGGTTTGGGTAGAGTTGTAGGTTCAGGGGTGTAGGTTTCATCTGAGGGTTCGGTTTGATGGGAAATGGAACAGGTTCTTCTGGTGTGGGTTGTTGTTGAGTGGTTGGCTGTGGTTGAGTGGCTGGGGTGAAGACCATTCCCTGTCCCCTCCTATACATCTCCTTCTTTTTTCCCAAACGGATGTCAGCTTTTATTTCGCTAACAATCCGTTGGAGTGTCCTTTCGGACATGGGTCCCACCTGCCTACCAGAGAAGCCGTGAGCTCGGAGATAGTCTTTCATCCAGGCTTTATCACTGAGCTTCTTGGTGGCAGTGACCCTCTCTACCTCCTCCCTCCGCTTCTTCTCCTTCATCTTCTCCCTTGCAGATTTCTTCCTTTCCTTCTCCATTTGATCCTGCTCTTTGTTGTGGAGCAGCACGATCATATCATCATCATGTGGAGACAGCTCAGGAAGACTTAAGCCTTTTGAGAGCAGGAATTTAATCCTAGCCTCTCTCAGCTGCAGGGCAGCTTTCCTTTGTTCTTCTTCTTCTCTTTCCAAGGCCAACCTGGCTTCTTCTTCTTGCCTTAGCCTGGTTGTCCTCTCCAAAGTCACCAACTCCTCTAGTGGTAGCAGGAGTACTTCCTCATTAGCAGCTCCTAGGTTGAAGAGCTGATCAATAAGTGCTGTCATTCTCTTGGTGTTGATTTCAACCTGATTGGCTGTAGCTGCCTTAGAACTAGCAGCTAGCAGCTTCTCAGCAGGAAACCTACCTTTCTTCTTGAGTTTTTCAATCCTTTCCTCCTCCTGAAGCTCTGCCGCAGTCATTTTCTTTTTGCCTTTGTCTTTAGCAGAACTTGTCTGTGGTGATTCTTGGATGGAGGGTTCGGATAGGATCAGCTGGTGTTTGGGATGGAGGTAGATTAGAAGTATCCTCCCTGCTCATCTCAGATGCTATTTCAGCAATAACATCTGTGATGATCAGTTCCTTGGACATTTGGAACAAACCTTCCGCAGCTTCCATCTCTGCTTTGGAAGACTTATCTTGTTCTTCTGAAGTTTCAACTTTAGCTTTGGAAGTTTCAGCCTCAGCTTCGGAAGAAGAGGCTGATGCAAGTTCTGTCCCACCTATTTCAGTTGCTGGGCCATCAGTCCCCATTTCCCCTTCGAAGTTAATCTCAGGTTCCATATGGACCTTAGGTTGACCAACTTCTTCCACAGTGGTAGAAGGTGCAATCAGTCTTTGAAGCTCCTCAGTCCCAAAGTATATGAGTATGGTGTCGGGGTTGGGCTGTTCTAAGGAGGATCTCAATACAAACTTTATGAAAAGTCTGTAGAGATCATGAAGCATCTGTGAGTCAATCTTTAGAGTTGATTGAAATGACTCAGGTAGGGTGATGAGTTGGGAAGTAGAAGACTGGATCAGTGGTTCCCCAGATGTTTGTCACTGATCTTTCTCCCCCTTTTTGGTAGCATCATCTTGAGAGCTAGATGAGCTAGAGGAAGAAGTCAATGAGACCTGAATAGGTACCGCCTAACAGACCTCTTCGTCTGTTTCTTAGCTAGTTTAGCCTTGAGATTGTCAATCTCAAGTTGCTGAGTGGCTGTCCATGTCTCTAAGATCCTCACCTGAGATTCCAGGTTTGATACCTTAGAGAGCAAGTACTGAAGTGTAAGTTGCAGACTTCCCTCATCTTCATTTGAAGAATCACGGGGAGATGAGATAACATACCTAGTATGTTCAGTCTCACCACCAGATGTGGCTTCTTGGCACCCTGGATACCTTTGCTCAAATTCATCTCTTTCATAGATGTCAATGGGCAAAGTTGTCGTACGCTCAGTCTGATTGATGTTACCACTGTCCTGAGAGCTCAATGAGAGACTCTGAGTAGTGGCAGCTGAGTCTATATGAGTCCCCTCCACATTAGTGGGACTCACCTCAGTAGTTGGCTGCTGATGGGGGCTAGAGATAAGGGATCTCGCTTGGCTCTGTTGATCTTTAAGAGGGTGTTGTAGATCAACTTCATGGCCATGGAGAGATGTTATCTCTTCATCAGTTCGGAGTAATAGGTCAGCGAAAGATAAAGAGGTTAAACCTACTGACCCGGGACCTAGATCAATGTCTACAGGCATTGAGCCTCTGGTGGGGTTGTCCCTTGTTGGCTGCACAGGGGAGTGTAAAGACTCACCCTGTGGGCTAAAGGCTTGAGGTTCGGCCTCTTGGGTTTGAGACTGAGGAGGCTCAAAACCCAAATTAAGGTCAAATGAGAAGGATGGTGTGACCTCGGACTGAGTGGGAGCCCATGATTCCACTCTAGCCCTTTTGTTTTGAACTGGAGGAGCTTGTTCAATCAAAGTAGATTGAACAAGGGTTCGTTTGGGATGTCTCTGATATGTAATTTTAATAGGTGGAGAAGGTATGTGGATATTTTTGGTGGAGGTTGCTGGCGTGGGTTCATCACCTATGGGGTTAACAGGGATGTCACCAGGAGCTATGCGCTCAATCATCTCTGGAGGTAAAGGAGTGTACCGTCCAGTGAAGTTGATGGAAACCTTCTTTAATGTCTTGAAGATGGTACGCCGCACTTGTGGAACAGTAAGAGCAGCTGCACAGACAAGCTTGCTCGGTTCCAACTCGCAGTTGATAATGTGTTGAATGTATCGGGGATACATGAAGAATGTGTCCCTTCTCAGATTTCCAATCAAATTGGTCAACACAAATCTTGAGTAGTTGAAGTGCAGATCTCTCACCAACCCGTGAACTAGGCATCCTAGTTCATATGGGATTTGATCCCATCCCCCAGACTTGTTGGATAGGCAGTGCAGAATGATGTGCAGCAGGAACTTCCAATGATATGAGAAGTTGAACTTGTAGATGGTTGACCTTCTCACATCCCCACCATATCCCATGAGGATGTAGGTGCTATCCAAGCCTTCTTTGGGAAACTCAGTAGGAGCCCCATCATCATTGAGCTCTAGATGCTCCCTGATGAGTTGTTCAGTTATGATCAACTCCTGGCCACCAATGCGGGTTCTCAGGACGCGAACCCCATTTAGGACTTCAGCTTGATCGTTACTCTAGAATTCAGTCATGTGGTTGGAGTAAACAATGGGGTTAACAGTAAGCGCCGTGAGGTAGGTTGATTCAGTAAGAAAGGTGATTATTTGAGTGAAGTCGGCATCTCTTGATGAATCAAGTAATGCGACCTGGTTGTGCTGAGGGTTTAGTGCCATTGCAGAGAAAGTAAGCTTGAATTTGGGTGAAATTTCAGGTTTGACAGTGAAGGGAATAGTTAGGGAAGTAAAATGGTAAAAGAAGATGAAATTGAACAGTCTGGATTATTTAAAGAGGATGAATTATGGTAGTGGAGGTAATAGGGTAACTGTTTGGGGTTATGGGTTTTCGGCTATGAAATGATAGTGGCGGCAAGGGATAATTTTAAATAATCTGACCATCATTAGCAAATTTTTACCTTTTATAGAGTGGGGCCCAAAAAGATATCCATTACATATAAATATCTTTCTTTCCGAATGTAAAACATTTCCGAGGGTAATTTATCTTCCGAAGGCAATTCTATCTTCCGAAGCAAAACATCGCTTCCGAAGGTAAAACTTGTCTTTCTGAATGGAGAGTTATATAAGCTTTGGAAGTAGATCTGATGTGAAATCAATCGCTTCTTCCGAGACTAAACTCTCTTCCGAGAAGAAAATTTCCATTGAGGAATGTGGCTTCGGAAGATATTTAAGAATATCTTCCGAGAGTTAATTCCTCTTCAGAAGGAATTTACACTTGGAATATAAAAAGATCTTTTGTAACAGGGCTTAAATTGTATTGACACAAGACATTACACATTAAAAGCTTTCAAAAGAGGTAGTTAGTCAATGTTTATCATCCCAATAGCTGATATGAGATACTTAAATCTTTATTCATCAAAAGCTTTTGTGAACAAATCAGCATATTGTTCATTGAGTCAACTTTGATTAACTTTATCAGATTTTTCTCATGAATATCTCTAATGAAATGGTACCTGATATCAATGTGCTTTGTCTTTGAGTGCTTCACCGAATTCTCAGTAATAGAAATAGCACTGTTGTTGTCAATATAGATAGGAGTAGTCATGAAGTTGAATCCGTAGTCCAACATCTGATTTTGAATCCATAGCAGTTGAGCACAGCAGCTAGCAGCAGCAATGTATTCAGCTTCGGCGGTTAATGTAGAGACACATGATTGTTTCTTGCATTTCCATGAGATAATCCTTCCACCAAGAAATTGACATCCTCCTGATGTTAATTTCTTGTCAATGTTGCAGCCACCATAGTCACTGTCAGAGTATCCATAGAGATTGAAATCACTATTTCTTGGATACCAGAGACCTCGTTTAGGTGTTCCTTTGAGGTATCTAAGGATTCTCTTAACAGCAGCCAAATGAGACACCTTGGGAGCAGCCTGATATCTTGCACAAATGCATGTGGCAAACATGATATCAGGTCTACTAGCAGTGAGATACATCAGAGAACCAATAATTGCGCTATACTGATGTTGATCAGTATCCTCCCCCTCAAGTTCAGGGCAAAGATTACGGTTTCTGGGTATGGGTGTCTTGGCTGGTTTACAGTCCTTCATTTCAAATCTATCTAAGATGTCTGAGACATACTTAGATTGATTTATGAAGAACCTTTCCTTCATCTGTTTCACCTGAATTCCAAGAACCTTTCCTTCGTCTGTTTCACCTGAATTCCAAGGAAAAAGTCCATTTTTCCCATGGAACTCATCTCAAATTTCTGCTTCATAATGCTCTCAAAGTCCTTACATATTTGGTCATTTGAAGAACCAAATATGATGTCATCAACATAGACTTGGACAAGCAAAATGTCCTCTCCAATCTTCCTGATGAAGAGAGTCTTATCAATGGTACCTCTGGTGTAGCCATTCTTTAGGAGAAACTGAGACAAGGTCTCATACCACAGCCTAGGTGCTTGGTGCAGCCCATATAGAGCTTTATCCAGTTTGCACACATAGTTGGGGTGCTGTGGGTCTTCAAATCCTGGAGGTTGACATACATAGATTTCCCTATCTATATCCCCATATAGAAAAGCACACTTGACATCAAGTTGGTAGACTGTGAAGTTCTTGGATGCAGCATAAGTAAGGAAGATCCTAACTGCCTCAAGTCTTGCAACTGGTGCAAAGACATCAGTATAATCGATTCCTTCCTCTTGGGTGTAACCTTGAACTACTAATCTTGCCTTGTTCTTGATAATCAAGCCTCTTTCATCATTCTTGTTTCTGAACACCCATTTAGTACCTATGGGTACTTGACCAGATGGTAGTGGGCATAGATTCCAGACCTTTTATCTTCTGAATTGAAGTAGCTCCTCCTGCATCGATTCAACCCAACTACTATCCTTTAAGGCATCTTCCACCTTCTTGGGTTCCATCTGAGATAAGAAGCACGAGTACAAGCAGACATTCCCATGATGAGTTTGTCCTCTTGTTCTCACACCCTCAGAGACATTTCCTATGATGTTCTCAGGTGGATGAGTGTTGTGAATCCTAAGATGAGGAATCACTTCCAGTTGCAGAGATAAGTCCAGATTGGACATATTCTGATCAGGAACTGAATCACTCTGTCCAGCTGCTATTTCAAAGTCATTCAATGAGGACTGATTGAATGATCGAGAAACATCATCAATGGTTGGTCGTGAAGTAGTATTAACAGTTGCATGGTCCTTCAGAATACTACTTCCTTCAACCTGGTCTTGTAATGGATCACCTGAAGAGCTTTGGGGTTCATCAGGTGATTCACTTGTTGAAGCTTCACTATTCCTGGAGATAGTTACACTATCAGATCTATGGATGGTTGAAGCTTGTTGCCTTTCAGCTCTTGGAGAATTTGGAAGAGGTCTTGAAAGCTCAAATAGTTGATCAGTATCAGCATCACCTTGAGCACCTGTTCCAGCTAAAACATTCTCATAAGATGGTTTAGAATAGTTTGGAAACAATTCTAAGTCAAAAATATAATCAGGTCCATTCCCCCTAACACAAGGAGTGTGTTCATTTACAACTATATTGGATGACTCCTCAAATTATTGATTCTTAATATTGTATACCCTATAAGCTTTGGAGCTAGAAGAGTATCCAACAAAGATAGCATCATCTGACTTCTCAGCAAACTTTGCCAAGTTGTCTTTTGTGTAAAGTATGGTACACCTGCAGCCAAAGGACCTTAGAAAACCAATGAACGATGGCCTCTTGTTCCATAACTCATAAGGGGTTTTTCCATGGGGCTTAACTACAAGAACCCTGTTCTGCACATAGCATGCAGTACTAACTGCCTCTACCCAGAATGTTAGAGGTAGTTTTGAATCAGCTAACATGGTTCGAGCAGCCTCAATAAGTGTCCTGTTCCTCCTCTCAGCAACACCATTTTGTTGAGGTGTTCCGGGAGCACTATATTGTCTGCCGATCCCTTTTAAGTCAAAGAATGAGTCAAGAACAAAGTTCTTAAACTCAGTCCCTTGATCACTTCTAATGATCTTAACCTTGTGATCAATTTGATTTTCTATTTTAAGAATAAAAGATTTTAACGTTTTAGCAGTTTCATCTTTACTTCTTAAAAAGAATACCCATGTAAATCTTGTAAAATCATCAACAATCACAAGGCAGTATGATTTCCTTCCAATGCTCATTATACTTGTGGGACCAAAGAGATCCATGTGCAATAAGTGTAATGGAGTAGTGATAGAGTTAACACATTTGGACTTATGAGATATCCTGTGTTGTTTCCCTTTCAGGCATGTAACACAGTTATCTTTGCAGAAAAATTCATTTTTAGGTAAACCATGTACCAAGTTATTTTTAGCCAATTTATTCATTATCTTAAAATTTACATGACACATACGTTTATGCCATAGTGTTGACTCATCACTATCAGCTTTGGAAAGAAAGCATGACACTTCACCCATAGGAGAAGCGTTGTTCATATCTAGCTTGTACATATCCCCTTTCCTGGGAGATCTAAGAAGCACCAATTCTGGAGGAATTGTCATCCCTGGTTTGAGGATAATGCACTCATGTTCTGTGAAAAGCATTTGATGCTTCTGATCACAGAACTGAGAAACACTTAATAGATTGTGTTCAAGCTGTTTGACAAAGTGAACTTTGTCAATGTTTATTCTGCCATTGGGTATATTTCCTCTGCCTGAAATATATCCTTCGGTCTCACCTCCAAATTGGACAGGCCCTCTATCAAAGTTCTAGAATTGTTGAAGGAGAGATCTGTTCCCTGTCATGTGCCTGGAGCATCCACTATCTACAATCCAAACATTGTTGTTCTTGTCAAATGGACGTCCCTGCACATAAGATGAGATGGTTAGTTTTGTTTGGAAGCCCAAGCCTTGCTGGTCTTGGGCTCTTCCAAAGATAATGACATAATTGAACCAAAAGATATGCATTGGGGTTCAATAGAGGTCGTTGAAGAAGAGGTTTGGGCTGCAGCATCTTTCTTGATCTTCCAATCCATCCCTTGGTTGATCTTTAAGGATGAGCTTGTTGAAGCTTTTGCAGCATGGCCTTTTTCCGTAGCTTCTTTCTTTTCAGAAGAAGCCTTCACCACCTTTTCTTCCGAAGTAGTCTTCTTCTGGGATGGTTTCAAGGGAGCTTTCTTGTTCTTCCGAACCTTAGAAGCTTTGGCTTCCGAAGCCATTTTCCCTTCGGAAGAAGTACTTTCTTCCGAAAGCAACTTGGCTTCCGAGACCAACTTTCCCTTTTTCATCATTTGAACTGTTTGAAATGGTCCAAATGAGAAACCTTCCCTGACTCCTTCTTTTCCAACATTATTTGCATAATGTGTGCTTGCTGGATTGTAGTAATAATCTTTAGCCATGTGGTTGTGCAGACCACACATTATGCATGCAATGTTAGTCTTTTAGGAATTCGCAGGTTGCTGTTTCTTGGATTTCTTCTCTTCATCAGCAACTTTCCCTTTCAACTTCTGATCCTTTGGTAGGATAGGAGTGTTGGTATTACACTCCTTTCCTAAATCAGAAGCACCTACCACTTGGAATCCGGCAGAGATGAAGACACCCTTTTGCTTTGGGTCAATCTTCAGCTTGGACTCTGCAACCTTCTTGGCAGTCCTTCTTGCAGCTTTAGCTCTGCTTCTTCTTTCCTTGGTGGTTAGGATTTGCTCTTCACAGGTGGAGATGAGTGTATCTTCCTGTTTCTCCCCTGTGGTGGCCACTATTTTTGCCTCATCCTTTAATTCCAATGGAGAAGGGTCAGCAGTTGGAACCTCTTGCTCTTCCGTACCATATCTAGGTAGTCTAATAGACTCATAAGAGTGTGGTGGAGCTATTTAATTAGTTCCCAACCCTTCTTTGTTTTGATAAAACATTTTGGAATGAGAGGATGATTCAAGAATAGCTTGGAAGTTTTGCTCCGCAATGGCTTGCTTCCTGGCCTGAGCCTTAGCAGTGACCAACTGGGCTTGAACTTAAAATAGTTTGGATATCAAATCTTTAATTTGAGTCTTATAGTTGGTCTTTTCATGTTTTAAAAGAGACACAGTTTTCTGTAACTCCTCAATTTTTTTTTGATAGTCAGATTTAGCTCTTTTAAAATCAGATTTTAAGATATTCAAAGACTCAACATCAGATCTGATTTCCATATTGTAATCCTTATAGAGTTTAACTTTAGCAATACAGGAAGCAGTACAAAGATGTTCATATACCCGATCATCATCTGTTCCGGCCATGAGTGCTTGAGCGGGAGTCACATCCTGTACCATGAAGCTCCAGTCAACTTCTTGAGCTACTGCAGCTGTTTCAGTTGACTTTTCTTCATGCTTTGAGGTTGAGGGATGTGTGGAGGCCTGTGGGGTTCCCGGGTTGTTCTTGGGAGCCTTGCATTCCCTAGCAAAGTGACCTAGTTGGTTGCAGTTGTAACACTTTGCTTTGCTCTTGTCAAACCCAAACTTGCTATTGACTGGGTTTTGAGGGAATTGCCTTCCAGTTCTCTTGAAGAACTTCTTAACTCTGTAAGTTAAAAGAGCCATCTATTGGATAATGTCCACATACTCTACATCATCTGGAGTGAAATACTCAAGATCATCAAAGCAATATTGAAAATCATCAGAGTGTCCACTTCCAGAGACAAAGGCACAACTATCCTGAAAGGAGTTGTGTTGAACCTTTTGAGACTTTGGAGTCTCAGGTAGAGTAATGTAGGGTCCACTATGTGAGTTGTCAGGGTAACACAGCAACTGATGTTGTGGTTCTGTGATTTCCCTTTCAACCACATGAAGGGATGAACTCAGTTGATTATTGGAGTGACCAGAGGAGTTCTGCATGTTCATCTCCATCTAGAATGCACTTAGGATACCATACAACTCTGTGAGAGAAAGAGTCTTAAGGTCCGAAGTTCTCTTGATTACAACACAATAGTGGGTCCATAGTTTAGGAAGGGAAGACATGAACTTCCTAACTATGTCTCTATTCTCAAGAGCTACTCCAATATCCACCAGAGTATCTACTATCTCAACATACCTGAAGTATTGTTGAGTCAAGGTCTCACCAGCCTTGAAAGTAAGTTCTCAAACTGCTGCTTCAAGAGATCCTTCTTGTTCTCTTTGGTTTCCTTAGATCCTTCATACATAAGCTTCAATGCATCCCATAAATCTTTGGCTGTCTTGCACTTCTTGAAGCCTCTATAGATGGAGTTTGGGGGGGTAGTTTGAAGATAGTCATAGCCCTTCGATCTAGCTCTATTATCTTCCGATCTTCTTCTGAGTAATCATCAACATCTTTTGGAATGATGCGATTACCAGTAGCAGAATTAGTGCTTGGTATGAAAGGACCATTGACAATGGAGTCCCACATCCTTGAGTCTTGACACTTGATGAAGCCTTCCATTCTAGTGCACCATGCGTCAAAGTCTTCAGGGGTGATCTGTGGGGACTTGGTCATGGTACCGGTCTCCATATTAGCCTTAGTGAGAGCGGCCATTTAAGTGAGTGGTTTGTAGTGAGGGGTGAAAAACTAGTTGATTTGGATGGTAAGATCTCATAATCAAGAGCCTGGATGCTCTGATACCAATTGCAGGATCGTATGTTGGTCACTCAATAAGAGGTTTTTCTCTCAAACTCACCTTGAACAACACTCAGAAAGAGTCTATGAAGAGTTGATCACAATATAACAAGTAACAAGCAGTAAATAAACACAGGATGTAAATTTTCAAGGTACTTTTATATATTGCTTCTCAACTCAAAGGATTACAAGACTCTTAGACTCAAAATCTCACTTCCTAATGAGTTACAAAGAAAAGATATATATAATACTACCTACAGTCGGATATACTTTGATATCGGCTGGAAACCTCGAACCAAACATCTATACTACAAGACTATAGGTGAGGTGTCTCAGACATTTTGCCTGAGATTTGGTAGTCAGGACATGTCCCTGACTTACCTTTTGTCACCAACTAAAGTTGGTAACATGTACTATCATAAAAAAGTATACAGTAGAATAAAGTATGGTCAACAGCATGGTTCTTTTAGGAAGAGGCCATGCTGTATCAGAGGTCTGCAGCGGACTATCAGAGACCATACTTATGTCTACTGGACATAGCAATGTCTTCCGAAGGGTAAGTTTCTTCCGAAGAATAACTTTTTCCGAAGCCACTCATACTTCGGAAGACTGCTTCTTCCGAGGCTTGGAGTCTTCTTTGTCTTCGGAAAGAGACTTGGTCTTCAGTTCTTACTTCAGTCTTTGTCTTCGGAAGTCTTCAGACTTTGTCTTCAGAAGTATTCAGACTTTGTCTTCGGAAGTCTTCAGACTTTGTCTTCCGAAGTCTTCAGACTTTGTCTTCGGAAGTCTTCAGACTTTGTCTTCGGAAGTCTTCAGACTTTGTCTTCGGAAGTTGTTCTTCAGACTTCAGAAGATCTCATACTTAGATTCGGAAGCCTTTTGAATGTAGCACCAAAATGACTATGTGAAGTGGTTTTGGTTACACCAGCCTTATAATGACCAAACAATACACCATGGTTTAAACAGGTTACAAAATAATAGTTCGATTGCATTACTAAACAACAGTATTATCAAGTACGAATGGATGTTAGTCATGCCCCGCCGAGTAGCCTCACCCGCGTGCCATCCTCAGCAACATTTTACCTGGCAACTGAAAAATACATAAAAGTCAACGTTGCTGAGTCAGTCCTAGTTTTATAATAAAACATACTTTACTTTCGTTTAAGAACCATTCTTTAATTTTGCATGTGAACACACATCATACGTACACTTAGGTAATATCATTTTTATCTTCATCATTTGCTCATTTCGTACTTTTATCATTATCTTTTCGAGTCTTTTGCGACAATAGGGACACTCACCTCATTAGCAATCTCAATGATTGCACTTTATCCGAGTCTTTTGCGACAACAGGGTCGTTCACCTCATTAGCAATCTTAATGATTGCACTTTATCCGAGTCTTTTGCGACAACTGAGTCGCTCACCTCATTAGCAATCTTAATGATTGCACTTTATCCGAGTCTTTAGCGACCACTAGGTCACTCACCTCATTGTCAATCTCAATGATCGACCCTGTGTGCATCCTTCGGGGTAGCTAACCCGCATCACAGTTGAGCTAACAACAACAAGGTCATCCACCTCTATACATTTGCTTGCAAGACTTTGATTAATTCATTTACATTCCACTTTTCCTTCATCATTAATCTTTCACTTTATTAATGATAATACTTTTCGTTTCGATTATAAACATACCACGTAGAGTCATACAACAATAAGAATTTTAATAACAATAATAATAAAGTTAATAATAAAGAATCATAAGACAATCATGATTATGCATAGAATTATGTATTTAATAACCCTAGTCAAACGTTGTTGCAAAACCCTAATTGCACAGACTCCCATAAAATTCATGAAATAATTTCCAAGTGTTGGACGCATGGGCCCTATTCGGGCACATGGGCCCTGTTCGGACGCATGGGCCTCTCAGACGCATGAAGTCACAGGCGCATGGAAGGTCCAAACGCATGGTCACTATTGGGGCGATTCAATACTTAGGCGTTTTGGAAAAATCCCAGATGCATGGGCACTATTCAAACGGTTGGACACTTAGGCGTGCGGGCAAATCCTAGACGCATGGGCCCTGTTCAGACGGTTGGGCCCTGTTTAGACGTATAGGCTTACTTAGCATTTTCTATGGCAACTTTCAGACGGTTGGGGTACTGTTTTGGCGGTTGGGCATCTCATTTGCACTTAAACGACATAAATCAGTCCCAAATTCGTCCTAAATCGAATTCCATGCTTAGTACTGACATTCTAAGCATCATAACACATTCATAATCATAATAATCATATCATTTACCCCCAAAACATACACCCATCCACATACACGTTCACACACACATACGGGTAGAAACATAATCTTATAAAAACATATACACATGCATTTCCAGCCCTAAAATTGTTAAAAACATGTTAAAAAGGGGATTCTAGAACTCACCTTCGTAGCTTTCGAACTTAAACTATTCTCTTGAACTTTCTCAGACGTTTTCAACACCTAAAACCCACCATAAACACACACACACCCGAATCCACACAAACATATGAGCACATAATCGAGACTAGAACTAATTATAACATCACAAGACCAAGAATTCTTACCAAAAACTTTGAATTTCTTGTTTCTTCTAAAATTCCCAAGAGTTTTCTGCTCTCTCTCTCTCTAGAATCGAAATGGAGATGGTGTGCAGGCCAAAGTGGGCGACCATGCCCACTTTTGTACCAACTTTTTGATATTTTTGCCCTTTTGCCACTTTTAGCCCCTCTACTTGGGTTAACTTACATTTTATTTCTTTTCCTTTGCTTTTATTCTTTCTTTATACCTTTAAAAATAACCGGGTGTTACAAGTCCACCCCCCTTATATAGGTTTCGTCCCCGAAACCTGTTATTTCTCAAACAGATAAGGGTAATGCTGCCTCATCTCTCCTTACGATCAATGATCGCCACTAGTTGCTCCACGTAATTGAGCCGTTCATCCACTTTGATGTCCCCCAGTGGTACAACCATATCCTCGTCTGCTAAACACTTCCGCGTATGAGATACATGGAATGTTGGGTGAATTCCACTTAACTCATCTGGTAGTTCCAACCTATAGGCCACCTCTCCTACTCGAGCAATGATTCGGAAAGGCCCTATATACCTTGGGCTCAACTTGCCCCGCTTTCTAAACCGAATGATACCTTTCCAAGGTGAAACTTTCAACATAACCCTGTCACCCACTTGGAACCCAATCAGCCTACGCCTCTTATCGGCATACGACTTCTGTCTATCTTTAGCTGCCTTCATGAAGGCTTTAATCTTTTCGAGCTTCTTCGTCGTAGCCTCAATCACTTCAATACTCCCTAACTCCTTCTGACCAATATCACCCCAGCAAACGGGTGTCCTACATCTCCTACCATATAGCATCTTGTAGGGTGGCATGCCAATGCTGGCATGATAACTGTTTGTTGTTAGAGAATTACTTAGTAAGCATTGGTGGTAGAAATCGATTGTTGTTAATAATAAAATGTTAAGTTGGTTTGATCTAGAATACTATTAATAAGTTTGATAGTGTAACTTTTAATGATTGTCGTTAGCAATGGTACTCGTGTCGATGTCACTTTAACATCACACGATAAACATGTTGGGTTTGTTAGAACAGAAAATCATAGTTTAACCATTTAAACTTTCTGAAAACGCAGCGGAATTACAACTTTATAAACCCTTTTATAAGCTGAAAAATATGTTCATTAGATGACCATATTAATGTATAAAACAAATCCAAAGAACAAAGGATCATTTATGTGAATTAGCAAGCTATGAACATATGTAAAACTACATAAAATCACAGCTACATAGAGCTGTGAAACCACCTTACTGCAGCAGTGAAAAATCGACAGAAAAGGTGTTGGATGATGCTGAAAATCGACCAAGACTTCAAGATTAGAAGTCCTCAAGCTTGTATACCCTAAGCTCCTTGCAAACACACCTTCTTGTTAGGTAGAAGACACTAAGAACAACTTGAAAACTAGCTTTTTTTTTTGCTGAAAACCCTCTTTTCAGCAGCTAAAAACCATAGGGAGAAAAGGAGAGAGAGCTGAGTTTTTTCTTGCTAGTTGCATGTGTGGATATTTGAGAAAGTGAGAGCATATTAGTTGTTAGTGGAGTGTAGACAAGAAAGCATGTGTTGGTGTTTACCAAAAGAATCAAATGAGTTAGTGGAAACACATGACAAGTGCATGTGTGTCTTCCACATGGGACGGTTTCCTGTTAAAAAAAGAGATTTCTCTTTTAATTAAACACACACACATATGTCTAGTCTTGTTACAATTAACCATTTAATTGTATAAGTAGTATACTCTCATTATTATTTGGTGTTATACAACTAATTTAAATAACACTACAAATAATATTATTGAACAAAATATCCTAATAAATTGTTCCATCTCATATACAACTTATTTAGAAAACCCATTTTCTAAATTGGTGTAAATATTTAATTGCATGATCATATCATTAATTAAATATTAGTTGGTGTTTGCTAAGCGTGTTATTGGGCATAACCCGACTTGGATCATAACGTACTAACCACATCAATATTCTAAGTGTCTTGGGCACATAGAATCCTACAATCTCCCACTTGCCCAAGATTCATAGAAGATTGATGCAAGCAGTAAATAACGCCTAACAACGGTTTACTACCCTTAATACGCATGACTTATGGCCATTCAATAACATCATCCCATTCAAGTACCTTACTTGAAATGATTTAGGTGAATCAATCATCTATCCTTTTGTTACAGATGTCATGTTAAATCCAAGGACACAGAATGATCATTCCTTGTTGATTTAACTTAATCAGGCCTTAGACATCTAACTCTCAACGAATAAGAGGAACAAATTCCATCTTGACTACATACGTTTCTCACAAACACCTCGTGTTATATCTGAACATACCCTTATGTACTGTCCACTATTTCAGGAAAGTGAAGAATTAGCTCAAGGTATAATACTTGGTGAATATCAAAACCCAATATGTATCTCAGGTCGGAGGATACCAAATGATATTCGCCTTTACTCAAATTTACTTATGATCAATCGATAAGATTCCATGTAGTAAAATTTGAGATGCGGGTTAGTCTAATATTTGTATCCCACAAATATCTATGAACCTTGGTAGCAACCCATTGCTCTATATTCATCCTTATGAATATCAACCAATCCAAGTTCATAATAATCTTGCCCTCACACTTGTTCCCACATGTATGAACGACAACGAACATTTAGAGTAAATAATTTAGTCATGGATTAAACATGCTAAATTGGAACATTAATGGAAACATTATAACCAAATAATTTTACTCAAATAATAAAGAGTTCCACATATTCAAATACTAAATTTCATCAAGTCCAATCACTAGAATATTGAAGTCCTAAGGTACAAGTATGACTTTCATGCTTTGACCTATCTAGGAGCTTCGTGAATGGATCCGCAATGTTTTGATCGGTATGAACTTTGCGAATACATATCTTCCCCTTTTCAACTTCATCCTTAATGTAGTTGAATCTCCGTTCAATGTGCCGAGTCTTTTGATGAGCACGAGGTTCCTTGATTTGAGCAATAGCACCTTCGTTGTCAGAAAAGATCTCTAGGGGTCTTGAATGGTAGCAACAACCCCTAGATCAGCAATGAACTTCCTAAGCCATGCAGCTTCTTGAGCTGCCAATGAAGCGGCAATGTATTCTGATTCTGTTGTAGATAGTGCCACTACATCTTGCTTTGAGCTCTTCCAAGAGACTGCTCCTCCATTCATAATGAAGACATATCCCAACTGTGATCGAGAATCATCTCGATCAGTTTGGAAACTCGCATCAGTGTAACCCTTTACAACGAGCTCCTCCTCACCAGATCCATATATTAAGAACATATCCTTAGTGTTTCTAAGGTATTTCAAAATACTCTTAACAGCCATCCAATGACTATTACCAGGATTCTGTTGATATCTACTTGTCATGCTTAGAGCACATGACACATCCGGCCAAGTACATATCATTGCATACATGATGGATCCTATAGCAGATGCATATGGGACTCCATTCATTCTTTCTTGTTCAACCTTTGAACTAGGGCATTAAGATGAGCTCAATATAGTCCCCTTTTGAATAGGCACCAAACCTTTCTTAGAATTCTCCATCTTGAACCTTTTAAAGATCTTTTCAATGTAGGTACTTTGGTTTAAACCTATTAACCGCCTCGATCTATCCCTGTAGATCTTTATTCCTAAAATATAGGTGGCCTCACCAAGATCCTTGATGGAAAACCAGCTTCCAAGCCAGGTTTTTACACCTTCCAAGGTTGGAATGTCGTTTCCAATTAGTAGAATGTCATCGACATATAATACCAGGAAAGTAATAATGCTCCCACTAGCTTTCTTATATACACAAGCTTCATCAGCGTTTTGGATGAAGCCAAATTTCTTTACTTCATCATCAAAACGGTGATTCCAACTTCTTGATGCTTGTTTCAATCCATAGATTGATTTCTTTAACTTGCATACCTTGTTAGGATATTTTGGATCGACAAAACCTTCAGGCTGTTTCATATAGACATCTTCCTCAAGATATCCATTAAGAAAAGCGGTTTTGACATCCATTTGCCAAATCTCATAGTCATAATATGCTGCTATGGCAAACAATATCCTGATAGACTTTAGCATTGCCACAGGCGAAAAGGTTTTATCATAATCAACCCCTTGAGTTTGAGTGAAACCTTTTGCTACAAGTCTAGCTTTATAGGTATCCAAGTTTCCATGCATATTGGTTTTCTTCTTGAAAACCTACTTACTTCCAACTATCTTGGACTTAAGAGGTGGTAACCAATTCCCAAACTTGGTTATCATGCATGGATTGCATCTCAACGTTCATGGCTTCTTGCCACTTGTCAAAATCAGGTTTTGACACTGCCTCATGGTATGTGGTTGGTTCAACCGAATCTACCACATAGCATCCATCCATGAAAAATCCATATCTCTCAGGAGGAATACTAATTCTACCAGATTTGCGAACTTTTTATGTATCTTGATCATCCACATGATCATTCTCAACATCCTCATGTTGATTGCTAGTATCAACCAATTGTGTATCGTCTTGTGAATCTTGAACCTCTTCAAGTTCCACTGCTCTTCCACTACTTTCTTCCGAAAGAAACTTAGTTTCCAAGAACTCTGCCTTTCGAGCAATAAACACTTTCTGTTCTGTCGGATCATAGAAATAATATCCAATACAATCTCTAGGATATCCAATGAAGATACACTTTGTGGATCGGGCTTCCAGTTTGTTTTGAGTGTATTGCTTAGGATAAGCATCACACCCCCAAACTTTTAAATATGATAATGATGGAACCCTTCCATGCAATATTTTGAAAGGTGTCCTTTCCACTTTCTTGGTTGGGGCCATATTTAAAATACGGGTCGCGGAGAGCAACGTGAAACCCCAAAATGATAGAGGTGTAACACCCGTATTCTTTTAAAAGAATAAAAGAAAAAAAAGGAAATGCAAGTCAACCTAAAGTGGAGGGGGCAAAAGTGGCAAGAGCACAAAATTTACATTTAATTTGTACAAAAAGGGAGGCATGGCCGCCCATGTTGTCTGCATATCCTCTCATTCGTATTTTCTAGAGAGAGAAAGAACAAGGATTCGAGCATTTGAAGAAAAACAAGAAGAACACTGAATTGAGGGTAAGATTTAGTGAAATTAAGTTGTTTTTGCCCAAATAATGCCTCGGTTATGTGCTTATGTGTGTTTATATGTGTTTGAATGCGTGTTTAAAGGATTCCTAGGTGTTAGAACCTTTTGAACAGCTCGGGTGAAGAGTGTAAACTCGAAGAACAACTAAGGTGAGTTACTAGAACCCCTTTTTACTCGTTTTTAAATGATTTGGGGCTGGAAAATGCATGTATGTATGTTTTTATGAATTTGGGTATGATACCCGTATGTTATGTACATGTGTATGTTTATAGAATATGATTTGGGATGAACGTATGTTTATGTTTATATTAAGTTTATGCCTGGAATTGTATGTACATGTTTAGAACTAGGTATTATGATGTTTGGGACTGGAATATGAATTAGACACATGAACAGGCTGCTAATACGCCTAATAAGGCCAAATAGTGGTCATATGTCTGAAATTTGGACTTAGAAAACTAAGTACAAGATAATATGTCTGAATAGTGCTTATACGCCCAGGAATTTGCCTTAGAAATATTTTAAGGGTCATATGTCCCAACAGTACTCATGAGTCCCAACAGTACTCATGAGTCTGAAAACTTAACTATGGGGGGATGAAACGACTGAACAGTGGTCGTATGACTAGGAAAAATTTACCAAGTATGGGGGATGAAACAACTGAACAGTGGTCGTATGACTAGGAAAAATTTACTAAGTATGGGGGATGAAACGACTGAACAGTGGTCGTATGACTAGGAAAAATTTTCTAAGTATAAGGTGAAACGACTGAACAGGGCTCATACGCCCAACAGTGCTCATACGACCAGAGTCGAAAATTTTCTAAGTGTAAGCTGGTATGTCCGACAGTGGTGAAACGACTGAACAGGGCTCTTACGCCCAAACACTTAGAAATTTTAACAGGATTTTCTTGGAGTCTGTGCAGTAGGGTTTTCGCATGAATGATGACTTGGACTTTATTATATGCGTATGATTATGGTTGAATGTAATAATACCCCCTTTCTTAATATTTTAATTAATATTATGATTAGGGCTATTATTAAGATTATTATTGGTATTATTATTATTATTATTAAGATGCTTATTAATAATAATATTGTATAACTCTACGTGGAATGAATCATGATCAAGACAGGAATTATTATTATCATTAATAAAGTGAAAGATTAATGATAAAGAGGAATGGAACGTAAATGAATGAACGAAAGTCTTGCAAGCAAATGTATGGAGGTGCACACCCCTGGCAGGTGTTAGCTCAACTGTGATGCGGGTTCGCTACCCCGAAGGATGCATACAGGGTCAATCTTTGAGATTGACAATGGGTGAGCAACTTTGTGTTGCAAAAGACCGCAGAAGACTTACAACCCGTGAGGTTGGTAATGGGTGAGTGACTCAGTGTCGCAACAGACCAAAAGTCTTGCAATCCTTGAGATTGCTAATGGGTGAGCAACTATGTGTTGCAAAAGACCGGAAGAAGAATAATAAAAGTACGAATTGAACGATGATGAAGATAATGAAAATATACCTAGGTGTACGTACGATGTATGATCACCCATGAAAATGAGGAACGGTTTTTGAATGAAAACAAAGTATTTTAGTTATAAAACTAGAACTCACTCAGCAACGCTGACTTTTATGTATTTTCCAGTTGGCAGGTAACAGGTTGCTGATGATGGCACGTGGGGAAGGCTACTTGGCGGGCAAGACTGACACCCATTTATGTTTTGACACCACTGTTGTTTTGTAATTTATGCAACTAATTATTTTGTGATTCCTAAACTAGAATGTATTGCTTAGCAACAGTGTTTAAATTGAATGAATGGATTTTTGTTAAAATTAATTCCGCTGCTCTAATTTATAATATGAATGTTTTATGCTGTGAATGACCGACTGTGAGGTGCCCGGGAAGGGGGCCTTACAAGAGGTAGTGTACTTCTAGCCATCATAGATCGAACCATATCCAATAGAGTCCGATTCCTCCTCTCGGACATAACATTATGTTGTGGTGTTCCAGGTGGAGTAAGTTGTAAGACTATCCAACAACTTCTAAGATACTCTTGAAATTCACTACTTAGGTATTCACCTCCTCTATCTGTACGAAGAATCTTGACCGTTTTGTTGAGTTGATTTTCTACTTCATTCTTGAAGATTTTGAACATTTCAAAAGATTCATGTTTGTGTCTTAACAAGTATACATAACCATAACGACTATAGTCATCGGTAAAGGTAATGAAGTATCTTTCACCATTCCTAGTTATTGGTTTAAAAGTCCACATACATCCGAATGTATGATTCCTAATAAATCCTTTGCCCTTTCATTAGTCCCACTAAAAGGGGCCTTTGTCATTTTACCTTGTAAACAAGACTCGCATACATCAAATGAATCATTTTCATTAGTTTTCAAAAGACCATTCTTTTGAAGTTTTTGCATATGATTCTTGTTTATGTGACCAAGGCGACAATGCCAAAGATAGGAATCACTCAAATCTAATTTGAGCTTGTTGGTGGTTGCTTGGTACATTGAGCTATCATATGTTGTGTTTTCATGAACCAATTCATAAATACCATTACAAAGTATAGCCTTAAAATAAAACATATGATTCAAAGAAACATGAATATCATTGTCAACAAACTTGAAATCATAATCATATTGTCTTAAGCGGGAAACAGAAATAATGTTCCTAGTCAAGCTAGGAGCATACAAAACATTCTTTAAAATAACTTCCAAACCACTTGGAGGCTTCAAAATGTAGTCTCCTTGGGCTTCCACGTGAACCTTTGCACCATTCCCCATGAAAAGACTAATTTCCCCTATTGCATAATGCTCACTTCTTTTGAACCCCTGCAACAAATTGCAAATATGAGTTCCACATCCGGTATCTAGTACCCATGTGTTAGAAGAAATAACATTTAGCTCAACATGTATCATAAAGATTGTACCTGAGGTTTGCCCCGCATCCCTCTTTGATCTTAATGCTTTGAGATAGACCGGACAATTGCGTTTCCAATGGCCTACCTCCCCACACTCAAAACACGGGTCATTTTGAGCAACCTTTTGCTTCTTTTCTTTTGGTTTGGGCGGTTCCACTTTTTCTTTTCCTTTTCCCTTCCCCTTGACGTGCCCCTTCCCTCTTGCAACACTTGCCCTAGGGTCAGGGAGGTGCCTCTTCCTACTACCTCCTTCATTGATCGTAAGGACCGGTAGAACCTTTCTACCCATGCCCGCCTCGGCCGTTTTGAGCATTGAGTGAAGCTCACCAATGCTCTTGTCCCATCCACTCATGTTATAGTTCATAACAAAGCTATCAAACTTCTTGGATAGAGAGTTAAGGATCAAATTCGTTGCCAACTCATTTGACACACGACAGTTAAGCCTTTCAAGGCGATCAATGTGGCTCTTCATCTTAAGAACGTAAGATTACACCGATTGGGTCTCATCCATCCGACATGCATGGAGTGCTCGAACCGTTTTGAAGCGCTCCACCCTTGATTGTTGTTGGAACATTTCCTTCAACTGGGTGATCATGTCATAGGCATTGTGGTTCTCAAAGTCCTTTTGCAAATCGGGAATCATACTTGTTAGCATGAGACATGCGACTTGCACAGAGTCCTCGGTGTACTTGACCCACTCGGCAAAGGCCTCATCATCATTTTCATCGGGTTGATTGGGAATGGGATCGTCTAACACATAGGACTTCTTTTCTTGCTTGAGAACGATTCTCAAGTTTCGCTACCAATCCATGAAGTTCCCATGGTTTAGACGTCCTGTTGAAGGATTGTTTTTAATGATAGGTTATGGACGGTCGGGTTTGTGTGTTGTTGTTTGCGGCCATTCTACAAAATTAACAAAGTTCTTATTAGTATTTCTGAAAAATTATATTTTAATCATTAATACCCTTTACGTCTCATAGACAATTAATAATTAAAATCTAGAATCCAACGTTATATTTAAATATCGGTTAGGTGACCTTTATCCATTTATTTAAATTAACAAGGTAGTCAACGTTTGACAATTGTAACCTATTACAATTTCTAGTGTATGGGATCGGTTAAACATCTTATGTTTGTTTGGCATGTTTATCCCATCAACACCCTTTGTACGTCATGCTTCGGTGATCCTAATGCATGATTTCCAAATTAAGTCATCCTACTTAGACAAATGTGTGGATTTGCTAATATTAGTGGTTAGGTGACCTTTATCCCATAAATATGGCAAACCCACCTCAAACTCATAAGTTCCCTTTAATGTGGTTAGGTGACCTTTATCCCACATCAAGTTCTCGAATGATTCGAGTGTTGTATAAGAGGATGGTCTTTGACTTATTTTAAAAGGGATTTGAATATTTAAAGGTTTCATAATTCTAGTTTAGAAAACTCTATGTACTTGTATTTGCATGCTTTCAAATACAAGATACCTTATGGTTCATTTAATAAAACACATTTTTATTATAAAATCATTAATCCTTTTTAATAACCTTTTATTAACTTTTAATGATTAAGAACCTTTATTTTTCAGCTTGTTAAGTTTGTTAATGAATTTTTAATATATTTCTAAATATCAACCAAACAATCAAACAACAAACATTCAAACAAGCATAAACATATAAACATGAGTGCATAACCATAGCTTCTAAGTTGACAACACTTGTTTGCCATCGCAAGTGTTGTCATAAGGTCTTTCTTAAGGGTTTGTAATGACACATTATATGTGTCCATGGACTCCCACTTGAATCCATGTCGAAATACTTCAAGGTCCATGTCTTTGATGTCCATCTTTGGGTCTTGATCTTGTGCATCTTCCTTTTACAAAATTATATCTTAATACATTTTTCTAATAAAAGAAATGCACCTAATCTATTTATTACATAACCAAATGAATAAATAATTACAACCCAAATAATCAACATAAATATTACAACCCAATTGAATGAATTAAAACAACTATTCCAATCATCTAAATAACATAAGGCCAAAGGCTAGGTTATGCACTATCATATGAACAATCATAAACATTATTCAATAAACAAAATAAACCCCACCAAACCCCAAATTTTCAGCCAACATAAACTGAAAATTAGGGTTTGTTTGTCCAAACAAACAACAACCAAATATATCAACCAATTGACATTCCTATCTTTCAAAGTTTAATCATAAGCATGAAGATATAACTTTGAAAGACTTGGGGTTTATTAAATCAACCAAAATCAGCCCCTAATTAGTTGATTAACATCCTCTAAAATGATTTTTAAAGGATAAAAACAAGCAAGCTATTCACATAACCGGCTCTTGATGCCATTGTTGGGTTGTTAGAACATAAAATCATAGTTTAACCTCTTAAACTTACTGAAAACGCAGCGGAATTACAACTTTATAAACTCGTTTATAAGCTGAAAATATGTTCATTAGATGATCATATTAATGTATAAAACAAACCCAAAGAACAAAGGATCATTTATGTGAATTAGCAAGCTATGAACATATGTAAAACTACATAAAATCACAGCTACATAGAGCTGTGAAACTACCTTATTCCAGCAGCAAGATTCGACAGAAATAGAGGATGAATGATGCTGAAAAACGACCAAGACTTCAAGATTAGAAGTCCTCAAGCTTTTATACCCCAAGCCCTTTGCAAGAACACCTTCTTGTTAGGAAGAAGACACCAAAAATCAACACAAAATGTTCTTCAAAAACCCTCTTAGCTGCTGCCTTTGTTCCGTAACAAGAGAGAGAGAGAAGAAGTGAGTTTTGTTTTCTCATTTGCATGTATGTGAAGATGTGTTGCTGCATAATTGAGACTAGTGGAGAATATATGAGAAACAAAGACAAGAGTTAGTGGAGTGCTTGTCTTGATACATGAGTTAGTGGAGAATCTCTTACACTAACAAGAGAGTTAGTGGACATATACAATTAACATATACAATTAACCTTAACATATACAATTAACCTTAAGAAGAGAGAAATGGGCAAGCAAATCAACTAAGGCTTTACGCCAATGTTGGTGACTGGAGATAACTCTCTCTTTAGGCTCCGAGTTTTGATTTTTGCTCTTGGCGCTTTCTCCGTGGGTACAAGATCGAAAACAATGCCCTTTTGTATAATCCATACACTCCTATTATTAATTTGTGATGTTATCTAACTTACTTAAATAACATTAAAAATAATATTATTGAACAAAATATCCTAATAAGTTGTTCCACCTCATATGCAACATATTTAGAAAACCCATTTTCTAAATTGGTGTAAATATTTAATTGCATGATCATATCATCAATTAAATATTAATTGGTGTTTGCTAAGCTTGTTATTGGGTATAACCCGACTTGGATCATAACGTACTAACAACATCAATATTCTAAGTGTGTTGGGCACATAGAATCCTACAAAAACTTCACTCCTTCGGGCAATGTCAAGACAGGAGCTTGTGTTAATCTCGCCTTTAACTGCTCGAAAGCACCCTCCTGCTCTCGACCACACACGAACTGCACATCCTTGCGAGTCAACTTTGTTAAAGGTGAAGCTATCTTGGAAAAGTCTTGAATAAACCTCCTGTAGTAGCCTGCCAATCCCAAGAAGCTACGAATCTCGGATGGTGTCTTAGGAGACTTCCATTGTATCACGGCCTCAACCTTTGTTGAGTCCACCATGATTCCCTCAACATTTACCACGTGACCTAGAAATTGCACCTCGCATAACCAAAAATCACACTTGGAGAACTTAGCATACAACTTCTCTTTTCTAAACGTCTCCATCACTTCCTGAATATGACCGGCATGCTCTTCTTCGCTCCTTGAATAAATCAGGATATCGTTGATGAATACAATCACTGATTTGTCCAACATTGGCCGACACAATCGATTCATTAGGTCCATAAAGGCAGCTGGCGCGTTGGTTAGACCAAAAGACATAATGAGAAACTCGTAGTGTCCATAACGCGTAAGAAAAGCTGTTTTAGTAATATCTTGCTCCTTCACCTTCAACTGATGGTAACCAGATCGAAGATCTATCCTCAAGAACCAACTGGCACCTTGGAGCTGATCGAACAAGTCATCAATCCTTGGTAGTGGATACCGATTCTTAACCGTCAACTTATTCAACTCACGGTAGTCAATACACATCCGCAGGCTACCATCCTTCTTCTTTACAAAAAAGAGCAGAGCACCCCAAGCAGAGATACTCGGCCTGATAAAACCCTTATTGAGCAACTCTTGCAGTTGCTCTATTAATTCCTTCATCTCAGTCGGAGCCAACCGATACGGTGCCTTAGTTACAGGCTGAGCACCGGGTATCAAGTCATTTTGAAATTCGATTTCGCGATCCGGTGGCACACCTGATAAATCTTCTGGAAACACATCTGGAAAGTCACACACCACCGGCACATCGGGCAATTAGGGTGTTGACGTGTCCATATCCTTCACGTAGGCCAGATAAGAGCTACATCCATGCCTCATGCACCTTCCCGCCACTGCCATTGAAATCACCTTCGGAATCATCGTAACTCGATCACCGTATATCGTTACCGAACTTCCGTCAGGCGCTATCAGTCTAATCATCTTCTTTCGTCACACGATGTTTTCTTCGTAGGTCGCTAACCAATCCATCCCTAGTACTACATGAAATCCACCTAAGGGCATCACATGTAACTTAGCAGCAAACCTGCGACCCTCTAGTTCTATAATGCAGTCCTCTATCATATCAGTAACTCTAGTGGACTTACCAATAGCAGTTTCTACATTGAAGTGCTCATCGATACGTATACTACTAGCAGGAAATTTAGCATAGAAAGTAGCAGAAATAAAACTCCTAGTAGCACCAGAATCAAATAACACAGAAGCAAGAGTTTGATTTACTAGAAACATACCTGACATAATATCGGGGTTCGTCCAAGCCTCCTCCTTGGTCATGGTGAATGCTCTTGCGCTCGCCTTCTGCCCTTCAGTTCCGGATGTCTTCTTCGCCCCAGAACTCTCCGCTCTCGGCCTCCTGCAGTCCCTGCACATATGTCCCTCCTCGTCGCAGGTATAACACCTCAGCGCCTTACAGTCTCTGGAGATGTGACCCCGCTTCCCACACTTGAAGCACACGTTGAGCCCCAGCCTGCACTCCCCCATATGCTCCTTCCCGCACTTGCTACACCTCTTGGGTCCCGAGCTTGATGACCCCACTCTACGGTCATCTATTCTCATCTTCTTGTTGTTCGGGATGAAACCACCACGCCCGAACCACTTTCCGTTCCAGTTTTGGTCACCACCACCAGCTTTCTTCACCTCCACCACCGTCACCTCCCTCTCATCATAGAGCCTCCCAGCCAAGTCAACCACAGACCTAAACGTACTCGGTCGGGCAACGATCATGTGCCTACGGATATCCGCCGGCAAGCCCTAGATGTATCTTTTGATCTTTCATGACAAGGGCGTCACCTGATCCGGTACCAGCCGTGCCATCTCGTTGAACTTGGTGGTGTACTGCTGATGTGTCATGGTTCCCGCCTCCAGCTGCAGGAACTCTCATTCCACCTTGTCCAACTCCCGATGAGGACAAAATTCCTCAATCACCAATTGCTTCAGCTCTTTCCATCGCATCTTCCTGATGGATCTGGCACCCTCAGCTTGTGTAATGTTGTCCCACCAACACAATGCTGAGTCAACAAAGGAGTGAGTCACGAACTTCACCTTCTGGTCTTCGCGACACTCACTGATTTCCAACACCACCTCCATCTCCCTTACCCAGCAGTGAGCGGCTGCAGCATTGCCATTGCCATAGAAGGTCGAGGGCTTGCACCTTTGGAATGCCCCATAATTGCACCCCTTGGTCGTCACCCCCACTACATCATCTTCCTCTTCATCAGACAATACAGTCTCAGGCTCTGGTCGTTCTTCCTCCTCTCTACTCTCCTTGCCTGTTGATCCCTTCCTATTCTCCTTCTTCTTTCTCTCCTCGCTTCTCACCGCCCTAATGACTTCAGTCACCACAGACGGTAAAACTGCCTGCATGACCTGGTCCACTTCATCAGCAATCGCCTCCCTAGCTGAGGCGTTCAAGCTGGCATTCTCATTCTCCTCACTTCGTCCATGAACCTCACGGTTCTCACGAGCCGTCTCAGGAGCCTTAGCACTACTCCTAGTCACACGTGGCCGACCTCTGCCTCTAGAAGCCTTGGAAGACTTCTGTCCAGCCATTTCCTAGATGCTATAAGATTCAAACACTAACACAGTCATTCAAGGTAATACCTCAGTTTATGTCAAGTATAGTAAGTCCCTAATGACAGTGGCCAGTTG
Organism: Flaveria linearis; assembly: GCA_024085815.1. NCBI lineage: Eukaryota > Viridiplantae > Streptophyta > Magnoliopsida > Asterales > Asteraceae > Flaveria > Flaveria linearis. The sequence continues at coordinate 27,923,551 of CM044004.1, forward strand.
CGATTAACCACTTACTTTACTCTTCACACCCCAAGCATTTCCTATCCTGACTAGATCAGTATCTAAATCTACTAAGAACACATAAGTCAAATAGCACACGCACATAATACTAATTATCTTTAAGAAAAGAAATACCTGATGGGACATAGCTACTCGGGCTGACATCCCTCTTTCTGTCCCATTTTCAGTTTAAGTTTACGTTTCTTTTGAAAGTATTTACCCATTTCACTTAAACTTTGGCTCTGATACCAACTTGTAAGACCCCGATCCCAGGCACCTCACAGTTGGTCATTCACAGCAATAATTACATAATACAAATTTAAGCAGCGGAATTAATTTTAACAAAAGCCAATCATTTCATTATAAACTCTGTTGTTAAGCAATACACCGCGGTTTAATTAGGTTACAAAATAATAGTTCGATTACACTACTAAACAACAGATTATCATGTATGAATGGATGTCAGTCATGCCCCGCTGAGTAGCTTCACCCGCATGCCATCCTCAGCAACATTTTACCTGCCAACTGAAAAATGCATAAAAGTCAGTGTTGCTGAGTGAGTCCAAGTTTTATAATAAAACATACTTTACTTTTGTTTAAGAACCATTCTTTACTTTTGTATGTGAACACACATCATACGTACATTTAGGTAATATCATTATTATCTTCATCATTCGTTCATTTCGTACTTTTATCATTATCTTTTCGAGTCTTTTGCGACAACAGGGTCGCTCACCTCATTAGCAATCTCAATGATTGCACTTTATCCGAGTCTTTTGCGAGAACAGGGTTGCTCACCTCATTAGCAATCTTAATGATTGCACTTTACCCGAGTCTTTTGCGAGAACTGGGTCGCTTACCTCATTAGCAATCTTAATGATTGCACTTTATCCGAGCCTTTTTGCGATAACTGGGTCGTTCGCCTCATTGTCAATCTCAATGATTGACCCTGTGTGCATCCTTCGGGGTAGCTAGCCCGCATCACAGTTAAGCTACGACAACAAGGCCGTGCACCTCTATACACTTGCTTGCAAGACTTTCATCCATTCATTTACATTCCACTTTTCCTTCATCATTAATCTTTCACTTTATTAATGATAATACTTTTCGTTTCAATCATAAACATACCACGTAGAGTCATACAACAATAAGAATATTAATAATAATAATAATAAAGTTAATAATAAAGAATCATAAGACAATAATGATTATGCATGGAATTAAGCATTTAATAACCCTAGTCAAACGTTGTTGCAAAACCCTAATTTCACAGACTCCCATAAAATTCCTGAAATAATTTCCAAGTGTTGTACGCATGGGCCCTGTTCGGGCACATGGGCCCTGTTCGGACTCATGGGTCTCTCAGACACATGAAGTCACAGGCGCATGGAAGGTCGAGATGCATGGTCACTATTGGGGCGGTTCAATACTTAGGCGTTTGAAAAAATCCCAGACGCATGGGCACTATTTAGACGGTTGGACACTTAGGCGTGTGGCGAAATCCCATACGCATGGGCCCTGTTTAGACAGTTGGGCCCTGTTTAGACATATGGGCTTACTTAGCATTTTCTAAGGCAACTTTCAGATGGTTGGGGTACTGTTTAGGCGGTTGGGCATCTCATTTGCACTTAAACGACATAAATCAACCAAAATTCATCCTAAATCGAATTCCATGCTTAGTACTAACATTCTAAGCATCATAACACATTCATAATCATAATAATCACATCATTTACCCCCAAAACATACACCCATCCACATACACGTTCATACACACATACGGGTAGAAACATAATCTTATAAAAACACATACACATGCATTTTCCAGCCCCAAAATTGTTAAAAACATGTTAAAAAGGGGATTCTAGAACTCACCTTAGTAGCTTTCAAACTTAAACTCTTCTCTTGAAATTTCTCAGACATTTTCAACACCTAAAACCCACCATAAACACACACACCCGAATCCACACAAACATATGACCACATAACCGAGACTAGAACTATTTATAACATCACAAGACCAAGAATTCTTACCAAAAACTTTGAATTTCTTGTTTCTTCTAAAATTCCTGATAGTTTTCTGCTCTCTCACTCTCTCTAGAATCAAAATGGAAATGGTGTGCAGGCAAGATTGGGCGGCCATGCCCATTTTTGTACCAACTTTTTGATATTTTTGCCTTTTTGCCACTTTTAGCCCCTCTACTTGGGTTAACTTACATTTTCTTTCTTTTCCTTTGCTTTTATTCTTTCTTTATACCTTTAAAAATAACCGGATATTACACTAATTATGGTTCAATTTATGTTTCTGATGATTAAACACAACTGAAATCTACAATATTTCAATTGAGTTGCTTATCAATCACAGAATTAAGTGAAATTTGAGTTTTCAAAGTTTGACAAAAACTCAATTCACCCAACCAACAGCTCTGATACAATTTGATAGGATCAAATGTATAGATCAGTGATGATATTATTGAACAATTCAATGAAATACAAACAAAGTAATCAAATCAAAGCACAAAATCAATAAAATTCATAGAGTTTATTGATAATAGCAAAGACAATTACAATGTGTAAGTAGTAGATTCGTACAAGTCTATCGAACCTACACAAGTCTAAGATATATATACTATCAATAAACAAAGGAACTAACTAATTACAAGACTAGTCCTTATACTATGACAAAAACATAAGAAAAAGACACATAAAAACAAAATGTTAATCTTTAAAGAAGTACTAACAATCCTGATTACCCACATAGGGTATACAAGCTTGACAAAGCTTTGTATGGTCTTCATCAGGTACCAAGAAAGTGGTATGAAATGTTATCTTCTTTTTTTCTCAAGAATGGTTACAAAAGGGGAACGATTGATCAGACTTTTTTCCTCAAACATGATCATCAAGACCTTTTGGTTGTCCAAATCTATATGGATGACATCATTTTTTGGGTAAACAAATAAGAGATTGTGTGAAGACTTTTAATCTTTGATGAAATCTGAGTTCCAAATGAGTTCTATAGGAGAATTAACATTCTTCCTTGGTTTCCAAGTTCATCAAAAATCAAATGGAATATTCATCAATTGGGAGAAGTATATGCACCAAATCTTGAAAACGTACAACCTTGCTAACTCTTCTTCATGCAAAACACCAGAATCAACAATAGATAAGATTGTACATGATCCTAAAAGAAAATCAGTAGATTAGAGATTGTATAGATCAATGATAGGATCTTTGATGTACTTAACTGCAAGCAATCAGACCCCAAGGAGTCATATTTTAATACAGTTAAGAGAATCTTCAGATACCTTAAAGGGAAGCTAGCTCTTGGAGTTTGGTATCAAAAAGAAGGAGATTTCAACCTATATTCATATTGTGATAGTTATGTTGGAGGTTACAATAACAACAGAAAATCAACAACTTGTGGCTATCAATTCATTGGACCAAGACTAGTTTCTTGGCAGTGCAAATAGCAAACAAATGTGTCAGTTTCCACAGTTAAGGCTGAGTACAGTGCTGCTTCAACTGGTTGCTCTCAAGTTTTGTGGTTGCATAACCAACCACTTGATTATGGTTACAATTTTCTTCGAACACCAATACACATAGATAATTCATCTGCTATGTTCATAACTACTAATCTAGTGCAACATATTAAAACAAAACATATAGAAGTTCGATATCATTTTCTAAAAGATTGCTCGGAAAAAGGTTTAATCAAGTTGATCAAAGTGGATACAACAAATTAGGTTGCTGATTTACTCACTAAAGCCTTTGACTCAGTTAGATTTAATTTTGTAATTGAGTCTTTAGGCATGATCAACTTAGATTAGTCATTATCATAAAGAAAAGCATGATATGTCCTTCAAAATACTCAATATAAAAAATAGAAATTAAAAAATGCATAAAACATACAAAACTTCAAAAATATTGTCTTGTAAATGTGTTTTCTTGAAAAAGTAATTCATATCATGGGAAATGATTACACATTATACCTTTGTTTACTTGCCTGGTTTTAACTTATAATAAAGACTAATAAGATGTGAGTTGATATATGAGTAGTTTCATCTTGAGTGGAAGATAAACAAGTCCGTGCTTAACATAATGCTAAGGTGACTAATTGTGGGCAATTCCATTTTGAGGAGAAAGCAAGTAAGTCTTATCCTGCTTTGATCAACATAGTCACCCAAGCACACTGCACTATGTTACGACAATTTATAAGCTCTATCTTTGAGCACCATGAACTCTCTGTTTTGCGTAAGCGTAGACCTGGGTTCATGGGTACCTTTGTTTTACGTAAGTAAAGACCTGGTGACCTGATGCTGATCATTAAAAAAAGTTCCAAAAAGAACAGCTCTAAAAGAATCTAATATGATCAACTGGATATTATTTTAAAGAGCATAAAAAATGATCACAGCATTAGTAAGATTTCAAAGAAATCTTAAGATAGATTTAAGGCACATAGTTATTAAGTGTGAAAAGGTGATGAATTGACTCATAAACGGAGGACAAACTTCAATGTGGATTGAATGTGGAGTCCATATATCTTTAATCAATACCAAAACATGATAAACAACATAACTAGTTGAATGTAAACTCTTGCTTGAATTTATGTGGATCATAATACTTGCAATCAGCACTGGATCTATGTCTACAATCCTTACACAAAATATTTAGGAAATTGCTTAGTGTCATGGTATGATCCCATGGTATGGTTTAAATACTTGTAAATATGTTATGAATAAAACAAACAAACAAACAAACGTACCCAGTAAATCCCACTCAAGAGCAGGGTCTGGGAGGGGTAGGTGGTGGCGAGTCTTTCCTCTATCTTAGGAGATAGAGAGACTGCTTCTGAAGAGACCCCCAACTCACAAACAAAATCATATAACAATCACAATCATAATATACGGCAGACAACACACAACTGACAACACACAGGTATAAATCACATAGAAACTTAGAAAGTGCGTACAACAAATAAGCGGGAAGAATCACGTATATGGGCGGAATAAGGAAAAAGAATAAGGAAAACAGAACAAGTCTACGTCTACCCTTCCCACCCACAGGTCCCATTAAAAGTCCTTAATTTTAATTCTACGCCTCCACTCACTCCTATCCTCGATCATGTGCTCAGAGAGGTGCAAGTGTATCATATCTCGACTAATTATCGTCCTAAATCAGCCTAGGTCTACCTCTACTCCTTCTTCCCTCTACGTTGATGTTCTCTACTGCTCTAACGGGTGCTACCATCGACCTCTGCTTATAAAAAAAAATTAATACAAAAACATTTTGTTTATGTTCTTTTCTTTGCTAAGAGATAATTGCTTTTCATGCTATTCTCTTTTATAAATTTCAGCGAAATTCATAAGTTCATGATTAATTACAAATTTAGGAGGAGTAGTCATCAGCATGAAAAATGAGTATATCACATTTAAATGAAGAAAATTGGAGCTTGAGCACTAACTACGTTGCATGCTATCTGAAGTTTTTAACCAAATCAATCTCTTTGAAGTTTGCCATGAAGCAAAGTCAACAAGGTAAAACCACAGTCAACAAATAATCTAACAATATGTTATAATTATACAGCAAAAACAAATGAAATAAGTATAATTGATTTCTGTAGATTGGTATCCTATGGTAAAGTGAAATATACTTCCGTTAGATTGAATACGGATAAAATAATGAAAGTCTGCCTTCAATAGATGTTCTACGGAAGAATTAACTTGTGGATAAATAATCTTATCCAAACAACCACGGAAGAGTAATAAGGGTTAGGGGTCCCACAACATTAAATAAAAGGATTTAAATATTCTGAGGAAGTATAAATGACAAACTTAACCGTTTTCGTTTTAGTCATTTTTTTCAAACCTTGAAAATCGTTCTCAGACCTATAAACCCTATTCAACTATAAGAAATGAAGAGTTAAGAATGCCTGAAAGAATTATCAGGAGGGTGTTGCAACTAGGAGAACAACAAGAGGGACATCCAGATGTGTTTGAGCATGACTATATTGAAAGAATTTTTCATCGGATGGGATATGATGGAGATTTCTATAATGGAGAGATCAAGAAAAGAAGGATGTGCAAACTTTATAGATTTCTGTGCCACACTTATTTGAAGTGTATGTCAAACATAAAATCTTGGCTAGATAGCTTTTAAGGCTTATCTCATCTGGGATAATTGTGTGTTTGAAGGAAGAAGATTTAATTATACTAAATACATGTTTTGGTGCTTATGTGACTACTGTTGGACTCAACAAGTGCATTCATAAAATAATACTTAAAAAAGGATAATGCTTTCCAGAAACAAACATAATGTGTTTTAACATTCAAACACTCATTAACTAACGCATTATTATCATTAACATTCATAACATACACTAATGTAACATAAATTTATTTTTCAAGATTATAGATAAAAGGGTATTTTTGATAAGTGTCTGCAGCGGATGAAGACAGTCCACAACTGATGAACAAGAGTCTGCAGCGGATGAAGAAAAGCTTCTAAGTGACTGCAGCGGATGGCTAAAGCATTACATAGCGGATGACTTGTCCACAGCTGATGAACACTCCACAGCAGACATTTAACCAATCAAGCACACATCAAGTGTTCACAGCGGACAAGATTCAAGACATAGCGGATAGCTTATCAACCATTGATAGCGGACAACTGTTCATGCACAGCGGACAGTCATCATCACAGCGGACAACTTATAGACAGGATTCTATGTAATTTTTATTTACATAAAGGTAGTTTAATAATTGTGTTGATACATGTGTACCTAGTTTAGGAGCTCAATGTAAAATGTCTTTCATGTCTTACATATATGTAACTGAATGGGTATGAATGAAATACAATGTGTGGTTGATGCTTAAAATGTTTAATATTTCACTGTTTATTGTGTGACAACGCATATTGAACTACTATATAGGTTTGTGGTTGTTTGCATAATTCTTAGTCAAATATGGTTGAGAATCATGTTTAAACTTAATCGTTTGAAGTTCTCATGCGAATGGACCATACGTATAAATACTTCATGCTAATGAACCAGTCGCACGACTGAACCAGGACACTGGATCAGTCGTACGACTGTGACATGAGATTAACTCAGTTGCACGACTGGACCTTCAGTCGTGCGGATGGATCAACCGCATGCTTAATGGTTCAGTCGTACGAATCGAAAACCCTAACATATAAATACCACTTAATTCGTGGAAAATGTAAGAATTCTAATACCTACGCACATAATCCTACCCTAGTCGTCTAGAGGCTCAAGAAAAACTATTCCAACTTCATAGTTCGTTTCTGATCAATTCTTATTCGTTCTTAACGTTTGTTTCATCATAGGATTGATTAGATTGTCATTCTTACTGATTGGATCGCCAATCAAATAGGATTCCGCACTATTTGAGTTGGTATACATGCATTATCAGTTAGTGCTTTGTATGTACACGGTCCTAACAAGTGGTATCGGAGCTTTGACTTTTGATTTTGCATGTGATTCGATGTTTTTGGTGTAAAAATCATGTTTCTTCATTCAAAAACACCATATTTTTGGTTAAACCAGTGTTTTCGACGTCTCAAGATCAAAAAGTTCACATTTTTCGTATTACAGAAGATTAGGGTTCGTAAAAATTCATGTTTGTGTGTCAAAATATCCAAAACCCTCGAATTTTTCAAAACAGCAGCCTTCAGTCGCACGACTAAACTCAGTCGTATCCTTTATTCGTATGACTGAACAACTCAAGTTGTTTGAGTCCATTCGGCTAGCTCATATGCACGACTGAATCCAATCACATGATTGAATTCATTCGCACCATTCATTCGCACGAGTGAACCATCCGTATTGTCCGTTCGTATGATTGAAATTGTTCTGTTCTCCAAGCCTCAAGTTTATACAAATGGAAGATCAGTATTCAGCTTTCACTACCGGAAGGGATTCACGGATCCAGAATCTATTGCTTCTGGAAAATGAAGTTGGTAATCACAATAAGCCCCCTAAGCTCATAACGTTAGACAATTACCCATAATGGAAGCAAAGGTTAGAGATATACTTAAATGGAGTTGATCCTAATCTGTGGGAATCAATCGAGACTAGGTATGGCATGCCGGTTGGTGTTGATGGTTTAAAACTTACCTTGGGTGGCATGACTGATAGCTAGAAGGTGAAGTATAATGCAGAGAAGAAGGTGTATGCTTTGTTAACTCAGTCAATTCCTAAGGATATATTCCATCAGTTTTCTAAGAATAAACAAGCCAAGAAGTTATAGGATGCTCTAGAAAAACGGTATGACGGGATGCGACGTTGAAGGCATTAAAGGCAAAGGCTTTAAAGAAGGAGTTTGATAACTTCTCTTCAATAGGAAAAGAGAGCCTAGATGATGTTATCGACCGTTTCTACCACTTAATGAGTGAGCTTCACACTCATGGGGTTACCACGTCTATGGAAGACAAGTTGTCAAATTTTGCAGATGGATTGCCTGAGAAGTGGGTTTCGTTTGTGTCAAATCTCAGATAGAATTATATGCTGGCAAAGTTGAATATCAACGATTTCATTCTGAAGCTGAGAGAGGAAGAGTTGAGGATGAAGTATAGATCCCAAAAACGTTCATATGATGAGAACCCGTTACTTTACAACTTAACTCCACAACCAAAAACTTCTGGAGCACCACTCCAAACAGCATTTGTGTCTAGTTCAGCTACTCCATCCCAAGCCATTACTTCAGGATCTGACACATCAGGGTCATTTTGCGCCCAATACATAGCACCTGAAGCCAATGCTATGAAATTGAAGACAGAGAATCTCGGTAATGTGACTGTAGAGGTAGCAAAGGAGCATATTGTTCTCCTAGCAGCTGTCGTTCACTCCTATGATGGCCTAATTGCTGGGAAAATGGGAAACTGCCATCTGGCAGATGAAGATTACGAGCAAGTAGACGAGAATGGGCTCGAAAGGATGGACATTATGTGGGCACTGGCTAGTGCTGTCCGAAGGGCAAAGAAGTTTGTTAAGAAGACCGGACAGAACTTGATAGCCACAAAGGATACAACCTTTGGTTTTGACAAAACCAAAGTTACCTGTTTCAATTATGGAGAAAAGGGGCACTTCAAACGTGAATGTGTGAAGCCCAAGAAGACAGGTAATGGTAATCCATTCTCCACTTTCAATCATCAAGACAAACCCACCAATGGGGCTACATCATCAAGCAAGGATCCTAAGTCCTTGACTGCCTAAGACGATGAAGGACAAGATTGGACCTTTCGCTTTGTGTCTCCAAGAGAATCCAACATTGCATGTGTTGAGGGTTTGGATGAAGACTCTGCAAGCGAAGGTGATATAGTAGTGGAACTCGTAATGTCAGATCATGAAGATACTGCTACTGTGGTCACTCACCTAAATGAAGAAGGTCCCAACACAACATGTTTAGAATCACCAGCACCCGAACCGTCAAACTCTGCGATGATGGCTGATTCAACCGAACCTTCTCAGGTAAGTTCCATATACGAACTTTTTGATAATCATGCTTGTTCTGAATGTAATAAATTGAGGGATAACATAGATTCAAAATTTTCTAGGCTATTAGATCACAATGATAGCTTAGTAAATGATTTACAACTGTGCACAGAAGCAAACCGAATTTTAAAAGAAAATGAGCACAGTTATAAAGAGAAAATAGAACTGTTAAATAAACAACTAAGGGAAACCGAAGTTGTGGCATTTAACCAATCAAATGACATAAAGTTCTATTTAAACTCCCTAGAAGAAATTAAAAAAGAAAAAGCAGTTTTGGAAGTCGAGGTAAATTTTTTTAGACAAAAAATGCACAGTTGGACTAGCTCTTCTCACATAGTTCAACACTTAGTGAAAGAACAAAACCATGGGGAGGGTTTGGGTTACAAAGTGGTTCCACCACCACATGAGACCTTGTTGAATGCCAAATGAAAACCAATTTATAGTAACCTAATCATGGATCATGTGCTGTCTACTCCTCTTGTAAGTGATCCAGATTCAACAAGTAAACCTATAGAATCTGTCACTAAACAGAAGGAGACCACTTTGAAGTCAAAAGGTAAGATGCCTATTGTTAATTTGGATGAACAATTTGCAAATGTTAAGGTGGAGTCAGGTTCAAACATGTCTAATTTAGAACCCAAAAAAACCAAACAATTTAACCAATCTCAAGCACCAGGTCTTAGTCCAAATAAACAAAAGGGTAAAGATGTTAAACATGTTCAAACAATGAATTTTGTTAAAGAAGTCAAAACATCTAAACAAGAAGTGTCAAAACCCAAAGAAACTAAAGTCACACCTATGTCCCACACTTCCCCACAGCAACAGTTTCACCAACATGTCAAAAGTAGATCATGCTACACTTATGGAAAGTATGGACACATTGCTTCTAAATGTTCTTATTATCAGACATCAAGAAAGAAGATTGAACTTAATGATATAAAACCAAGTTCTTCAAAAAGGAGTTCAATTACTCCACTGAAAAGAACCTGTGAACCTAAAGTTCAAACAATAAGCCAATCGTCTGTTTATCACAAAGAGTCCTTACATAAAACTGGCTTATGGAAAGAAAAATCAAGTCCCGTGTCTGAAAATGAGAACAAGAAGAAGATTGATCTGCCCTCTTCCTCAATTGGACAGTGGGTAGAATTTATGATATGTGATTCCTCCGGGTCATCCAAACCAGATAAGGCTTGGGTCCCTAATCTAAACTAATCATTTCCTTTGAATGTGCAGGGTGTCCACTATAGTGCTTCTATGAATACCTGGATTGTTGATAGCGGTGCATCAAGGCACATGACTGGAAACATGTCTCTCTTGTCAAACGTCAAACAAATTAAAGGAGGACATGTTTCATTTGTTGGAAATAAAGGAGGTTATATCACTACACAAGGAGAAGTGGGAAACCTGAAAGTGAAGTTTGATAAGGTAAACTATGTTCAAGAACTTCAAAATAACTTACTTTCTGTCTCCCAGGTATGCGACAAATGGTTCAAAGTTATATTTCACAACAAGAAGTGCTATGTTCTGAAAAAGGACTATGTCATTCCGGAGGACCAAATGTTAATGTCAACTTCAAGATATAACGATTTGTATGTCTTGGACCTCTCAAAGGCCTCCACAACTGATCATGAAGTACAATGCTTCTTATCAAAGGCAACAGAAAAAGACTCCATCTCCTGGCATAGGAGAATGGGACACATCAATCCCCGGAAGATGAATCACTTGATCAAGAATGATCTAGTGCGTGGAGTAAATGTTCAAAACTTCCAACTACCAGATTTCTGTGTCGCATGTAAGAAAAGGGAAACAGATAAAGAAGTCTCACAAGGCAAAGAATGTTTATTCAATTGACCTGCCTCTTGAGCTTCTTCATATGGATCTATTTGGCCCAGTCAGTACAAAGAGCATTGCTGGTGATTTGTACTGCTTTGTAGTTATGGATGATTACTCAAGACTTTCTTGGGTGATGTTTCTGAAATCCAAATCAGAGACATTTGAATTATTCAAATAGCTAGTAACTATATTGGAGTCACTCTACAAGCTGAAGGTAAGGCAAGTTTGCTCAGACAACGGCACCGAGTTCAAGAACCAATGGATGGAGGCATTTTGCAAGGAAAAAGGAATTGTGCACCAATTCACATCTGCCTACACTCCTCAAATGAATAGGGTTGCTGAGAGAAAGAATCGCCGCTTGATAGAGACAACCCGGATGATGCTAGCAGACTCAAAACTAGCTATCCAATTTTGGAACGAGGCAGTAGCTAATACATGTTACACCCTTAATCGAGTCCTAGTGGTCAAGCGTCATGGTAAGACATGTTACGAGTTACTCCAACGACGTAAACCTAATCTAGAGTACCTCGAACCATTTGGTGCACCATGTATACTTCTGAAGAAAACTCAGTCAGGGAAATTTAGCGAAAAGGCTGAAGAGGGGATTTTCTTAGGATACAACATACCGAATAAGGGAGTGTACAACAACTCAACGGGTCAAGTAGAAGTGTGGTGCAATGTTGATGTACATAGATACACCACCCCCCTTACTGGAAAAGGGACCTCTTTCTTTTTCGACTATGATGGATTCTTTAAATCCTTCAACATCCCTCTCTTTCCTCCTGAGGATGAGTTATCGAACAGAATGATGTACGACGTATTAAACACACCATCACTGGATTTGATGACTTCAGCTTCACAAGGTGAGTCTGCTAGTTCTTCAGGGGGAGCACTTGAGGTAAGTGACTCCTCCTCTGATGATGAAGACGTAGCAAATGATCAGGTGGATCAAGAGCAATAGGTTCCTACTACTCCAAGTACACAAGCATCTGATGTTGATGCCTTTGACACTTCAGAACCTCACACTCCTACTGCCTCAAATACTAAACCTGCTGTCCACAATCTGGATAATGATGTAGTTGTACACACCACTCTTGGATCTCGATTAAATGTTTATCATCTGTTGGATAATGTTATTGGAGATGTTAGATCAGGAGTCTAGACTAGAAGTCAGCTATACTCAGCTGATTATGCCATGGTAATGGAAAAGGGATATCTTCACGATGGTGCATATCGATGTTTTGTGTCTCAATTTGAGCCAAAATAAGTTAGTTAAGCCCTAAACGATGAGGCATGGGTGAGTGCCATGCAAGAAGAACTTCTTCAATTCAAGAAGTTGGGAGTATGGACTTTAGTGGATTGACCTAAAGGTGCTAAGGTTATTGGCACCAAATGGGTCTTGAAGTGCAAGAAAGATGACCAAGGGGTCATAATAAGAAATAAGGCTTGACTTGTAGTTCAAGGATATTGACAAGTCGAGGGCATTAATTACAATGAAGTGTTTGCACCTGTGGCAAGAATGGAAGGAATCCGTATCTTCCTAGCCTATGCATCTTACATGAAGATCAAAGTATATCAATTACACGTAAAGAGTGCATTCCTTCATGGTGAAATCCGGGAGACAGTGTACGTCAGTCAACCCGAAGGATTTGAGGATCCATATCAACAGGACAGAGTTTACAAACTAGATAAGGCTCTCTACGGGATCCATCAAGCCCCAAGAGCTTGGTATAAAAAACTCTCGACTCATCTTGTGAAACATAGCTTTCGTAGAGGAGTGACTGACTGTACACTGTTTATTAAAGAAAAGGATGGTGACTTACTGCTAGTTCAGATCTATGTTGATGACATAATCTTCGGTTCCAAAAACGAAGCATTATATAAAGAATTTGAAGTAGTAATGAAAGCTGAATTTGAGATGAGTGCCATAGGTGAGATGAAGTTCTTTCTCGGGTTACAGGTGGATCAGACACCAAAGGGTATATTACTGCATCAGACCAAGTATGTAGGCGATATTATCAATCGCTTTGATATGGAGAATGCTTCCGCAACTGGGACTCCACTTGCTACAAACCATGACGTCGCACCTGACGAAATAGTGATCTGGTGGATGCCACTATGTACCAAGGAATGATTGGATCTCTTATGTACCTCACTACCTTAAGACCTGGTATCATGTATGCGACATGTCTATGCTCCAGATATCAAACGAAGCCTAAAGTCAACCATCTCATAGGCGTCAAAAGGATATTTTATTATCTGAAGGGTACTCCAACACCCGGTTGTGGTATCCTCATGACGATGACTTTGAGCTTACAGCGTATAGCGACTCGGATTATGGCGGCTGCAAAATGAACTACAAGTCCACTTCAGCAGGATGTCAATTCTTTGGGAGAAGATTAGTCATGTGGCAGTGTAAGAAGTAGACATCGGTTGCTCTGTCAACTTGTGACGCTGAATACGTTGCTGCTGCAAGCTACTGTTCACAAATGATCTGGATTTAACAGCAAATGCGGGACCACAGTTTGAAATTCTCTAACACTCCTATATTTGTTGATAATTCTGCTACTATAGCCGTAACTAAAGTCCAGTCCAACATCCTAAGACCAAACCCATCAAAATTAAATATCACTTTATACGTGATTGTTTTGAAAAGAATTTAATCCATGTTGTTAAAATTAATATGGATTTTCAACGCGCTGACCTCTACACAAGAGTTTTTAATAAACCAAGATTTTTATATCTGTTAGAGGTCAACGGCATGAAAAAGAAATGTGAAGTGATTCCAGAAGATGAACATGCTTAGTCCGACAACTGTTTATTTTGTTCTTTTTATTTTCTTCTTCTTTTATTTTTATTTAGTTTTCCTGTCTTAAAAATCCAAATACATAAAAAGATTTTTCGTTTTAGAATTTTAGGGGGAGAATAGGTTAGTTTAGTATTAAATTAGTTATTTTATTTAATTACTCAAAACGAGGGAGGAGGATAGTCTAGTGAATAGAAAGGAGATCGTATCTGTGATACTGATTCAATGACTATGAAAATTGTTGGACCAAAAGAACCAATGAGCCAAGATCAGGAAAACCTCTAAGTCCCACATGTCATTACAACAACTGCTGAAGACTCCCATCAGCTGTTCTGACAAAGTCTGAAGAATCAAAGTCTGAAGATCAAAGATCTGAAGAACAACAGCTGAAGAATCTAAAGTGCTGAAGACAATTACTGAAGTCTGAAGTACTGAAACATACAAGTACTGAAGACTTCAAGTACTGAAGACAAGTGCTGAAGATCAAAGTTGAAGAACTGAAGAACTGAAGATCATCTACTGATGCACAAAGTCTGAAGACAAAGACTGAAGATAACAGTTGATGACATCTACTCAAGTCATCAGCTGATACATCATCTGAAGCCCAAGACTGAAGAACCAAGTGCTGAAGATTCAGAATTTTTCACAACAGCTGAAGAAGTCTTCTTCAGTTGTTGTGATGGTTTTTCATTTCAGTAGTTTTATATTTAGTTTCAGTAGTTTGTACAACAGCTGAAGAGCTTGTTCTTCAGCTGTTATAGTTCAGTAGTTATAAACGACTGAAGAGTTTGTTCTTCAGTCGTTGTAGGTTTTTCAGTAGTTTCCTTTTCAGTACTTGTAATAGGTAGAACACTTTTGTAAGAAGATGTCAGCTGTTGACATCTTCAGTAGTTTTATGTTCTATCAGTTGTAAGTTTAATTATCGGTTGATGTCACTGTCAAGTGACATCATCACCCATCCTTTTGCCTCCTATAAAAGGATGGTGAACCATGCTGTATTAGGTGCCAAAACGTGTTGAGTAATAGAAAACCTTCTTTTTCGCAGAACTTTTCTCTCTCTCTCTATGTTTGTACTTTTAAATGCAAAATATTTTGTGTTCTTGCTTTAAATGCTAATTTTGTGCTAAATCCACTGCAAAAACAATCTGATTGATCAAACTAGAGGCTGAGATCCTGTCAAATGGTATCAGAGCAGGTTAATCATTGATCGATTTCACTATTGATCATTTGAAACTGCTCTTTTGATCTCTACGTTTGATCGAATTAGCAATTTGCAAGAATTAGCCATAGAGAGTGAGTTTCTGCTGTTTCTAGCCAAAATCTTGAGGTTCTCTGGTGGTTTAGAGCTACATTTGTTTTGCTTAAACTTGTTTTTGACTAAAACCTGAGATGACGACACTAACTAACGATCCTCACAACACTGGTTCCTCAACCAAGCCTCCGATGCTTGTGAGGAACGAGTATAACATATGGCAAAGACATATGCTTCACCACTTGTCTGTCAACAGTGCTGGTTGTTGGAAGTCAGTGGTGCACGGACCATACAAGCCTATGGTGAGCGTCCCTGAATCTAATGAATAGGTTCCGAAGAAACCTGAACAATATTCGGACGAAGATCTTAAGCTGTTCGAAATTGATGCTAGAGCCCATGGAATTTTAGCCATGGCTATTCCTAACGAGATTTATTCAGGGCTCCTGCATCATGAGACTGCTCATGACCTATGGGTTGCTCTAAAGGAACAATTTGGAGGAACTGATTCGGTCTTAGCAAACAATAGGGAAATCCTCGCCCAACAATATGAGACATTCACTTATAGAAAGGGTGAGACTCTAACCCAGCAATTTAAGTGGTTCTCTTGTTTGATTTCTGAGCTGAAGATGGTTAAACAAGAGTACTCCAACAGCCAGATGAACAACAGGTTCCTTAGATCACTGCCTGAGAGATGGGACACTTATACCATTGTCCTACGCTCCAGTGCAAATTTGGATACTCTATCTCTCACCCAACATCATGGGAAACTGCTCACATTTGAGAGAGAGATAGGGCAAAAGAGGAAGCTGTCCACCTCTGGCAAGCTCGCTGATGACTTTGTTCAAGGAAATGCTGCCTTGATAAGTTAGGAGTCAGAATATGCTGCATCAGAAAGTTCTTATGATGAGCATATTGATTTCTCTACCAACTCAGAACAAGCTTTTGTTGGTGTTAGTAGTTCAGGAGGTAGTGGTGACAACTTGTGTTTTCTGATGGAGGACTTGAAGGGCATTCCAGATGATGATCTAGAAGAGATGGATATTTTGAACCAAATGGTAATGATAAATATCCGATCTCAAAAGTTCTACAAGAGAACTGGTAGGAAATTCCCTGGACTGTCTGGCAAAACCAAAGTTGGTTTTGACAAGAGCAAGTTGAGGTGTCACAAGTGCCAAAGGCTTAGACACTTTGCTAGAGAGTGTAGATCATCTGGATCTAACTCCTCTGTACCCTTTGTGACTTTTTCCAGCAATAGCTCACAGCACAGAGGGCAACATTCCTCCAGTTCTAGTCATCCATCACAAGCACAGGCACCACCTGCTTATTTTGTGCCTCAGGGTCATATGCCATATCCTTACCCCTGTTACTATGTGCCTCAGCCTAGTCAAACTCAAGCACCCTCGGCTCAACCACCTCATACTCTTCCTGAGCCTCAATCTTCCCAATCTCATCATCACACAAAACCTTAACAGCACAGCTTCTTCACACCAAGTGTTGTTGACTGGAGTAGTCTACCAGATGATCTATCTGGTCAGGAATAACTACTCCAAGATGCTGGTCAACATAGTGGTGATCATCCTTTTGGAAATCTTGCTCTGATGGCCCTTAATTCTACTGAAGGGTCATCATCCAATGCCTCATCGCAGGTATCCACTAAGGCTAAAGCCAAGCTTTGTTCTGAATCTTGCATAGCAGCATTTGCTTCTATTAGAGAAGCAAATGTAGCTTTAATAGATAAAAATCTTGAGCTAGAGCACACTATTTCCAAAAGAAAAGCTGATTTTGAGGTTGCTCTAAAAGAGAAAAATGATGACATTTACAAGCTTAAATGTCAAATCAAAGATGATAAAGCTAGGGAAGATGTACTTCTAGAGAAGTACAGAGACCTCAAGGAAACTCTTACAACCACCCAAGTTGAGTGTGATCGATCTGTGCAATCATGCAAGGGTTTTGAAATGCTTCTTAGTAAGCAATCATCTTCCAATGTGAAGTTTGGCATTGGTTATAATCACACTGCTCCTCCTACAGATTTCACTTCAAGAGCAGAAGTTGAATCTGATGGGGAGAGCAATAACCAATCCTTTTCATCATGTGACCTACTATCTTCTGATTCAGCATCATCAGAGATAGAAGTTAGCATTAACTCCTGCCAAAACCAATCAGCTGATGCTATAACAGCTGATGGTTCAAATGCTGACTGTCATATGACCAAAAGGCTGATCAACTCAGGTGTTGTCAATAGAAGTACTGAAGGTACTGGAGAGCAAGTGACAACATCTGAAGTTCAAACCTCAACTACTGTTAGCATTAAAGAGAAGAAAACTAACCATAGGAAAGGTTTGAAGACAGCTAAAGAGGATGCCAGGAAAGCAGGCACTAGGAAGAAAACTGCTAGTATTAATAGCAAACAGCTGAAGAACAAGTCTTCAGCAGTTTCATCCTCTTCAGCTGATGATCAGCATAAGATGAAGAAGAAGCCATGTGAGATATGTGGCTTGTTCAATCATCTTACTGATGATTGCTGGTACAAAAGGGGTTCCAAACTCAAACAGAAGGAGAAAATCAATGAGGACATCAATAAAATGAAGAATGAGTTTGAAACCAAGTTTGTACTAGTAACATCCAAGCCTGAAATCCCTAAGCCCAAAGCTAAATCTAAAAAGAAGGTAGGGGTTACTCAGGAAACAACTGAGGTTGCTCAGAAAAAGATGGTACAACATAGGAATCCATCATCAGCAAACTCCAATGTGTCTGAAGAGCTGAAAGCTTTATCACAGAATCAGACACAGCTGGTGATGATAGTTCAGCAACTAATGGGAAGAGTCAACCATTTAGATGTTCCTATGTTGAAACTACAGAAAAGGAAGTCCAAGCCAAAGGGTTCCTCTTCTGCACCATCTTCTTCACCTCAGGCTGTCACACATAACACACCTGTTAGTGCTGCACCTGCAGCTGAGAACAGACCCAAAACCAAACAGGTTTGGGTCTCTAAGACTAACTAACATGTGGTTATGTTTGCAGGGTTCTTCAACATGCCAAAGAAGCATCTGGTATGTAGACAGTGGAGGATCTATGCACATGACAGGAAGCAGCTCCCTTCTTAATGACTACTCTCAAGGAAAGAAGGGATTTGTCTCCTTTGGCAATGATGCAAAGGGTTACATCATCGGAAAAGGCTTTGTTTCCAATGGGGAAATAAGGTTTGATGATGTTAACCATGTGGAGAATCTCAAGTACAACCTCTTGAGTGTCAGTCAAATGTGTGACAAAGGCCATGTTGCCCTTTTCACAAGCCAGAACTGTCGGATTCTATCATCCAAAGTTCTGAGTTTGATTGACAAGGTGTTGGATGAACACACTCTCCTGAAGGCCAACAGGACAGGAAGAGTGTATGCCTTAGATCTTTCCAAAAAGATAGATCTAAAAGGCCATCCTTGCCTATTCTCCAAGGCCTTTCCTTAAGAGTCTACACTATGGCATAGAAGGCTGGGTCATGTTAATTTCAAGAACATGAATCAGCTGATAAGCCATGGTTTAGTAAGAGGATTGCCTCTGAAGGAGTTCAAGTGTAAATATGACTGCACTGCTTGCTTGAAAGGAAAACAACACAAAGTTTCATTCCCTTCAATAGAAGAACCAAAGTCCACTGCCTGCTTGCAGCTCCTGCACATGGATCTCTTTGGTCCTGTCAGAGTGATGAGCATGGCAAAGAAGAAATACTGCCTGGTAATTGTGGATGATTATTCCAGGTTTGTATGGACTTTCTTCTTGCACTCCAAGGATGAAGCAGCAAAGACTATCATGAACTTTGTGTTACTTGTAGAAAAGCAGTATTCCCTACAGGTCAAGTGTGTAAGAAGTGACAATGGAACAGAGTTTAGAAACCACACACTTGATGACTTCTACCTGTCCAAGGGAATTAGAAGGCAGTTTAGTATTCCTAGAACTCCTGAGCAGAATGGAGTGGTGGAGAGAAAGAACAGGACTCTCATCGAAGCTGCAAGGTCAATGTTGGCTGACTCAGGGTTGCCACTGACCTTTTGGGCTGAAGCTGTCAATATAGCTTTCTATGTACAGAATAGACCTTTAGTGAATAAGAGGTTGATGAAGACTCCTTATGAAGTTCTTCATCATTTGGCTCCTCTGATTTCATTCTTTAGAGCCTTTGGGTGTCCATGTTTCATTCTCAACACTAGCAACCCACACCAGAAGTTTGTTAGTAAGGTGGATGTAGGGTATTTTGTTGGTTATTCATCAACTTGCAAGGCATACAGAGTTTTCAACTGTAGAACAAAGATAGTTGAAGAAACTCTGCATGTTAAATTCAATGAATCTCCAAAGGACAAGATTCCACAAAACCCTGTGGAGTTGTTTGATCTGGACATACTGCAATATGTTCCTTATCAACCTCTAGCTGTTGAGCCTGTCAACAGATCTCCACCTGGTGGTACTGATGATGATGCAGTTAGTACTCACCTCTTCAGGTTTAGTGACAACCTGCCTGAGTCCACTGAACCTGAGGCTCCTGTAGCCTCAGCAGCTCCATCCACTACAAATGCTAATGAGATTTCTGCTTGCTCTACTTCGTTTGAGCTGCCATCTTCTACATGGTTTCAGGAATCTCCATCACCATCTGTTGCTACTGATGGGTCTACAAACACTTGCACAGATATTATAGTCTATCAAGAGCTCAAGAATCACCCCACATCTCAAATCATTGGTGATATCAATGCTGGAGTTTCAACCAGGAATCAATTGTCCAATTTCTGCTTCTATGCTCTCTTCATCAGTCAGCAAGAGCCCATGAACTATCATGTTGCTTTAAGAGACAATGGATGGGTGGAAGCTATGCAGCTTGAGCTTCTTCAGTTCCAGAAACAGCAAGTTTGGGAGCTTGTTCCATTACCCAAAGGTAAGTGTGCTATAGGCACCAAGTGGGTATTTAGGAACAAAACAGATGAGAAGGGCCAAATTGTCAAGAACAAGGCCAGGCTGGTTGTTCAAGGGTTTGCACAAGAGGAAGGCATCGATTATGATGAGACCTTTGCTCCTGTGGCCAGACTGGAAGCAATCAGACTATTCTTAGCTTATGTTGCCTTTCACAGTCTTAAGGTTTATCAAATGGATGTCAAAAGTGCCTTCTTATATGGAAAAATAAAAGAAGAAGTTTATGTGTGTCAACCACCAGGCTTTGAGGACAATAAACATCCTGATTGGTTGTACAAGCTTGATAAGGCTCTTTATGGGCTGAAGCAAGCTCCTAGAGCTTGGTATGAGACACTATCAACTTTTCTTTTAGAGAATAAGTTCACCAGAGGCACCATTGATAAAACCTTATTCATCAAGACTGTGGGACAACATAAGCTCCTTGTTCAAATTTATGTAGATGACATCATCTTTGCATCCTCTGATCCAAAGTTGTGTGATGAATTTACAAAGCTCATGAAGCTAAGGTTTGAAATGAGTGCTATGGGAGAATTACAGTTCTTTCTAGGTTTGCAAATCAAACAACAAGATGATGGAATCTTCATCCATCAGTCCAAATATACCAAAGAGTTGTTAAATAAGTTTGATTTACAAACCTGTAAGCCCTGTTCTACTCCCATGAGCAGCATCACACAACTAGATGTAGATCAGAAAGGTAAAGCGGTTGATGAAACCCTTTATAGATGTATGATTGGGTCCTTGATGTACCTTACAGCTTCTAGGCCAGACTTCATGTTTGCAACATGTGCTTGTGCTAGATTTCAGGCTGCACCTAAAGAATCCCATTTGATTGCAGTCAAAAGGATCTTTAGATATCTGCAAGGTACCCAATCACTAGGTCTTTGGTATTCAACTGGGCATTCTTGCAAATTAGTTGCTTTCTCTGATAGTGACTATGCAGGATGCAAAGTCACCAGAAAATCCACTTCTGGTGGTTGCCAATTCCTAGGCAATTGTTTAGTTTCTTGGCAGAGTAAGAAACAAACATCAATTGCAACATCCACTGCTAAAGTTGAGTACATTGCTGCTGCAAGTTGTACCTCTTAGATACTCTGGCTTCAGAACCAACTTCTGGATTATGGCATTACTGAGACTAAGACTCCATTACTAATGGATAGTGCTTCAGCTCTTTGTATTGTTATAATTCCAGTCCAGCACTCTAGGACCAAACATATAGAGATCAGACATCATTTTATCGGGGATTGCTATGAAAAAGGTCTGATTGATCCTATGTTTGTGCCTAGTGCTGATGAGCTTGCAGACATTTTTACTAAGCCTTTAGATAGTGCTACATTCCAAAATTTGGTACTAAGGCTTGGTATGCTGCAGCTAGAATAATTTGACCAATGCTGATGCTCTTACTTCACAACTACTAATGAGCAAAGGTCAAATATAAGTACTGATGAGTAATTTAGTCTTCAGCTCTTTCATAACTACTGAAGACTAAAATGCTTCAAAGTACT
Organism: Flaveria linearis; assembly: GCA_024085815.1. Classification (NCBI taxonomy): domain Eukaryota; kingdom Viridiplantae; phylum Streptophyta; class Magnoliopsida; order Asterales; family Asteraceae; genus Flaveria; species Flaveria linearis. The sequence goes on from CM044004.1 coordinate 27,945,402, forward strand.
GATGTAAATTGTTTGTTGAATACAACTGATGTAGTGAGGTGGATTACAACTACTGATGCATGATTTTCAAACAAATAAGTAATGAAGAACAAATTTTGCTCACAAGTACTGATGTGTAATCTTACACAAGTACTGAAGATAAAATTTGTTCACTAGCTCTGAAGAGTATTTCATCAGCACTTGTGAACATCTGATCACAAGAGCTGAAGGCATAAATATTCACAAGAGCTGAAGGGTCAATGAAACATCTGAAAATCAGCCAAAGAGCTGATGAGTAAGTGTAGAGGCTAGCATGAAACAACTGATTTGACGGAAACAGCTGATGAGTAATTTCTCATCAGCTGATGCCAACAGCTGCTGTTTCATACCCAAACAACTGAAGGACAAAACCATGTCTTCAGTAGTTTCACAACTACTGATGACTAACACCAAGTTCTCAGTTGTTTACAACAACTGAAGCAATACCATGTCTTCAGTAGTTCACAACTACTGATATCAGTAGTTTACAACTACTGAAGACTAACACCAAGTCTTCAGTTGTTACAACTTCTGAAGATGAAAACTAGGTCTTCAGTAGTTTATAACTACTGAAGACTGACAACAAGTCTTCAGCCGTTTACAACATCTGATGGACAAAACCAAGGTTTTAGTAGTTTTAACTACTGAAGACTAACACCAAGTCCTCAGATGTTATAACCACTGAAGGTTAAAACCACGTCATCAGTAGTTTCAACAACTGATAACTAACACCAAAACCTTCAGTAGTTTTCTTTCAGCCTTTGCCCTACCCTATAAATACCCAACCTTCAGAGCATTTACTCTTCACTTGACCTAACTTTTCAAAACCTCTAAACTTCCCATACACCATTAATGGCGACCATGCAACTCAAACCTCGACACAACTGTGTCGCTCATCTCACCAAATCGCCATTACGGCCGAAATTTCACCATGTCGTCGATCTTATGAACGACTCACCTTACCAAACGGCATTTCTTTTGAACCCCACTATCTACACCGACTCCCTATCGGTGTTCTGGACGAACATCACCGTCCAAACCGGAGAGAATGATGGCGAGGTCTCTCTCCGGTCCTCCGTCAACAACCACCCAGTGGTTATCACTCCAGCTACTTTGCGCCAAACCCTAAAGCTGGAGGATGCCACCTACCCAACCTCTTACCCCAAAGGCGCCCTTGATCTATCTTTCACAGCCAACGACTATCAGGGCGACCTATCTGCCACCACCTTGTTGAAGAAACACTTCCCAGACCCTCAACGTCTACTTTTTCATATGGTGAACGTGTGTCTGGCCCCCAAAACCTGTTCATGGGACCAGATGTCAACAAGGTGGCAACAGGTATTATTCTCTATCCTTGAAAAACAACCTTTGAACTTAATGATATTATATTTTTGGAAATCAAGGATATTGCCACAAAACCACTTTCTAACCGTTAGATCTTGTATCCTCGGTTCATAATGGCCATAATAGAGGACCAGCTTCAAGCTGAGGGACTTGTTGGCACTGGGGTCCCTGCCATGGCTGTTCTAGCCGAGGTATACTCAAAGCACAACACCGACCACACACTAAAACAGGCTAGCCGGCTGCGAAAACCCACGCAGCAGGAACCCACAGCCTCCACCTCCAAATCCAAAGTCCCCACCAAACCAAAAACCAAAAAAAAAAGCCCAAACAGGCTACTCAGGGAAATGAGTCCCCTGAGGATGCCCCTGCAACACAAAGGCAGGATGTGGCTGCTGGTTCGATTCTCCCAGCAGCTACCATGACTCCACCCACCATAACCGCACAGGCTTCCTCTCAACAGGAGCCTGATGCAACCACTTCTGGGGCAGCCACACTTCTAGGGTCTATCTCACTTGAGAAGACTGCCATTGAAATGCACAGTCCTCCCCATGTGCACTCTGCTTCAAGCCCATCTCCCACTGAAACCGCCCCACAAAGCCCTACCTTAACAATTGCCCAAGTGCTGACCCACCTGAGCATTCCACCCTCTCCCCAGAAACCTATTACAACTGGGGAGACTCCAACCGAAGAGAGGGTGGACACAAGTGCCGGTGGGAGCCCACAGCATAGAGAATCACATGTCCAATCTCCCAGTGTGGCTAGGGAGATAGGACATTCTGGTGAGGCTGCCACTTCCTCTGCATCAACATCTGAGCAGGATGAAGCTGGTAACATCAATAAGACCTCACCAGAGGCAACTGCCGATGATGGATCCAATCCGGAGGCTGGAAGTCCCCAGTACCAATACCAAGGGGCACATGCTACTTCTGAGCCACACTCAGAGCATGTATATCCTGACATAGTCAGGAGGTCAGGTGATTCAGTTCACACTGATGATGACCTGAGCTTCTTCTTTGATGTAGTCGCTCAAAACACTATCTTAGAAGATGAGATAAGCAGACTCAAAGAGCTGCTTGCTCAAATGACTCAAGATAGAAGTCCATCTGCCACCACAAACCCACAGATGGCACCTTCACCCGAAGGTCTCACATACACTGAGCCACTCCCACAAACTCGGCCACCAGCCCCTGCTTCTGCCACTAGCTCTCCGGGCCAGAACCCCCCTGAGCAGCTAGATGCTATCCTCCAGAAATCGCTGCCTCTCATCACACCCATAATAACAGATATTGTCATGAAAACCATTGATGAGAGGCTTCCCACTCACATCCAACCCATGGTGGAGGTTGCTATTGCTAAGGCGCTTGCTGGTAGTCAAAGCCCAACCAATGCACCCAAGAAGGGGGAGACATTAGTGCAAGCTAAGAGGAAGAGGGGAGAGGAGGAGTTAGAAGTAGAAAGAGAGGAGGTAGTTGAGAGGGAGAAGGCTGAGGAGAGTGTTAGGGTGAAGGAGAAAGGGAAGGGGAAAGTGAGGGAGGAGAGAGCTGATATAGAAGTGGCTGGAATCCATAAAGATTTCAGTGTCACTTATCAAATGAAAAAGGGAGAGAAGGAGGGAGAGAAGACTGACTCTGATCTAGCAGCCCTTGTCAAGGAGGCTGATGCTGAACAAAGCAGATCCATGGACTCTGTCATTGATCAGCTGTTCAGGCAAGGCTTTGACATGGATACTGCCATGCTAGATCAGGAGATCAGAAAGATGGAAATGAGAGAAATTGAATACCGATGGTCTACTTATAGCCAAGAGGAAAAAAAGAGACTCGAGGCTATGAGTAGTTTCATTTCGAAGTATCTGGGCAGGCCAGTCCTTCATGTCAAAGCATGGACCAGGGACAGAATCTTGGCTATAGCCACCAAGATCTGTTCAGCTGGTGATTTCACCAAAGGACTGGTCGCTGAGGCCCTCTCAGAAGCCGGTGCTGGGAACAGGACACTGCTAGCAAAACAGACCAAACCATCTCTTATCTCTAGATTGCTAGCAGTGCCTGCCAACATTCCCGCACCAACCACCCAAACACAACCCACAAAACCAACCCCTTCACCATCAAAACCCACAGCCAATGATCCACCCTTGAAGAAGAAGAGAAGGGTGTTGAGGCTGCAAGAAGAAGAAGAAGAGGATGATGAGGAGGATAGACTGCCCCTTTCAGCAGTCATCTCTCTACCCAAAGCCAAACCTCAAACCATCACTCCCACCTCACAGATGGACACTGTCAGGGTAAAATTAGAAGAAGAGGAGCAGCAAAGATTACACGATGAGGAAATGCTGAAAAGCATTGACAAATCATATGCTGCTTCTACTTCTATTATGAATATGAAGAAGGAGGCTCTGAGACTCTTCACTCTTAAGCAAACCTTTCAATATGATAAGGAAAGAGTGAGGACTTGGCCTGATCCTAGGGTGGCTCACAGGATAGTCCAAAAAGATATGCCTGTGAGATACAAGAGCCAACTTAAGAGAGTTGTAGACGAAGTGATCTCTGTGGCTCTTGTAATAACACCCTGGGAGATAGTAGAGGAGTTCGAGAAAGCCTATAGAGCTAAGCAGCCACCCCAAAAAATGTTAGACAATAGGGTGGTGAGGAAGGGCTTAGTCTATAAGAGGCTTGAGAACTTCCGTAGGGATGAGCTCAACTTGTTGTTAGAAGGAAGACACCTAGATGAATTTGCATATAGGCAAATCACAGCAGTTGAGCTCAAAATGGAAAATAGGCCAAGTATGTCTCAGAGCTGTACGGCCGGGAGGGGTTATTCGAAGGTGCGGCTGAAGACTTAACCAAAGAAGAGCAGATGATATTTCTTCAAGTCTACACCCGAGAATCCTACCGGCTCGTACATGGAGGTAGGTCTTATGGATGGGACAACAGCTCTGTGTCCAATTCCCCAAAACAGAGCTCCCATCCATACTCAGCCAATCAAATCTTAGATACTACCTCTCAGGCCAGTGCTTATCAGGGTCAACTTCTGATCTGATCTAGAAGGAAATAGACCAATCTTTATGCCAACAATAAGTGGGACAACAAATAATTAAAGGTTTTGGCTGCATTGGTTTAGGAGGAGTTTGTTGGACCAAAAGAACCAATGAGCCAAGATAAGGGAAAACCTCTAAGTCCCACATGTCATTACAACAACTGCTGAAGACTCCCATCAGCTGTTCTGATAAAGTCTGAAGAATCAAAGTCTGAAGATCAAAGATCTGAAGAACAATAGCTGAAGAATCTAAAGTGCTGAAGACAAGTACTGAAGTCTGAAGTACTGAAACATACAAGTACTGAAGACTTCAAGTACTGAAGACAAGTGCTGAAGATCAAAGTTGAAGAACTAAAGAACTGAAGATCATCTACTGACGCACAAAGTCTGAAGACAAAGACTGAAGATAACAGCTGATGACATCTACTGAAGTCATCAGCTGATACATCATCTGAAGCCCAAGTCTGAAGAACCAAGTGCTGAAGATTCAGAATTTGTCACAACAGCTGAAGAAGTCTTCTTCATTTGTTATGATGGTTTTTCATTTCAGTAGTTTTATATTTAGTTTCAGTAGTTTGTACAACAGCTGAAGAGCTTGTTCTTCAGCTATTATAGTTCAGTAGTTATAAACGACTGAAGAGTTTGTTCTTCAGTCGTTGTAGGTTTTTCAGTAGTTTCCTTTTCAGTACTTGTAATAGGTAGAACACTTTTGTTAGAAGATGTCAGCTGTTGACATCTTCAGTAGTTTTATGTTCTATCAGTTGTAAGTTTAATAATCGGTTGATGTCACTGTCAAGTGACATCATCACCCATCCTTTTGCCGCCTATAAAAGGATGGTGAACCATGCTGTATTAGGTGCCGAAACGTGTTGAGTAATAGAAAATCTTCTTTTTCGCAGAACTTTTCTCTCTCTCTATGTTTGTACTTTTACATGCAAAATATTTTGTGTTCTTGCTTTAAGTGCTAATTTCGTGCTAAATCCTCTGCAAAAACAATCTGATTGATCAAACTAGAGGCTGAGATCCTGTCAAAAATGATAGAACACAAGAATAAAGAGTTTGGGATTTTTAAAAGAATTAACTGATTAAAATGCAAAATTCGAAGTATAAGTCTGAGAAGTCTAAGCAACATAAAAGCAAAAATGATAGTAAAACTAGCTACTACTAAGGTAACACAGAGAAAGTAGACCTAGAGGTTGCTAGATCACTAGATGATGTGTCGATAGATTCAACACAATAGATAAGTAGACTTCATTGGTGAGTTCAAGATCAAACTAAGTTGTTTAACAAGCTGTGGGTTATCATCTTATCCCTGGTAAACACAATCAATGAAGTTCCAATAAGGGGTGACGAGCAAAATTAACGCCACTAATGTGTGCGGATGACAATAAAAATGAGCAAAGCACATAAAAATGAAAAAAGCAATCAATTTAATAACCTATGTTGTTGGCCCGATCTGTGTAAAAAGAATAAAATTGCTCAAACAAGAAGATAGGTTGTGTGCCTCTCTGTTGTGCAGTAGCACTGACCTGAGGATAAGCATAACCTAAATATTCTAGAATTCATTATTGTTTGCGCCTCTTTGCTGTGCGATGGCACTGACCTGAAGCTTTGCATCTCTTTGAAAGCTCTTAGAATAGTTGCTTCTTGTCAAAATGCCCGTAGAACGCTCAAAAATCTCCTGAGGAATGTTGATTACCATATAACTATGAGATTCATAAACGCTTGTTGAAATAATTAAACCTTAAATCATCACCAATGTATGTCAAAAATCTGTGTATGGATTTAAGAGGACAAGTATACTGACAATCATCGTGAGCTGTAATTCTTGAAAGTCCAAATCAATATGGGTATCTTACAGCACTAGTATGATTTCCTAAACTTGCTAATGACTCTCGATGAAAAAAAGAATCTAGCATCAAAAGTCTTTGATAGAATGTCCCAAACGATTTGATAAACCTGTATGATTCCATAATGAATCGTTCCAGTTATGATCAATGTAAGTTGATGCTATACTGTCTAGAAAGGAAAACCTGGTAGATATAATAACCTGCTCTCAATTGGTTAAGTTCTTTCATTAGGTTCATGAGGAGTTAGAGGCGGACATGTTCCCATGCAGTATGTAAATCACAAATAAGCTGTTAGGGCTCTTTGAATAAAAGTTGTGGCCAAGCCAATGATGCTTAGCTAGTCCTTTATCTTAGGATTTCAACCTCGCACAAAATTACAAAAATAAGTTTTAATTTTGTCTTTTAGTTCTTGACTGGGTTTGAGAATGATATTCTCTGTTGATGTGAATCAACGAGGGTCGAATATGCTGATTGAGTCAATGATTGAAAGGCGGAATCAGACAATCAATGATCATAAAACACTGGATATACTCATAAATGCATTCTTGTATTGATTAGATGAACTGTTACAGAGTAAATGCTAGGGTTTTGCAAGCTACAGTAACAAGACAACTAACATGTGAGAAAACAAAGTATATTCTGATTGTCTATTCTCAAAAGTTATGTAAATAGTCACACAAAAGTTACCTCACATACGAGGATTCTATTCTATTTATAGGCTGACTTGCAGCTTGTACAAAAAGACTAAACGACCCTTAGTCTAATTCTTCATCAGCATTTGTTCTTTGTCATCCGCATTGACTAATGCGGATGAGTAACTCTTCAGCAGCATTGGTCTTCTATCAGCCGTATTAGTGTTTGGTCATCAACATTAGTTAATGCGGATGAACAAACACTTAGCCGCATTTGTTGCTGGTCATCCGCATTAGTTCATGCGGATGAACAAATGCCTTTTCTTCCTTTCATCAGTTTTCCGCATTTGTTAATGCGGATGAACAAATACTTATCAGCATTTGTTCTTGCTCATCTGCATTGACAAATGCGGATAGCCGACACTTGTTCTTTTTCTTCTTATGCAGAAACTTCTGTATCCGCATTTTTCTTGGACTTGGGGAGATTTCCAGCAGAACAACCATTCACCTCTTGAATTGGCATGTATGATCCTTCTAGGGTCCAACAATACTCCCCCTAAGGATTATACAGCCTAAGTATTTCAAGGGTTTGAGGGTGGATCAGGTTATGAAGATTCTGCTGGGTCTTGTGCAGTAGGAGGAGATGAAACTGGAGTTGGGTCTCTGTAGGAAGGATCCAGTATGGCCTTGATCATATTAGAGAACTGTCTTGCTTCATCCAGCTTCTCTCTGCTTAGTACATGGATCTTCATTTGGCTCATAGTATGGATGGCTTCAATGGGCAGCTTCTTCAATGAGACAGGCTCCTAGAACGACACAGTTGACAGCCCATCTCTGTGAATCAATAAAGATCCATCAGCATCAACCTCTAACTTCACAATGTTACCAAACTGCAAAGGAGTCTTTTTCTTCCTTCTTTGCTCTTTCTTCTTGATGATCCTGTCATATGCCATCTTCAGGAGTTTGATGTACTAGAGAAAGAAGTACATATCAGCTTCACCAAGTTTATTTTTAATCTCCCTAAAGTGCCTTGTATATATGTAGTGGATGTATGATTCATCTAGCAGTCTCACTTCATATCCACTGAACAGTCGAATTTCAGCTCCTTCTTTTCCTCCCCACTTCCTTTCAATCACCAACTCATAAGTTTTCTCATCATAATAAACATTTGAGATTGGCACAGATTTGTGAGTACCAGCGACCATCTTCCTCTTCAATGATTCAGTGGGCTTTACCCTACCTTCAGGGAATACCACTTCTTCAGCTGGTTTTCTTTTCTTTTTCTCAAGGGGATTGACAAAAGATCTATCCTTTCTCATGCAGATAGCCTTCAATGATTTGAAGTTGTCAGTTCTCTTGAACATCCTCAGAATGTCCTCAAACTCATATCCCTTGAACATAGCTCCATGATTTATTAATCTTAAATTGGCTAGTTCCTTGAGATCATGGATCATTAGAGAATTCACAAGAGCAGAGTACTCTGTGAAAAATTGTACTAATCCTGATATTCTCTTCACCATGAACATATTCCAATCACTATCATACTTCCAGGGAATAATCTTCTGATCTGTCTTGCCTTTTGGAGTAGACACACCCTTTATCATTTCGGCAGGTGTGAGTCCTTCATGTAGTTCCAGTTGTGAAGGCTTAGCAAACCACTCTGGGTATCTGTGGAGAATGGGTGCCAGGGAATCATGATCTCCCTGAGTGAGGCTCATTTCTTGTGCTGAAACTCTTGTTCTTGGTTGGGTTCTAATGATCTCCTCCTCCATTTTCTTCAACCTGTCTTTTTTTTTCAAGAATCATCCTAAGGATAGCAGCCCTTAGGGAATTTGTTTTCATATTCCCCAATTTTCTTTTGGTGAATCCTTGAGCAGACAGATAATCCTTCATCTCCTTATCTAACATGCTGTAGGGATCAGGGTACATAGGTTGAGAAGGAGTAGCAGGATTGGCTTTTGTTGCCTTGACTTTAGAAGCTTTGGGAGATAGAGTTTTCTCATACTCTGTTTCAAAGGTAGGATCTAGCAGCTTGTTTATCTTGTCTTCTTCTGCTAGCATCCCTTCATACGTCATCCCAAAGAATTCATCAGGGTCATAACCATGATCAATTAGAAATACAGCCTTTTTCATCAAATCATCAGACTTGGCCGTTTCAATCTTTTAAGAAACATAAGGTTCTTCATTCACATGGATTTTACTGATCACTGGCTTATCAACCATGAATCCACCTGGAATTTCACCTTCTTCTAAATCAATTACATCAGCCTTCTTTTTCAATAAGGCTTCTGCTTGTTCATGTTCATGTTCTTCCAAGAATCCAGCATTAGCTGCTAGACTCCTTGGGTCATCTTTCTGCTTCTTTTTCAATGGTTCATAATCTACCATTGGTCTCCTTCCTTTAGCCTCTGCATCAAGATAGCTCCTTCTTCTGGCATATGTTTGCACGCTTGGGCCAGAAGAGGGTTCAGGCATTTCATCCTCTTGTGAAGCTTCTTCAGTTTGTTCCTTTTCAGAAATATCTACAGATGCAGCAGCCTGTTCTTCTTCTTGTATTTGCTGTTCACATAGCTTTCTGATCATTTCTTTTTGTTCATCAGAAAGTGACACAGCAGGGACTATTTGCATACTCAACTCCTTATCAATTGGCACTGGAGATTGAGGTATGACAACAAAAGGCTCAGTATCTGTACTTTGATTCACAATGAAGTCCCAGAATTCATCATCAATGATATATTCTTCAGCAGAGAACATATCTAAGTCTTTCATCATGTCACTGAACTCTTTTTCTTCAGTGTGGACTTCTTCAGGATGACTTGTATACATAATCATCTCCATGCTAGATGATGTGTGCTTTGATCCACTCGGTTCTCCCTCTTTTTCAGCCTTAGTAGGGGAATCATCACCACTGTCTTCAGATGATTCTTTGTCATCCTCCCTTTTCCTCTTTTCATTCATTTCATCACCTTCATCATCATTATCTTTCTCTGCCTCCTGCTTTAGTTTGACAAGCATTTCCAGCTCAGAGACTCTCTTTTTAAGAGCTTCCACTTGCCTATCAAGGTCACGGATAGTGGTAGACTGTTCTTCAATAACTTCTTCTTGATCTTCCATTACTATTGTTTGTAGGTTCAAGGTTTCCACATGACCACTGATTTCTTCTCTTGAGTGTTGAAGAGCAGCTTTCAACATCTCAATCTCTTTGTTCTTCTCCTTCTTCTCACTCTCATCTTTTTCTTTCAAATCTTTTAGTTCTTTCTCCTTTTCATTCAATTCCACCAACCTGTCCTGCAGCAAAACTGATCTGTTTCTTTGCATCTTTTCAATCCTTGCAATCTTATGAAGCAAGTTGGAAATCATCTCATCTTTCTTATCAGGCTTGTTCGCTCCAGATTCAGCTTTACTTTCTGAAGGAGCAGCCTCTGATGCAATTTGCCTTACAGGCATCCTGGTGGGATGATCCTCCTTATCAGATGATGATTTGATTTCTCAGAAGAGATGGTAAAGTCACCAAACTCTTGAGGCTCAGCTGAAGTTGGTGATGGAACATGTGTATGGTGAATGGGAGATTGGATAGGGTGAAGGAGTGGTGAGTGTATAGGAAAGATGTAGGGTGAGATGATGAGTTGTGGATGTGAAGACGGACTTGGTGATCTTTAGGGTGATGGTAATGGTGAAGGCATAGATGGTGATACTACATCAGCTTCATGCACAGAAGGTCCAGTGTAAAGATCACCACCTACATCAACATGTGGTGACACTGACCTCTGTCTATCCTCAGAACTTGCAGCTTGTTCTTCTTCATGAACAGGCTCATCATCAGGAGCCTCTAATTCTTGTACTCCTCCTCGATTGATCTGTTGCTGCATCCATGTCAACAGAGGGAAGAAAGTACCACTGTAGAAGTTCCTAGGATCTCTTTTTGTGATGTACCTGTAGGACTTGGCATTATAGTGAGGAATGTCCATCACTGGTCCTATGGGTGCAAGATTAGGAAATGCTTCATTGATGAAGCACTGTATAAATCTGGGGTACATCAAAAACATGTGCCTCCTACCCTCTTGGATGTTTGAGACTAATCCATTGAAGACATATATAGACATGTTGAATGGACGATTGGTGCATAGAGCACAGATAGCAGATGAGGTTGTCACTGGGATATCATTCCATCCAGTCTTCCTCTTAGATAAGCAATGTTGATACATGTGTATAAAGAATCTCCATTGCAGATCTACCAACCCTTTCATAATCTGCTTCCCTTCATATCCACCCTCATATCCAATATTGGTAAAGAAGGTCATGATCTCATCATCTTCAAGTTCTATAGGGGCATCAGCATCATCTCCAAACTGTAGACACTGTCTCACAGTTTGCTCAATGATTGCTAGGGAATGATCATCAGTGATTCTTCCAGTCAGTGTTCTCACACCATCAACTTCAACCACTTCAGCTGTTCCCCAAAATGACCTAATGAAGGTCTCATAGATGATGGGTCTCACTGTCATAGCATAAGCCACCCTTGCGGTTAGAAGAAATCTGATCGTGTCCCTTAATCCTTCAGCCTCAGTTACATCAGGGTCAAGAAAACCAATGACATTATGGAGCTTGCTCCATGTGAGGTTTGCCATTGTACACTGCATTCAACGCATAAGTATTAGAATGATGAATAATATATATCAACAAAGAGTTTATCATAAATCAGACTAATTTGATCACATTTTGACTTTTCTTGGTCAAAATTGAGTGTTCATGTATACTGTTTCATATACATTTGATCTAATCTGATTTAGTCATTCATGTTCATTTTGATGAGTTATTCCTGATTGCGTTGAGTATTCTTTCTCACTTTCAACTCATTTTAACCATTGTGACGTCTTTTGATTCCAACATTTTAGTATTTACGTGCCCTGTTCCTACGACAAACTGAACTTGTGAAAATTCTTAGTTTGTTGAGTTTTACTTGATTAGCATGTGTCTTTCTGTTGAAATCGACAATGGTTCATGAACACTTGTTTGATTTGCATGATTCTTTCTTGACCTAGTTTGCTAAGTTCATGTTTTCAATGAATGTCCGACAGTTAGGGTTATGAACATTTTAGATTCTCACCTATTCCTTGATAATACTATTGTAGTGAATCGAAGATGAGTGAATGATGATGAATCGAACTTAGAACATAGGTTTAGAACATGAAGAAGATGATGAAGATGAACAGTAACTTTAGTGGCGCTCGTCTCACTTATTAAGTCTCACAATTTTGAAAAGTATTAAATGACCTTTTGATTTTTGTTTATATAGTCAACTTAATATGGATTTCAAATTTTGATAAGTTTGAAAACAAATGCGCTCAAATTTTAAAATTACTGTAGCAAATGCGGTTGAAGAAATTTTCATCAGCTTTTGTGTACTATAGCAAATGCGGATGAACAAAAACTTGTCAGCATTTGTTCACTGTAGCAAATGCGGATGAACAAAAACTTGCCAGCAGTTGTTCACTGTAGCAAATGCGGATGAACAAAAACTTGTCAGCATTTGTTCACCGTAGCAAATGCGGATGAACAAAAACATGTCAGCATTTGTTCACTGTAGCAAATGCGGATGAACAAAAACTTCAACTTTCATCAAATGCGGTAGAGTAAACTCTGTTCGCATTTCTTCAACTTGTCCTAAATGACACAAGAACATGAGCACTTATTCCTTTTATAATGACACAAGCTTACACTCAAGTTTAAGTATTGATTTCATCTTTTCAAAAGAAATACGGATGAACAAAAGTTTTGTCCGCATTTAGTTTTTCATACTTGAAACTTGTGGCGAGGCTAATGCGGTAGAGTAATGTTGTCCGCATTAGTTCTTCACTTGTGTTTCAGTTCACAAAACCAATACTCGCATTGGTTGAATGCTTGGGTTACCTTCACCCGTATTAACCAATACTCTTACCTGCATTAAGCTTCAAACTTAATGTTTTTGCTTCGGTTGGTTTTGGATGAATTTTGTCTGAAACTTTATGAAGCAATGTCTTTGCCTTTATGAAGACGTGTCAGTTGCTTGATTCTTATGAATTTTGACTGATTTTGGAATATCAATTCTTGCTTGGATTGAGTTGTTCATCTGTGGTGAATCAAGTATCCCATTGTTGACTGACCTTGGACTTTTGTGCATCAAAATGTCTGCAAGAACTGACATACTATGGTATAACTTCTGCAACAACACAGACAGATTTTCTGATTTTGCAACTTGTTTTTTGGTTTTTCTAATTTTTAAGAAAGGAAACACCTGTACAACAATGATCAAAATTTTAAATTACTCCCCCTAAAGTTTATATCCATACTGCATAGAAACTTTTAAGGATTTGTAAATTTTGAAAAGAAAATCTTTTTGTGATTTATGATTTCTTCACTGTACAAGAAGTTAAGTTATACCTTTATTTGGGATCATATCAATCTTACCTTTCACAAGTGCAAGCAATTGTTAGTAAAACAGACATGGTCATGAACATATTGATTGTAGGTATGTTTGTCCTCTTAAACTCATACTTGGTTAATCTTCTGATGCAAATGATCTTATCATGTTTTGGGTTGATTGGGTATTCAACATGTACCTCACACTCAAAGGCATGGCAAGGTCAACCATCTGCATGCAATGTATGGTAGAACTTTCAACATTTTACATGACCAGGATATTTATAATTATAAATCTCATATTACTTGATCCTCATTGGGATTCTTTTATTTTTGATCCTTTTAACACTTTTGATCCACATTGGGATTCTTTTATTTCTGATCCTTTTAACACTTTTGATCCACATTGGGATTCTTTTAACTTCACTTTGAAAGGTGATCTCTTAGGATTCATTTGTTTTATTCATTTTGAATGATTTTTATTCTATTTGTTTCATCCAAGTTGGATGTGTTCCATATTGGGAATCTTGATGGATCTTGACATCAGCACTATGTGCTTGTTTCTCCAGGTCTTTGCTAAGCAAAAGAAAGGAGGAACTGATGTGACTAAACGAGATTCATAAGTCATCATTACCTGGGGTGTTTTGGTTTCTACACACACACACATTTGGACAAGTCAAAACTTACACATACTATGAGATGACAGCATCACAGTTGAATATAAGCTTTAATTTATCACTGCATGTGGTTTCTTTTCCATGTTGAGCCTACCAACATATCAGATAAGTCATGTCAGTCATTTAAGTTTTATAAATTAGCACAGTGAATGATATAACGACTGTAATTATATCATTTCCCGTAGATAAACTACACACTTCTTCTTTTGATTTCTTTTTGATATTTTTTTGAAATATTTGAATGTTTTGCTTGTTTTCTTTTTACTCAAGATTAATCATGCCAATTGATTGAACTAAGAATTCAAATCTGATTGGATCAAATGCCTTAGTGAATAAGTCATCTAATTGATTATCAGTGTGAACTTGTATCAATTTGATTAATCCTTTTTCAGCACAATCTCTCAAAAAGTGATATCGAATTTCAATATGTTTTGTTTTTTAGTGTTGAACTGGATTATTAGTAATAAAAACTGCTGCTGTGTTGTCAATATAAATTGGAGTATGCAGAAAGTTATAACCATAATCAAGCATCTGCTTTTGAATCCAGAAAACTTGAGAACAGCATGCAGATGCTGCAATGTACTCAGCTTCTGTTGTTGAGACAGAAACACTGGTTTGCTTCTTGCACTGCCAAGATACAAGTCTAGGACCAAGAAATTGACAACCGCCAGATGTGGATTTTCTGTTAAAGTTACATCCTCCATAATCACTGTTAGTGTATGCATAGAGATTGAAATCTCCTTCCTTTGGATACCATAGTCCAAGAGCAGGTTTGCCCTGAAGATATCTGAATATCCTCTTGACTGCATTGACATGAGATTCCTTGGGATCTGCTTGATATCTGGCACACACACAAACACCAAACATAATGTCAGGCCTACTAGCTGTTAGATACATGAGTGAACCTATCATGGAACGATAGTGTGTCTGATCCACTAATTTGCCTTCAGGATCAGGTCCAACCTTCACTTTAGTATCGACAGGAGTTCTGATGAACTGACAGTCAGCAAACTTGAATTTTTTCAGCATTGATTCCATATATTTTGATTGATTGATGAAGATTCCATCTACTGTTTGTTGGACTTGTACTCCCAGAAAGAAAGTGATTTCTCCCATTGCACTCATTTGAAATTTTGAATGCATGAGATTCTCAAAGTCTTTGCATAGAGTCTTGTTTGTTGAGCCAAAAATGATGTCATCCACATATATCTGTACAAGCAACATATTCTTTTCTTTTCTTTTTCTGAAGAGAGTCTGATCAATCTTTCATCTCTCATAGCCATTATCAAGAAGAAATGATGAAAGAGTCTCGTACCACTTTCTTGGTGCTTGATGAAGACCATACAAGGCTTTGTCTAGCTTGTAAACCCTGTGAGGAAAATCTGGGTCTTCAAATCCAGGTGGTTGACTCACATAGACTTCTTCAGCAATCTTTCCATACCGAAAAGCACATTTCACATCCATTTGATAAACAGTAAAGTTCATGGATGCTGAATATGCAAGAAAGATTCTTATGGCTTCTAGTCTAGCTACAGGGGGAAATACTTCATCATAGTCAATTCCTTCTTCTTGAGTTTATCCCTGAGATATTAGTCTTGCTTTGTTTCTAATGACAATTCCCCTGTCATCAGTTTTGTTTCTGTATAGCCACCTGGTACCGATAGGGTATTGTCCATCAGGAAGATCTACCAGCTGCCATACTTCTTGTTTCTTGAATTATAGCAACTCTTCCTGCATTGCTTCAATCCAACTGTTGTCTTGAAGAGCCTCTTTGATATTTTTGGTACTGTTTGACATAGAAAGCATGAGAACAAGCAGATGTCGGCTATGCTTGACTTGCTCCTGGTTACCCGTTCAGTTAGGTCACCAATGATGTTGTCAACTGGATGATCTTTATGTATTCTTACGGTTGGAATTGAGTCACCAGCAACAGTTACATCAAGATTGGAGACATTCAGTTCATCATGGTGAGAGGCAATATCTTCTTGTACTATTGGGGAGCTATGAAAGTAATCAAAATTTGTTTCAAGTCCTACTTCAATGTCAGCAGATATTTGAGTACTCCCATCATTTGAATTTCTTTCAATGTCAACTGGAGGGGTGACATGAGGTTGAGTTCTAGCTTCATCTTGGTTTCTAGCTTCAATAGATGGCATCTCATATGGCAAGGGCATTGTACTGGGACCATCCTCAATCGATGCACTTTGATGTTGAACAGTATGTCTGACAGGATCAGCTTGTAATGGTACTTCTTCATCAAGTTGCTCAGTAGAAGTTGGAGGAATCATTGGAAAGTCTCTCCTTCTTTCTACTAATGATGAAGGTGTTGTTGATTGTAGGTTTCCTACATCAGACATGTGAAATTGATCAAAAGATTTAGTAAATGAGTCAATATCAAACAACCAATCAGGACCATTAGTAGATTTAGGAAAAGAATGTTCCTTGAATTGAACATTTGTTGTTTCATCTATGATGTTTAATCTAGGATTAAACACTCTGTAAGCCTTTGAAACAGAAGAATAGCCTACAAAGAATCCTTCATCAGACTTGGATGAAAACTTTCCCAAATGGTCGCGGGTGTTTAATATTGAGACAGGACAACCAAATGACTTGAAAAATCCAATGAATGGTTTTCTTTGAAACATGAGTTCATAAGGTGTCTTATTACTTTCTTTGATAATCAGAGTTCTATTTTGTACAAAGCATGATGTGTTAACTGCTTCTGCCCAAAAGGTGATTGGCAGTTTAGCATCTGCTAGCATAGTACGTGCTGCTTCAATTAGTGTTCTGTTTCTTCTTTCAGCTACTCCATTTTGTTGAGGAGTTCTATCTGCACTAAATTGATGAGCTATGCCTTTGGTTGTACAAAAAGAACTCATATCTTCATTTTTAAATTCTGTCCCATTATCACTCCTGATTGTTTTGACTTTAAGGTCAATTTGGTTTTCAGCTTTAGTGATGAAATCTTTTATTAATTGGGACGCCTCATTTTTATGAAGTAAGAAGAAGACCCATGTGAATCTAGAAAAGTCATCTATGATCACCAAATAGTATTGCTTCTTTCCTATACTCATAACATGAGTTGGACCAAAAAGATCCATATGAAATAGTTTTAGTGGAGAATTGTTGGTGTTCATCAACTTTGGCTTGTGAGACGATTTGTGTTGTTTTCCTTTGAGACATGCTGAACAGTGGTCAAGGAAGTGGAATTCTTTTTGAGGTAAACCAATAACATGATTTCCCTTGACCAGTCTGTTCATGTTTTTGAAAATTGTGTGTCCCAATCGTCTGTGCCAAAGTTGTGATTCATCAAAAGATGCTTTTGATAGAAGACATGTTTCTTCTTTTGGTGATGCAGAGTTAAGGTTAATGACATAGGTGTTATTCTTTCTTGCTGTTTTCAAGACAACCGATTCTTCAGGAATTTGAAATTCTAGTCTCAGAATATAGCAATGAGTGTCAGTGAAGTGAATGGAATACTTCTTGTCACAGATCTAAGACACGCTGAGAAGGTTGAAGTTAAGTTGTTCGCAGTAGTTCACTCTGTCAAAGCTCAGCATTCCACTTGTCACTGATCCTTCATCTATAATTCTACCACCTTATGAATCTCCTCCAAATGCCACAGTAGTTCCCTGAATGTGGTTAAAATCATGAAGGAGGGAACGATCTCCAGTCATGTGTCGGGAGCATCCACTGTCCACATACCATAAACTGTTGGACCTGTATGAATGACCCTACAAGCACAGAAAGAACTAATTAGACTGTGAAACCCAAGCCATGATGGTCTTGGGCTTACCGTTTCTATCCATGATAGTAACCTGTTGGTATTTTCCTCTAAACTGGGGCTTTGATGATGGAGTTATTCTTGATTTGTTTCTGAAAGAAGAATGGTTTATTACTTCAACTGAAGAGTCAGATAAGTATTCAAACCTTTGATCCCTGTTCCTTTTCAGAAAGTTGATTCGTTTTTTATTATCAAACTTTGTTTTAGAGTTATAAAAATCATTGGTTTGTTTAACTGCTTGATTTTTATTTCTTTTGATTCTGTTTGAAGTTCTCATGTTTTTCACGTCATCATCTGATTTTGAAAGTCTGTGTTGATAATGACCATTGATCTTAGGTTTCTCAGACATGGTTGGAGAGATAGGTTTCTTTTGAGGTACTCTCAATCCCTTTTGTTTAAAGAAACAATCAGATGTATTGTGATTTGTCATGTTATAGACAGAACAGTATTTGTTGAAATAACAGTTCTTGGTGGAGTGGTTGTTCATATCACAGATTGAACAGTATTGACTGTAAAAGCATTTATCTGTTCTATGATTAGACCTCTCACAAACTTCACAATACATGTGTTTGTTTCTGGCTACTGATCCTGGTATTGTGGAGTTTGTAGCTTTGGTAGATTTGGAGTTAGATCAATTCCTTGGTTTTGATGAGACACATGATCAGCCTTGTTGGTAGTTTGTTTCTCAACACTACTGTCTTTGTTTTTCTGAGGCTGTTCATGCTTTCTTGATCTTTTCCTAATCTCCTTATCAAATTGATTCACATGCTCTTTATTGAAAGTATCAAAGCCAACCCCTTGCTTTGATTTTGATGTTTGAGGGTCAGAGTTAGTTTTTGTTTTTGTGACCTGAGTGACTTTTCTTTTGATTGATGGTGAATCAGTGTCTGTTTTGCTTGAATTTTTAGGAGAGTTTATCTCACTATCAGATCTACTTTCTGTAGGTAGATTCACCTTTTTAGCTTTTATTTTCTTTTCCTTGGAAATTGCAGGGATGAATTTTACAAAAGGAACAATAGCCTTGATTGGGCTATCTCTTTTGATCACACCCACTGTCTTGTCTGAACACTCCTTGATTTTAATTGGGTGACCTAACTTAATTTTGTCCTCATTTGTTTCAATGTAAACACTGGGTTTATTTTGAGGATTAGTGATTTGTTTTACTATTGTTTTGGGTTCAATAGTGTTAGGTCTATTTTCTTGGGTGAGTGTGACAGAATCAGGCATGATAGTGTAGTTATCATTGTATGGTGGTGGATAAGAGTTATATCCAATACCAGACATGTCTTTCGGATCCTTTTGTGAATCAAGCATCCCTTTCAGCTTTACTGATGACTGTTGAAACTTTTCAAGTTTCAACTCAGTAAGATTTTGTTCAGCTTTAGATTGAGCTAATTTTTCAGTCAGTAGCTCATTCTCAGCTGCAAGAGTGTACTTTTCACCATGCAATTTCTCAATGTCAGAGATGAGGGATTTAATTTTGATTTCAAAACCTTTTATTTCTCTTTTAAGCATCTCTGATTTAACCTTTTCTTCTTTAATTTTATCAGCCAATTTATGATTATGCTCTCTATATCCTTGTAGTTCATGTATGCATTTATCATTACAGAGGTTAGATTTTACCTCAGTAGGCATGGGGGAAGGTCCATCATTGATGTGAGCCATGAGTGCATGATTTTGAAATTGAGGCTTTACTTCCTCTGCATACATGCTCCAGTCACATACTCCATCCTGCCTGATAACAAGAGCATTGGCTGATGACTGATTGCTTCCATGAGCTTGATTGGTCAATTGGGGTTGAGTCTGATGTGATTGTTGATATTGATGAAGCTGTTGTTGATGATTGTTAGGGTGAAAGCTTGAAGATGGTTGTGACGATGACTGGCTCTGAGAAGGCCTTTGAGCATTGTAGTTTCTTTTGGGAGCATTACATTCTCTAGAGAAGTGACCAGTCATGCCACAATTGAAGCATTTCACCTTTGATTTGTCATATCCAAGCTTCGTGTTTTCATTGAGGTGAAGCTTTTTCCCTTTTCTGAAAAACTTCTTTGCCCTCATAGCAATCATGGTCATTTGCCATTGCAAGTCCATTTCCTCCAAATCATCTGGATCCATTTCTTCCAGATCTTCTTGGATCAGATGTGCAGATGTAAGTCTTCCACCCAAATAGGCTTCAAAGCTGGCAACAAATGCATTGTAAGTTGCCTTTTGTTCTTCAGATCTTGAATCATCAGGAGTAGTGGTTGTAGAGAATCCTGATGCTTGAGTTGTTGAAGTTGATGGGGAAGATGTTGATGGTCTGTTAGACGGTAGGGCTGTGGTGAATCCAGTAGATTTAGCTTGATCTCTTGAGGAAATGAAATCATCCTCCTCAGTAATGAAGGAATTTTCCACAGAGTGATTATCTATGGGAAACTTGTATGCTTCAACTACTCTAGGTCCTCCCAGATTTCTGCTTCTTTCATCCAGTTCCAAGGCTTCTATTTTTGCTATCATAATATCCAAGGTGGTGCTTTCCAAATCAAGAGTATTTTTCAGCATGGTTACATTTTGTTTCCAATTTTCAGGAAGACTATGTAACATTTTCTTGTTTTAGTCCTTGGACTTGTAAGTTACACTCATAATCTCTAAATCATTTACCAGTTGCACAAACCTATGTAACTGTTTAGAGATGGACTCCCCTTTGGAGTGATGGAATGTCTCATACTGGTTCACAAGCTTGTCTTTGTTGATTTCAGCCACTTCACTGCTTCCTTCACACATGATTTGCAGTGCATCCCATACAGCTTTTGCAGTACCATATTTTTCCAATCTTTTGAGCACATCCATTTTAAGTTCTTGAGTAAGTATGGAGTAGGTTTTGAGATAAATCTTGATCTTCTTGTAATCATCATCATGAAGAGTGAGATCTTCAATAGGGATTCTTGAAGTCTTGTACATTGCAGCTTGATCTGCAGATAGAGTGACTGGAATGTGTGCGCCTTTGCATATTGAGACCCAATAATCAGGATCAGGACCTGTAATATAGTTCATGAATCTGATTTTCCATTATTTAAATTCAGATTTATGTTTGAGCATGGGTGGTTTTGAGGCATGCCCAAGTTTAGAATAATTATATGAATCCATAGTTGACGATTTGTTTTTAACTTGTTTAGATCTGGATTTAATTGATTTTATTGTTAATTAGTCCAAATATTTCAACTAGTCCAAACTTAGTCCTGTAACAATGGATCTGCTGAAAATATGTCAATTTCAGCCTTTGATTTTCTGTTCTTGGTGACTGTGCAACCTGTGCTGTTTATTTGAAGATGAGTTCTTCGGGTGAACAGTAACATTTGAATATATCAGTGAGTATTTGGTAGGAATACTGAGAAGAGATGTTTGAAACCTCTAAACAGCAACTCAATCACCAGATCAATCGGGTTAAACCTAGATCTGAGCAGATCTGAGTAATAACCGAGAGCCAGGGCTCTGATACCAATTGACTGGGTTTGAGAATGATATTCTCTGTTGATGTGAATCAACGAGGATCTGGTATGTTGATAGTTGATGTTCCCGACACATGACAGGAAATTTTTCCCTCCTTCGGATTTTAAAAGCAAACATGGAGGAATGTAGCTTATGGAGCTGATAAGACGGGTGGAAAGATAACTGGTGAAGGAACAATATCAAATGGGTTGATCAGCTTTGAAAATTTCAACCACTGCTCCAACCTTCAGTTCAATCTTCTTAGTTTTCAAATACCTGAAGATTGTATCCTTTTAAAAACTCCACATCATAACAATACATACATTGTTGATAAGAACTCTATTTTAACATCAACCCCTGAAACATGTTTACTATCAAAGGCATCAGAAGATGTTTTACAATTATATCACAGATGTTTAGGATACCCTAACTATAACATAATGAATCAACTTGTAAAAGGTGACTTAGTTAAGGTTTACCACAAAAAGAATTCTTCTATACATACCACTACACTACATGTCTGAAAGGCAAACAACATAGAGTGTCTCATAAGTCTAAATTGGTAAACTCTAATAACACACCACTCAAATCTCTTCACGTGGACCTTTTCGGCCCAACAAACATCCTAAGCATAGGAAAGAAGCAATACTATCTTGTCATAGTAGATGATTACTCAAGATTCACATGGGTTTTCTTTCTACTACACAAGTCAGAAACATCAGAAATTATCAAAACATTTATCACTAAGATTAAGAATCAATTAGATCTTAAAGCAAAATCTTTAAGAAGTGATAATGGAACTGAATTCAAAAAATGACTCTATTTCTTCTTTTTGTACATACAAAGCACTCAGTCAACAATTCAGTGCAGCAAGAACTCCTCAGCAAAATGGAGTAGCGCATAGAGGAATAGAACATTAATAGAAGAAGTCAGATCTATGCTCGTTGACTCTCTATCGCCCATATCTTTTTAGGCTGAAGCAATCAACATAGCTTGTTACATTCAAACAGAACATTAATAATCAAAGAACATTCCAAAACTCCATATGAATTAATGTTTAAAAGAAAAACATTCATTTTATTTCTTAAAGCATTTCGATGTTCTGTTTTAATATTAAACACCAGAGAACAATTATCTAAATTTGATCCAGCAGATGAAGGATTTTTTGTAGGATATTCTGGAAGCTCAAAAGCTTACAGAGTATACAATCCAAGGCTACATATTATGGAAGAAACAACAGATATTGTTTTCAATGAACACTCTTTCACAAATAAAGTCATTGAATTTGAATGGTTGTTTGATATTGAGTTTCTAACAAATCATTTGACACATCTTATTTCTATGTTTTAGGTACAAAGGAAGATATTGAATATCCAATGGTATCTCCTCCAACAAACATTAATGTTCTATTTACTGTTGATCATCCAAGGAGAACAACCACTTCTCCTTCTAGTACCATAGTTACACCTCCTCCAGATCAAACAAACACCTCAAAAGGAACATCAATAACCACACCATTTTCTTCAATACCTATGAACACTCAACCCCAACCAACAAACCAAACAAATTCACACAAAACAAACCTAGTTGAAGAAGATGATAATTATCATTCATTACCAGACACACATCATGAAGATGAAATCTTTGATTTATTTCATGATTCTCCATAAGCATTCAATGAATCCACACAACCAGATAATCCCACAACCTTAAATACCCTTGCCCATCTATTAACACCAGATCAAACAATCACCAATCTTGATTCAACAATCCATGTTAATAAAATTGAAACAACCAGAGTACATAGAGATCACCCCTTAGAAAACATCATAGGTGATCCCAATACCAGATTGACAAGAAGTCAATTAAACACAATAAACGTTTGCTTGTATTCCTGTTTCTTATCCCTAACTGTACCTAAAAACATCATAGAAGTACTTAAAGGCAACAGTTGGATAGAAGCAATACAGGAGGAACTACAGCAATTTAGAAAGCAAGAGGTATGGAAGCTGGTTGATCTACCTGAAGGTCAATATGCCATTGGCATAAGATGTCTATTCAGAAACAAAGTATGTGATAGAGAAATTATCATTAGAAACAAAGGAAGGCTAGTTTAAGCTACACTCAAGAGGAAGACATTTATTATGATGATGTATTTGCTCCAGTAACTAGACTAGAAGCCATCCGAGTGTTCCTTGCATATGCCTTGTCCATAAACTTCACTGTCTTACAAATGGATGTAAAATGTGCATTCCTCTATGGAAAGATAGATTAAGCGGTATACGTTGCTCAACAAACAGGGTTTGAAGATCCATAATTCCCTCATAGAGTTTACAAGTTAGATAAAGCTCTATATGGTCTTCAGAAGCACCTAGGAAGTAGTATGAAACTTTGCCCAAGTTTCTACTACAGAATAGGTACACCTGAGGGAAAATAGTTCAGACATTGTTCTTAAAGAGGGAAGAACAAGACATGTTAGTGGTTTAAGTCTATATGGATGATATCATTTTTGGCTCTACAAACATCCAACTTTGCAGAGAGTTTGAAACTCTTATGCAATACAAGTTCCAAATGAGCTCAATGGGAGAACTTACCTTCTTCTTTGGTCTTCAAGTTCAGCAATCTGCTAAATTAATTTTCATCAATCAAAGCAATTATGTTCATTAGATATTGAATAAATACAATATGTCTGACTATACTTCTAGCAAAACACCAATTGCAACTGGTTTGAAGTTTGGACCAGATACAGAAGGAACATCACTTGATCAGAAGCTTTACAGATCCATGATAGGCTCCCTGATGCACCTAATAGTAAGCAGACCAGACATCATGTATGTAGTTTGCTTATGTGTAAGATACCAGGCAGATCCAAAAGAATCACACATCAATGCAGTAAAGAGAATCCTTAGATACTTAAAGGCCAAGCCAGTACTTGGTTTATGGTATCCCAAATATGGAGACTTCTCTTTATATGCTTACACAGACAATGATTATGGGGGATGCAACAATAACAGAAAATCCACTACTAGAGGTTGTTAGTTTCTTGGATTTAGATTGATCTCCTAATAGTGCAAGAAACAAACCAATGTCTCTGTGTCAACAGCTGAATTAGAATATGTAGCTGCTTTTGCATGCTGTTCTCAAACAATTTGGATTTAAAACCAAATGCTTGATTATGGCATTAATTTTCTTAAAACACCCATACACATTGATAATTCTGCTGCCATGTTTATCACTGACAATCCAGTTCAACATTTAAAAACAAAAACATATAGATATCAGATATCATTTTCTGAGAGATTGCTCAGAAAAAGGTCGGATAAAGTTGATCAATGTCCATACAAACAATCAATTGGCTGACATGTTTACCAAACAATTTGATCTAACAAGATTTGAATTTCTGGTTCAGTCACTTGGTATGATCAACTATGAATCAAACAAGTAATGTTTTTAAAACATTAAGCCTTACAAGTTTGATTTTATCAAAGTCCAAGTTTAAATCAAACAAGCTTCTTTCAAAATCAAGATATCATACAACCAGTCATGTTCTTCAATTAACAAACATTTTGGAATTATACATAACCATTCATGAGAAATGATAGTGCACTAGATTATTTCTTCACTAGAGTGCTTTTCCACTAATAAAGACTGACAATACTTTGTTTGATATGTGGATAGGCTAAGCATGAAACACTGTTAGTCCAGGAGCTCTTGAATCAATCAAACAACAATGAAGATTTGGATCAAACACATAAATATGATGAACAAAGATGAACACCTCAAGAACAACTCAAAACCCCTTGTTTGATTCAAAATGTGATTACCAAAAATCTGAAAATGGAAAACCTAATCACTTGGCTCATTCAAGCTCTATACCCTAATTGCCATACTTTACTATTTATAGTAAATGACAATTTACTAATGACACTTAGGACCCTAAACTATGACAATTAGAAATTACAATTAAAACCCAAAATGTCTAAAAATAAGATTAAATATATCTTGTCGACACAAATATATTTATTAACAATAAACATCCTAGACAAATATATCTTCAACGTCTTGTCTCTAATCTTCGTCCGAACGCGACGTTTGACTTTTCCGTTGACTTTGACCGTTGACGTTGACTTTGTTGACTTTAACTGTGTTGATAATGTTAGACTATCTTTAAGACCCAACAATATTCCCCCTTAGTCTACTATTATCAACGTCTTTCATCGTGATCAGCACCGATAAGTCAACTGAACATGATCTTCAATTTGGTAAGCTTCAGTCTTAATGTTGAGGTCCAACAATATTCCCCCTAGACTGATGCTTTCCAAATTTTGTTGCTGAAGATCTTTATCTCACAAGTTCCCCCTTTTTCTATGTTCCCCCTTGTTGTGTGCATCCTCTCAGTTATAACGAAGACCGCTTTCTTGAATCTCTGAGTGCTTCAGAAGATGTAGGAGGAGGATTCCTAGCTCGGTATCTTCTGTAAATTTGAGGAACAGGTTCTCTGGTCTGGTTCATTGCTCATGTGATGATCGGCCATCACTTGAAGCAAAATCTGCAACACAATCACAAACACATTCTCGACATATCTAATTAGATCATTTCAACAAAACAAATAAACTCGTGTTTATCTATTTATGAAAACAAGCGAAACTGTGTTCGTTTGTGTGTGCAATTTCCCGTGAAATGCATGAAAATGATAAAATTGTAACAGTATAATATGGAAGACTAAAAAAATTTGAAATGAAAATTTATTATATTTTATTATTATATATATATATATTTTTTTTAATTTTAAATAATTTTTTTTTAATTTTTTTTTAATTTTATATATCTATTAATTTTTTTTATAACCGAGAACTGAATCAATCATGAGATCACATCCTCAAAATATACTTAAGCATAAAGATGAAATTAATCATCGACAAGCAATGAGATCATACTGATAACTGAATCCAATCACAGTCTTTGAAGGATTTGAAATTCTCAAACAGATCAATAACGATTGCTGATATGTTTGTCCACTTAAACCCATGCCCTATCTTTTTCAACAAGCAGCAGATGATTCGTTAAGGTTCGATTAAGCACTTTAGAATGCTAGGACCCCATAATCATTTGGCAAAAACCCTCACCCAACCTCAGGATTTCTTGAATTTTGTTATGATCTTTATAGAACAATGCTTGTGCATGAGTGTGTAAGTGATTATCAACAGAATATTGCATTCTGTGATGAATTCATTATTTAGATGATTTGACACAACTTAGATTAAAATGATGAGAGCTCCAGGTCTATACTCACGTATAACAAAGGAGATGACCATTTAATCATGTGCCGATGAGAGCTCCAGGTCAGTACTATCGTACAGCAAAGGAGATCATCACTCCAGGTCAGTACTTCCGTACAGCAGAGGAGATTAGCACAAACACAAGACACATAAATACACCAAACATAGCAAAGAGATAGAGATATAGCTTATCATCATGGTGGGTGAAAGATCAATTCTCAATCCAATTTTTGTCGGGACTCAGTTTTCGTGCAGGCCAAAATGATTGCGTAAATACAGACATCCTTAAGCATATATTTAATTTAAATCATCATGTTGCTATCTATTTTATTCTTCAGGCTGAGCCTACCAAGCATATCATTAAAGAATCTGTTTGTTTTTCTATTATTTTTGCATTAAAAATAAGATGTAAATCAGATAACAGCATCAGTTACTATCATTTCTCATTTTAAAAACACAAGTCATGCAAAAACAAGCATTTCAAGATGATATACAATCATTTCTTAATCATCTCAAATCAAGTTCTCAGTTCTCTTTTTATTTTTATTTACATTTGATATACTCTCCCCCTAAATTTTTATTTTAACAAACCTATTTTTGTTTTTTTTTATGTTTTTTTTTGTTTTTTTTAATTTTTAAAACTGTACAAAAATAAAAATTTATCAAAGAAGATCTTCCAAACTACACCGATTATCAAGAGAAGAAATGAATTATCAAGAAATATACAGTGACTGTGAAGTGAGAACTATGACAATGCAGATAAAAATCCAGATTGTGGATATAATACCATGACCTTAACCTGTTTGTTCCGTCTCAAATTTGAATTAGGAACAATCTCTGTCAATAAACCGGATTACTAACAGTCCTCCTGAATTGTTCCTGCACTCATAAACAGATTAGTTAGAAAGGGAACCCAGACCATCGAAGTCCTGGGAGTTTCTTTTTCATCAATATAAGTTACAAGCTTTTGCACACAACCATTTAAACAATCGAGGATTGCTGTATCCTTCTTTTTAATTTGCCAAATTTGTTTCACTTCAATTAACTTGGATTTGAATGAATTAAATTTGGAAATCATTTTCTGTTTAAGACCAGAAGGAAAAGAGTTTGGTTTTGAAGCTTTGGCCATTTTCATCTTTGTATAATGTGAAACCGGCTTCACATGAAAAGGTTTGGATGGAGGGTTTTTCATCCAACCATTCAAAGATGTGTGTTGTTTACCTCTTGATCTAGAAAATCAACCCGTGTTGCCTTTACTGTCTGGAACTTTCCTTTGAACCCGAGGACTCTTCTTTAGCACGTGACCTTCTTTTCCACATCTAAAACAAGCCTTGAAAGGCTTTGGTTGTTTGTAGTCCCGTGGACATCAGGAGAGGGTGGATCCTCCTTTGAGGTTGTTGCATCTTGTTAACAACCTTGAATCTTCGTCTTTTGGATATTAGGAGAGTGAACCTTTTGAGGCTTTGTCGACTTGGATTTTAAACTGGTCTGTGATTTGAAGTGTGATGTTTGAGGAGATGAAATCGGAGTATTCTCCCAAGAACCCTTTTGTATGACTGGTGACTTGGCACACTTTGAGGTAGATTTATGACAAGCTTGATGGATAGAAGATGAATATGGTGAGTGCTTCTGCTGAGTTTTGGAGGAACTGCTGATTTGTTTAGCAGTTGGGGATGAGATCCGGATAGGTCTTGATTCAGCTTTTGGAAGCTTTTGAGACTTGACAATTTCAGGAGATTTCTTGATCTTTGAGAAACCAACACGCTCCTCTGTATTTGATTCATCATTTGAGCTTATTCGGTCTCGTATGCACAAATCTGCTTCCGATGGATCTTGATTGACAGGAATAGGATGTGTTGTTGTTTTTGGAACTTGATGATTAGGTGATTCCTGAACAATCTCTTCCTTCACACTCTTGACAGGCTCATAAGTAGGAATTTCACCTGCTTTAAACTTATCAAAGAAGTTAGAAGAAACAACTGTTACAGGCTTGTAAATAACGGGAACTGAACAATCATTAGCTTGACTGTCAGCATCCGGTTTACTGTATCCCATACCAGTCGGAGAATCATAATCATCTCGCACCTCTTTAAGATTAACACCTTCTAATCCTGCATGCATACTATTAGTATCATTCTGAATAATCTCTTGAATCAACTCATTTGTAGGATGAGGAGTGGGTGTAGGAGAATAACAGAAAGTACTAGGTGGAGGATAAACATATGCTTTATCTTCATGACCCAACCCGGTCTTGATTTTAGCCCCCCTTTGTCTTTTACATAATTCCTCCTGTTTCATACTCGAAAGAGTCCATTGTTCCAACTTATTTTTAAGCTTTCTTGTTTCAAACTCAGCAAGTGTAACTTGTTCAGTCAAGTAATTGACTTCACAGTTCTTTTCCAAAAGAGTTCTCATTAAATGTTCGTTTTCTTTTAAAGCTTCTCTCAATTTAATAAAATACTTTGACTCATTTTGTTTAAGCTCTTTGTTGGTTTTCTTCAATTCCTTTTCATTCATTATAAGTAACCTGTTAGCTTTATATATACCGACTAAACGGATTTTGCATGCGGAGGAACACATGTCTTCAACAATATCATAAGGAAGACCCATTACCAGTTTTTCTATCGTGAGAGCACGATCACATTGGCAATAAGGAGTGTTCCTTTTGTACTCCTCCACAGCTGCTTTCTTGGCTTCTTCAATCATTGATTCCATGTTCAGCTCCTCTTTTCCACTAGCTTCCTTTGCAGCAAATTCACAAACCAGTTTAACCTCTTCCTTAACAGCTTCACACACCAAACCAGTTTGAACAACAGCTTTTCCAACCAGCTTCTCACCAATCTCACAATCCTTGACCTGTTGAACTTCACACGGGCTTGACCAAACATTATCAGCGGTAGCTTCTCCATGAGCTTCACCCCAGAATTCTTTGAATGGATCAAAGTTTTTAATGAAGTCATCATCACTTTCAACCACTTCAGCAACCCAAGCGTGATTGATTTCTTCTTCTGATTCCTTGATTTCAGCACTTCGATCAACGTTGATGAGTAGTGTTGTTTCATTATTTGTATCTGCAAAACAGTCAAACCGACTTTATGCCATTGTGAGATTATCTTATTTAAAGTCTTCTGAAGATGACATTTTTTTTATAAATCTTTTAAAAACGTTGAAAATTTCTTTATCGGGATGAAAGCAATTAATCCCAATTTGTCAATTTTCTGTGATTTTTTTTTATTTTTTAAGCCCAGACCTTTGTTTTATAAATTCAGCCCAATTTAATAAACCCAATTAAAAACCAACCCAATGATAGTTAACCCAATACTAATAAAAACCCTAAATCACTTCTCTGTGATTCAAATACTAATAAGACAACTACTTCAGATCTGATCTTTGAAAAGTACTGTCAAACATAACCTCAAACACAACTCAAACTCCCTCAAACTCTTTCAAAGTCTGCCTCTCTCCGTATCCCTTCAATCTTTCTCTCTAAATCAACACACACACACAAACACTCTTAAATCTCTCTCTCTCGAAGTTCTCTCTCAATGCATTCTCCTTCATAATCACCACTTCAACACACAGAGCAAAAAAGAGAAAAGTGTTTCACACACTAAACACACACACGCCCACACACAATAAAGCAAAAGAAGACCACCATTGGAGAGATCAACAGAGGAATCGAAGCTCCAACAAGGGTTTTCTTCTTTTTCTGGTTTAAGAAACTGAGAAGACAACAACGACAATAACAACAGATCCGCTGATTTTCTCCGAATTGGAAGCATATACATCTGGATCCCCAACTTCCTGCTGCTTCAAAGCTTCTAATTCTCGATCGTTTTCAGTATCTTCGTCTTCGTAGTCGTATTTGATGTTTTTCCGAGGTCGTGAAGGCTTGGCGGAGACGATAAAAGGACATCGGTTGCTCCTTCCGGTGGCGGTCGCGGTGGCGGTCGATCGATTGGAGGCCGGATTGGGGGCGGTGGATCGATTTGGTGATTTGGGGATGTTGGTGTTCGGTCGACAGGGATGGGGTTGTCGGACGGAGGTTGGCGTTGATGGTCAAGCTTGGGGGTTCGGTCGACAGTGGATGGTCGATCGGAGGTTGGTGTAGGTTGGTGATGGCTTAAGAGATGGTGGTGATGAGGGCTAGGGCTCCGATCTGGTGTGTGCGACTGCAGGGGGTGGACGATGGTGATGGTTGTGGGTACGGGTTGTGGTGATCGGTGGTGATGAAGGTCGCGATGGTGGTGAGGGGTGGCAGTTGGGTTGCGACGGTTGGTGGGTGTCGACGGCAGGTGGGTGGCCGGTGGGGGTTTTTGGTTTTGATTTGGGTTTTTGGTTTTGATTTGGTTTTGATTTGGGATTAGGCTGGTTCGCAGCCCCCTGTTTTATAAGTTCACTGATTGTTATAATTTCGCAGGTGTAGATTTGCTGAAAAATTTTGTAGTTTCGCAGCAGTTTGGAGTTTTGCCCGAAAATGAACAACTTCGCCGGAATCTGGTAGTTTCGCCGGCAAGTTCGCCGGAACAGTAAGTTCGCCGGTAACTTCGCCTGAATGCGTAAGTTCGCCGGTAACTTCGCCTGAATGCGTAAGTTCGCTCGGAAATGTGAACTTTCGTTCAAAATGGTGCAAATTCGCTGGCTAACTTCTCTGAATGAAGATTTGAAGATCTGAAGAACACCAAGAACACACACACTAGTGTGTGTGAGATAAAATCTCAGATCTGCAACTTTTCTTTCGATTTTTTTGTAAAAATATGTTGTAGATCAGGATTTTATGTTGTATATCTTCAAATTCATAGTAGATTGTTGTAGATCTGATGAATTGATTATGTTTGGGATGAATTTTGAATTTCAGATCTACTTTCTCTCTTTAAACCCCCACTTCTCTCTCTACGAAATTTCTAAAATCAGTAACAAAATCTTCAAATCAGCAATAGAAATTGATTCAAGTTGGCTCTGATACCAAATTGTTAGTCCAAGAGCTCTTGAATCAATCAAACAACAATGAAGATTTGGATCAAACACATAAAATATGATGAACAAAGATGAACACCTCAAGAACAACTCAAAACCCCTTGTTTGATTCAAAAATGTGATTACCAAAAATCTGAAAATGGAAAACCTAATCACTTGGCTCATTCAAGCTCTATACCCTAATTGCCATACTTTACTATTTATAGTAAATGACAATTTACTAATGACACTTAGGACCCTAAACTATGACAATTAGAAATTACAATTAAAACCCAAAATGTCTAAAAATAAGATTAAATATATTTTGTCGACACAAAATATATTAATTACCAATAAACATCCTAGACAAATATATCTTCAACGTCTTGTCTCTAATCTTCGTCCGAACGCGACGTTTGACTTTTCCGTTGACTTTGACCGTTGACGTTGACTTTGTTGACTTTAACTGTGTTGATAATATTAGACTATCTTTCAGACCCAACAATATTCCCCCTTAGTCTACTATTATCAACGTCTTTCATCGTGATCAGCACCGATAAGTCAACTGAACTTGATCTTCAATTTGGTAAGCTTCAGTCTTAATGTTGAGGTCCAACAAACACCTAACAACACATATAACAGTGAAGAACTAGATGCTCATGATTATGTGGTCAACAACATATCTTGGATTGTGGTAAGTATTGGTCTATCCAATATAGATTACTAGTAAAGTAACTATAATACACCAAGTGAAACAGTTTATAAATTGCTCAATCACACAATTGTCTCCTATGTTATGATTATCATAGACCTGGAGTACATCATGGCATTCTTGGTTGTGCTGAGCATAGACCTTAATGACCCAAATCACGATACAAAAAGATTCCTAATGAGGAACACATCCATTAAGAATGAACAGTCAAAAGAATCCCAAAGAGGATCACCTTTCAAAGTTAAGTGGAAAAGAATCCCAATGAGGATCAATCAAAAGGATCAAATTAAGCATTTATACTCCTAAGTAACTAGGTCCTAAGTATTGAAAGTGCTTGCTAGTATCTCATGAGGAGGATTGATTTTAACATACAATCAGATGTGGGGTACATACAGATCCTTCAAATATACCCAAAACATGATAATGACTTACTGTTTAAATCAATCATTAATACCATGCCTGAGTTTAAGTGGATTCAAATATTTGTAATCAATATTGTATTAGTCTATGTCTATTCTCAAGCAACATCAAGCACCCCTATGAGGATTTAAGACTAGTATGATCTCATGTTATGTGCAAATGATTCCTGTTAGAACATGAAGAACACTCATTTATTAGTAAGAAAGTGTTATCTTTTTAAATTTTATCATGCAAGCAATAAAATTGAACTTTGATAAATTTCCATTCAAATAAATTTAAATTTTTGTCATTTTATGAAAAGTTTTATAAATGTGCAAAAATTTAGGGGGAGAAATTGAACATAGAAATACCAATGTTAGCAGAACAAGTGCATAATCATACATGTTAAAATTTAAAAAAATTATTAAATTTTTGCATTTTTAAACAATGCCAAGTCAAGTAAGCACCGAAACACAGCAGTTTGACACACATACATATACATAATATTGCTTGTGAGTGATATCTTGAACATCCATATATTGATCATGTTAAAATTTTAACATTTTAACATATATTTCAAAACAATCATTTTGATTCAAACAAGTGTTAACAAACAAAATTTGGCTTTAAGAAAATATAAACATTTTGCTTCAAAAGATTATCAAACAAAATTTGGCTTCGGAAGAAAATTGATCAAAACAAACAAAATAAATTTTCAAGTGCTTATAGCGGACATACAAACATACATCCATTGTAGCTACAGTAACCATCAAAAATGCAAAATATACCAAGTGTTTGTAGCGGATTAACAACATGCATCCACTATACACCAGTGAATATTCAAAGTGTTCACATGCATGAGTTTGGTAAGGCATCCGGTGTGAACATAATAACATTTCAAAGCGCATGACAATAAGTCATCCGGTGTGAATGTCATTTGAACAAACAAAGTCTATACAACACATGAACAAAATGTTCATCCGCTGTGTAAAAACAAACAATTTTTACAAGTTTCCAGAACACATGAACAAATGTTCATCACTGTGAACAACCAAACAAACACTCAAAAGTCCAAAGCGCATGAACAAATGTTCATGCGCTCTGGAAATAGTGATTATACACAGCGCATGACTAAGAAGTCATCCGTTGTATACTTAGACAAACATTCAAAGGATCCATAGCGTATGACCATGTAGTCATCTACTGTATACCCAGAATCAGTCAAAGGGGTCCATAATGTACAAGTTTAAATTGTACAGCAGACACTGTTGATACAGCGCATGTGTAACTTACAGCGGACACTTAAAATTTAATTTTAGGTTTACTGTTTTACACAGCGGACACACACACTGTATACACAGTGAACCCATAGTTTGTTCGTTATATATATAGTTCAACGCTTGTAATTTTCTCATTCATCTCGAGTGAAAGTGAGAAAATTAAAAAGGAAAATTTTTAAAACGTTCAAAATTCTGCTAAGCCCTTAAACCCTTGTCCTATTCTAAACTAAAAATCCGTTTGAACGTTCTTCTTATTCACAATCGAATAGGTATAACAACATGATTCTAATCATCAAACATGCATTAAAACATCTTGTTTTGTGATTCTAATTCAGACATTGCTCGACCTAGGTCGAACATTTCGCCGAAATCAAAACTCAAATCTTTTGATGTTTTGAACAAAATCAAACAATGAATATGGTTATATGACCTTAGTCGAATGTGTATTAACTGTTGTTTTGATTTAATTTGATTAACTGCTCATCAGTTTCATGATCAGTCATGATGTTCATGCCAAAATCATACAAAACCTGATATTTGATCTTTGAAAATGTTGAAAATGAATTGAACTATGTTATAACTTGGTAAACATGTTCAAAATTCAGTAACAAACATGAAGAATCAGTTAATTTGTCATGGCATTCACACATAAACATTACATGCATTTTCATTCAATTTGTATTAAATGGCTAGGTTTGACTTGAAAAGATCAAAATGAAATTCATGAACAAGATGTTATGAGATAGAATTGGTGTATGAATTGAACAAAACAACTTGTTACCAATAAACATAATGTAAAAGAATTTGGATAAAATCAAACTGAAATAGACAAGATTTGCATAATTAAAATTGACAGAATGTTGACTTTTGAAAAAGTCAAACTGATTCAATTAGAAAATGTCAAAGAACATTCACCTATATCAAACATAAGTGTTTAAACATATATTTTAACATCTCATAACAAGCAAAATAGTCTAGTAAACACTTGATCAATATTTCATCATCACACATCATTAACATACAAGATACTAACATCAATCTCTTTATTGCAGATACGGCAAACCTAGTGTTTGTAAGAGATCATAATCTCTGTGCATTTCTTGATCCTAATTAAGCAAAGGCTGTGAATTAAAGAGACATTATACAGGCTATGAGACCGACTTGGCTAGTTCATGCTATGATAGCCAGGCCTGAGATATATGAAGATCATAGAGTCTAATTTTAGACTCATGCTCATCTAGAACAGATGAATGACCAGCAAGTAGTAGTATCTACAGTGCATAATTATCAGATCATCATCATAGAAGAGATTATAAGGAGAGTGTTACAAGTGGGAGATGAAGATGCCCAAGGACCTATAGAATTTGATGAAAACTTTACGTTACATGTTTTAGATAGATTGGCCACACTGGTACCATTGAAAGAAAGCAAATAAAGAAGTCTTACATGTGTGTAGAATTTAGATTCCTAATGCACACTTATCAAAAGATATTGAAAAATAAGAAGACTGGCTAGGATGCTACTTCTTTGAGAAGCTCTTCTGCAATAGCAAGCATCATAGCGAGAAGACCATTCAACTTTGCTGCACAAGTGCTAAATAGAATGGTATATAACTTGATTGAGGTGAGGAACAAGTTTCCCATGTATCCAAGATTCCTTCAGGTGATCATTGATGATCTTCTACCAAACATTCCAAGAGAAGGAGTTGTGTTTCAACCTGTTTACTTTAATGAGCATGTTTTCATAAGGATCAAGTCTAACTTGTACCATGGAGCTGAGGTGCATGTTCTAGCACACATGATTGATCATAATATCCCTATACCAGACATCTTCATAAGGATTCCAGGACAAGGTGAACCTCTTATGATGTTTTAAAACACTATTTATCAACAACCAATCATTCAACCAGTTCTAATAATGCAAGAAGAGCAAGCTGCCATTAAACATGAACAAATCATACATGATCCCATGAACCAGAACCAGAACCAATCATTCAACAAGAACAAGAGCATGCTATAGAAGAAGCATCATTAATGGAACACTTTCAGTTTGAACCTTACATGCCTTCACCAACAGAAAGACCAACTCTATCTGATCAACAAACATTGTCTTCTCTCTTGAGAGACATTGACGCATCCTTAGAAGAACATACAAGTCAACAAGAAGAAATTGGCATATCTTCACAATATGAGCAAACACAAGAAGAACAAAGTGCTCATGTTGAACATACAGAAACTGAGGTACAAGGTAATGAGATTCCTACAGAAGAGGAGATTGAATACTATAAAGTGTTCCTATTCACAGAGTATAATAAGCTCATTGAAAAGTTAAACAATAGAGAAAGAAAGCCTAAAGATAAGCAAAAAAGTAAAGATGAATAAATTGAAAAGCTTAAGGCTGATCCAATAGCTCAGAAGTTAATTGTTCAGTTTCTAGAACAACAACTTAAATGAGCAAAAAGCTAAAGGTGAAAGACCAAGATCTTAGTAGTGCATGTTTTGACATTGCATACCTAACTAAATAGACAGACTCAAACGATGTTGAGATTGATGAGCTTAAAAGCATAATTTCTACCCAAAATGAACAAATTAATAGGCTTAATCATGAATTGGAACATACAAACACTCTCCTAAATGAGGAAGAACATTCAGAAGGTCAAGAACAACACCTGAGTTATGAATTTGAAGAGCAAATCATATCTCAAGCTGAGGAAACAAGCACTAATGAGTCTAAAAAGGCAATCACCATATATGAGGAACCATACTCTATGGATCAACTTTTTGAACAATCCAATCCATTTGAAAACATGCATTACTCTCCAATCCTAAGATAGCATTTTCATACACCTGACACATAAACAATGGAAACTAGCACTGTCCTTGTGAACATATTGTCAGAAAAACAAAAGGAATTGATCAAACATTATGTTGAAACTATGAGAGAACCATCCAAGGATGAAGCTTCATCGTCATCTAAGCCTCATTTTAGAACCTATGATAGGAAGAGAAAGAGCATGTATATAGCCTCTTTGATGAAGGGAAAACAACTAATTCAAGAATAAGAAGAACCTGAATCTATGATATTCTTCATCTGACTTGGGAGCTGTGATGTGATCGAAGAGTTGAATTATTGTGGATTTTTGTTCAGTAACTTCTCTCACTGTGGTTCCAAGTGGCCACACTTTACTTTGAATAACCTCCTTTGTCTCTCTAATCATTTTCTCCTTTCCCTTATGCATATCTTTGTTTTCTACAATGATTGGCTCAGCAAGAGTTGATTGATGGGCTTGAATTTGATTTGGAGCTTCTGCTCTGAATTTGACTCTAGTCTGCAAATCAATTTTCATCATATACTCCATTATTTGTCTCAGCTCTTTCACAGATCTGTCTCTTAACTCATAGAATTTATGATTTTGGTTTTGTAACCAACATCAGCTATTTGGTGTCACAATGATCCAATTCCTTTTTGTGCTTTTCTGTTGCTTGAAAATTGATGAAAGTATCATAGTTGGATCCCGAAATCATTAATCTTGCCATAGTAAAGTCTTTAATGGATTGATTGTAAGGCCCCGCTCACCGGGCGCCTTACTGTTGGTGGTTCATCGCACGTAAAACATACATAATGTATATAATCATAAATTAACGCAGCGGAATTAATAAAATATACATTCTCATTCATTCATAAAAGTCATTACATCATTGACATGGTTTCAAAATACAGCTTTCTCTACTTTGTCTATCCTCATAGGGTCATACAGCGACCTCTAGAGAGGATATTAAATTCAAACATATAAAAATTATGTTTTTATACTAAAGAATATTCCTTAAGTAATTCCGTACATCGGAACCCTTAAGGAACACTCTTGACACTCTCATGCAACATATTTCGTTGCATGTGCTATGCACACGCACTTCCAGTGCGTGGCAGCATATTCAAAATTAAAGAAGATTTCTTAAGTAATCCCTTTTATGGGAATCCTCAAGAAATCTCGTAATGGCATGCAATGTGATGAGTTACGTGCGTTATGGGCCCACAACGCATGACGTTGCAGCATTATCAAATGGAGAATGCCATCCCAAAAGAGCTGAGCAGCCGCCTCGTGCCATCCCCAGCAACGCTACCTGCCAACTTGAAACACATAAAAAGTCAGCGTTGCTGAGTGAGTTCTAGTTTTATAATAAACATACTTTGTTCATATTAAAACCGTTCATTCTTTACACGTGATCATACATCGTACATACATGTAGATAATATCTTTATTATATCATTCGTTCATTCGTTCGTTCGTCATTCATCGTTATCTTTCACTTCTCGTTTAGGTCCTGTCAGGCTTTACCCACTTCATGGCACGCAGCCATGATTACTGTGGTCGAATGACAAGGACCCCGTTACATCATTTTCTTGCACATTGGATATCTTTTGTACCACTACCATCTGCTATACCCCGAACGTTATTAGCTACCGGGCCGAAGTCATTAAATGAACAGCAAAACGTATGCCACGGTACTAGAGGTAAGCGGTAGGGATACCATACATATGGTCAATCACTAAGAAGGACCCGTTAAACTTATCCAATGTTTGCAAGACATCTTTCGTTCGTTCGTTCCTTAATGCATGTATTCATCACCTTTTAATCATTCGTTCATTCATTAATACATGCGTTCGTCATCGTGTTCCTCTTTCGTTATCTTTCACTTTACGTTACATAATACTTCATTCGTTCGTTCATTAATACGTAAAGCCATGGAAAGATATTCCTACATTATCATAAGGAACACACACATCATACCTACATCATCATACATAACATCATACATGCATCATCATCATCGTCATACATAACCTCGTACATACATAGCCTACATCATCAATCATTGCTAGGCACTTACTCCCGTAACCTTCCCGAATCCGGGACTTACTACGCGTCATCTTGGTGCAGTAGCACTAACTGTCCCTCCAAGACCGTGGGGACTCATACTAGGACCTTATATAACGTGCCGAGTCCACAACCATACCTTAGACGTATAACACAACATTATACCCAAATGGGTCATACATACATACGTCAGTAAACAGGTTTATATGTGTTCCAGCCCCAAAAATCATTTAAAATCAGTAAATGAGGGGTCCTAGAACTCACCTGTGCTTGACAAGCAGCTCCTCAATCAAGCCTTAAGGACGTGGGTCACACTACACTGCCTGCAGATCAGTTAACACTTAAAAGAGTCAGTTTCTGCCTAATTTCGCTACTAAGTTCGCAGGTAGTTTCGTCCGTACTTTCGCCAGTAGTTTCGCCTGGCGAATTAGCAGTTTCGCTGCTAATTTCGCCGGGCAGCATTCTGCCAGTTTCGCTGGACAGATTCGCTACCTCGAGCGCCCAACTTTCGTTGGAATTCCCTAGTTTCGCAATATCTAAGGTCAACTTGGGCATTGGCATAGTCATCAGCGAAACCATAGTTTCGCTCAGGCGAATATGTAGTTTCGCTGCAGCAAAACTGTAACTTCGCTGTAAATCCTTCCAGTTTCACTGGATGAACTTACAGTTTCGCTGGTCGAGACCCTAAATTCGCAGAACGAGCTGAAATTTACGAATCAGCTCGTTTCAGCCCAAAAATCCAATCCTTTCCACCCAAACACTTGGATAATCGTCCAGGAAGCTATACCTAAGCTCATTACACGTTTTCTTACTCTAAAACGTGCGTTTTGGGGCGATTTTTGCCACTTTAAAACCCAAAAACCCTAAACTCGGGTTTTTCACCAAATGCAATAATTTAGATACGTTTCTTACCTTGATTCTTGTAGTTTAGGAGTCCACAAACACCAGCCTTCGATTCTTGACCACCCGAGCTTCAATCCGGCACTTTCTCTCTCTACACTTTCTCTCTCTAGAATGGCGTTTGAGTGAAAATGAGAGTTGCTCAGCTGATCCATCTATTTATATGCCAGGCGTTCCCGGGACCCCAAACTCGTTAAACTCGTGACCCGGAGGGTTAACTCGGTGTAATACCCGCAACCATTTTATATTCATTAAATGGTTTTCATCCGAGCCCATCACTATCATTTGACTCGATTAGAAAATTTTCCGGGTGTTACAAGTCCACCCCCCCTTATTTAGGTTTCGTCCCCGAAACCTGTTACTCTTTGAACAGATGTGGGTAATGTTGTCTCATCTCTTCTTCAGTGTCCCACGTAGACTCGGATCCCTTCCTGTGCTTCCACTGTACGCGCACAAGAGGAACCACTTTCTTTCTTAGCCGTTTCTCTTTCCTATCGATGATCGCTACTGGTTGTTCCACATAGTTGAGCTGTTTGTCTACTTCGATATCCTCCAGCGGAACAACCATATCTTCATCGGCTAAACATTTCCTCAGATGAGATACGTGGAAGGTCGGGGTGAATTCCACTCAGCTCAACTGGTAGCTCCAACCTATAGGCCACTTCTCCCACACGGGCGATAATTCGAAAAGGGCCTATATACCTCGGGCTCAGTTTACCCCGCTTTTGGAACCTAATGATCCCTTTCCAAGGTGAGACCTTTAACATAACCCGGTCTCCCACCTGGAACTCAATCGGCCTGCGCCGTTTGTCGGCATACGATTTCTGTCGGTCTTTGGCCGCCTTCATATAAGCTTTAATTCTTTCGAGCTTTTCAGTCGTAGCCTCGACCACTTCGACGCTTCCCAATTCTTTCTGACCAATTTCACCCCAACAGACGGGTGTCCTGCATCTCCTACCGTATAGCATCTCATAGGGTGGCATGCCGATACTGGCATGATAACTGTTGTTGTACGAGAATTCAGCTAACGGTAGGCGGTCGTCCCAGCTTCCTCCAAAATCGATCACGCACGCCCGAAGCATGTCTTCGAGTGTTTGGATCGTCCTCTCAGACTGACCGTCTGTCTGAGGGTGATATGTCGTGCTAATGTGTAGCCTCGTCCCTATTGCATCATGAAACCTCTTCCAAAACTTAGAGGTAAACCGGGTGTCACGGTCAGACACAATAGACACCGGTATGCCATGACGAGCTACAATTTCTTTGATAAATAGATCCGCCAATCTTTCAGATGAATACGTCTCGCGGATCGGTAGGAAGTGGGCACTCTTCGTTAATCGATCAACTATCACCCATATAGCATCATACCCTTTCGGGGTACGTGGTAGTTTCGTGATGAAATCCATGGTGATGTGTTCCCACTTCCACTCGGGTATATCCAACGGTTGGATCTTCCCGTAGGGCTTCTGGTGTTCCGCCTTCACTTGTAAGCAAGTCAAGCACTTACTTACGTACTCCACTACGTCGCGTTTCATACCCGGCCACCAATAGTCTTTCTTCATATCTTGGTACATCTTGGTAGCACCGGGGTGAATGGAATACCGAGTCTTATGGGCCTCATCCATGATCTTTCCATGTAGATCCCCGTACCGAGGAATCCACACTCGCCCAAATCGGGTCTTAACACCAAGAGTGTTCTCACCCAATTCTGTAACTAGACCTCTCATCCTTTCGTAGTTAAGACGATCTTCCTTCAAAGCCTCGTCTTGGAACTCCTTAACCTGTGTCAGCACGTCAGAGGTCATAATCAGCTGATAAGCCTTCACCCGAATCGGCTCGGGCCTTTCCTTCCGGCTAAGGGCATCAGCCACCACATTAGCTTTGCCCGGGTGGTAATGGATTTCACAATCATAATCCTTTATCAGCTCCAACCACCGCCTCTGCCTCATGTTCAGATCCTTCTGCTCAAAGAAGTACTTCAAGCTCTTGTGGTCCGTGAAGATGGTGCACTTTGCCCCGTATAGATAGTGCCGCCAAATCTTCAACGCGAAAACCACCGCAGCTAGTTCTAGGTCGTGCGTGGGATAATTGACTTTGTGGGTCTTCAGTTGTCGAGATGCATAGGCTATGACCTTTCCGCGTTGCATCAATACGCAGCCCAGCCCAGCCCAGAATAGGATGCATCCGAATAGACCACCAAGTCTTCATTTCCTTCGGGTAATGTCAAGACAGGAGCTTGTGTCAGTCTCGTCTTCAATTCCTCAAAAGCGTCCTCCTGTTCTCGACCCCACACGAACTTTACATCCTTGCGAGTCAATTTTGTCAATGTTGAGGCTATCTTGGAGAAGTCTTGAATAAATCGTCTATAGTAGCCCGCCAGCCCCAAGAAGCTGCGAATCTCGGTTGGCGTCTTCGGTGACTTCCATTGCATCACAGCCTCAACCTTTGCTGGGTCCACCATTATTCCTTCTGCATTCACTACGTGGCCCAGAAATTGCACCTCGCGTAACCAAAAGGCGCACTTGGAGAACTTGGCGTACAATTTCTCCCTTCTCGACGTTTCCAATACTTCCCGAATGTGACCGGCATGCTCTTCTTCGCTTTTCGAATAAATCAGGATATCATCGATGAACACAATCACTGATTTATCTAACATTGGCCGACACACTCGGTTCATCAAATCCATAAAAGCCGCCGGCGCATTGGTCAACCCAAAAGACATGACAAGAAACTCGTAGTGACCATAGCGCGTACGAAAGGCTGTTTTAGGGATATCCTGCTCCTTCACCTTCAGTTGATGGTAACCCGATTGAAGATCTATCCTTGAAAACCAACTGGCACCCTGAAGTTGATCAAACAAGTCATCGATCCTTGGTAAGGGGTATCTGTTCTTCACCGTCAGCTTATTCAGCTCGCGGTAGTCGATGCACATCCTCATACTACCATCCTTCTTCTTTACGAACAGAACCGGAGCACCCCAAGGTGAGATACTCGGTCGGATAAACCCCTTATCCAGCAGCTCCTGCAATTGTTCCATCAACTCTTTCATCTCCGTCGGAGCCAAGCGATACGGTGCTTTTGCGACAGGTTGGGCACCCGGTATCAGGTCGATCTGGAACTCGATCTCTCGGTCAGGTGGCAACCCCGATAAGTCTTCAGGAAACACGTCTGGAAAGTCACACACCACTGGTACATCGCATAGCTGTGGTGTTGGCGTCTCTACATTCTTTACATAACATAAGTAGGCGCTACATCCGCGCCTCATACACTTCCCC
Source organism: Flaveria linearis (assembly GCA_024085815.1). NCBI lineage: Eukaryota > Viridiplantae > Streptophyta > Magnoliopsida > Asterales > Asteraceae > Flaveria > Flaveria linearis. The sequence continues at coordinate 27,988,275 of CM044004.1, forward strand.
GCCACCGCCATCGAGATCACCTTCGGAATCGTCGTAACCCGATCGCCATATATCGTCACCGGACTTCCGTCGGTCGCCGTTAGTCTAATCATCTTCTTTCGGCACACGATATTCGCTTCGTAGGTTGCTAACCAGTCCATTCCTAACACTACATCAAATCCTCCTAGAGGCATCACATGTAACTTGGCAGCAAACCTATAGCCCTCTAATTCTATGGTACAGCCCTCTATCACATCCGTAACCTTAGTGGACTTACCAATAGCGGTTTCTACGTCAAAGGACTTATCAAGGCATTTACTTCTAACAGGCAGTTTAGCACAGAAGGTAGTAGAAATAAAATTCCTACTAGCACCCGAATCGAATAATACAGAGGCTAAAATTTGGTTTATTAGGAACGTACCGGACACAACGTCAGGGTCCGTTCTAGCCTCCTCCTGCGTCATGGTGAACGCCCTAGCCTTTGCCCTCGGTGCTTCTCCTCCCGTCTTCTTCTTCCCTGAGCCCTCAGCCCTCGGCTTCTTGCAAACTCTGCTCATATGACCACTTTCCCCACAGTTAAAACACTTGCACATTCGGCAATCCTTGGCCATATGCCCAGTCCTCCCACACTTGAAACAGATGTTGGATCCCCACTTACACTCCCCCGAGTGCTCCTTCCCACACTGTCCACACTTCCTCATCCCTACCCCCTTCGCGACCACTCGGCAGTCGTCTACCCTCGCCTTCTTGTTACTTGTCGAGGTATCACCTCGACCAAATCTCTTTCCCTGCCAACTCTTCTCTCCACCTGCCTTCTTTCCACCTTCAGCCTTCACCAACGCAGCTCGCTCATCGTACAACCTCCCCGCCAAATCCACCGCCGACCTGAAAGTACTTGGTCGAGCGGAAATCAAATGCCAACGTATTTCGGCTGGCAACCCCTGAATATACCGGTTGATCTTTCGAGACACCGGTGTCACCTGCTCTGGGACCAATCGCGCCATATCGTTGAACTTGGCAGTGTAATGTTGGTGGGTCATCGTCCCTGCTTCCAACTGCAGAAACTCTCTCTCAACTCGGTCCATCTCCCGTCGGGGACTGAATTCCTCGATCACCATTCTCTTCAACTCAGACCACTTCATTTTCCCAATGGCCCTGCTACCCTCAGCCTGGACAATATTGTCCCACCAGCACAATGCCGTCCCTGTGAGTGAATGGGTAGCAAACTTCACCTTTTTATCCTCCTGGTAGTCACTAATATCGAGGACCGCCTCCATCTCCCTCACCCATTGGTGAGCATCGGCAGCTGTACCAGAACCATCAAAAGTCGGGGGCTTGCACCTCATAAATGCCCCGTAATTACAACCCCGTGTTGTCTCATGCTCGGCCTCCTCCTCCTCCTCCTCTTCATCATCAGAAAGAACCGTTTCCGGCCCTTGTTGCTGCTGCCGCCTCCCTGAGGCTCGATTCCTCCCTCGCCTCTCATCTTCGCGTACAGCTTTTATCACCTCGGTCACTACAGACGGTAAGATCGTCTGCATGACTTGGTGCACCTCCTCGACCACTGTCTCTTTCACTGAGGCCCTCAAATCATCACTCTCCTCCACTCCCCCGAGGGAGTAGTATTAGGTTCTTCAGGAACCTTCTTCTCTCGTCTAGACCTTCCTCTTGTGGCTCGTGGTTCCGCACCACTTCCGCCACTGCCTCCACCAAGTGGGGCTTTAGATGATCTACCACCGACCATCTTCTATCTCACACTGAAAGGTTCAAATACCAACACGGTCATTCAAGGAAATAGCTCAGTTTATGTTAAGTACAGTAAGTTGCTAATTACAGTGGCCAGTTGTGATTAGTCACTTACTCTACTTTTCGCACCCCAAGCATTACCCTTCCTGACTACATCAGTATCTAAATCTAACAGTACACATAAACCACATTACACGCGCACATAACTTTGATTATCATTAAGAAAATACATGATGGCACCCAGCTACTCAGATGGCATTCATCCCCTTTCTGTCCCATTTCTCAGTTTTTTAGGTTTATTTTGAAAATTTACCCGTTTTACTTAAACTTTTGCTCTGATACCAACTTGTAAGGCCCCGCTCACTGGGCGCCTTACTGTTGGTGGTTCATCGCACGTAAAACATACATAATGTATATAATCATAAATTAACGCAGCGGAATTAATAAAATATACATTCTCATTCATTCATAAAAGTCATTACATCATTGACATTGTTTCAAAATACAGCTTTCTCTACTTTGTCTATCCTCATAGGGTCATACAGCGACCTCTAGAGAGGATATTAAATTCAAACATATAAAAATTATGTTTTTATACTAAAGAATATTCCTTAAGTAATTCCGTACATCGGAACCCTTAAGGAACACTCTTGACACTCTCATGCAACATATTTCGTTGCATGTGCTATGCACACGCACTTCCAGTGCGTGGCAGCATATTCAAAATTAAAGAAGATTTCTTAAGTAATCCCTTTTATGGGAATCCTCAAGAAATCTCGTAATGGCATGCAACGTGATGAGTTGCGTGCTTTATGGGCCCATAACGCATGACGTTGCAGCATTATCAAATGGAGAATGCCATCCCAAAAGAGCTGAGCAGCCGCCTCGTGCCATCCCCAGCAACGCTACCTACCAACTGGAAACACATAAAGAGTCAGCGTTGCTGAGTGAGTTCTAGTTTTATAATAAACATACTTTGATCATATTAAAACCGTTCATTCTTTACACGTGATCATACATCGTACATACATGTAGATAATATCTTTATTATCTCATTCGTTCATTTGTTCGTTCGTCATTCATCGTTATCTTTCACTTCTCGTTTAGGTCCTGTCAGGCTTTACCCACTTCATGGCACGCAGCCATGATTACTTTGGTCGAATGACAAGGACCCCGTTACATCATTTTCTTGCACATTGGATATCTTTTGTACCACTACCATCTGCTATACCCCGAACGTTATTAGCTACCGGGCCGAAGTCATTAAATGAACAGCAAAACATATGCCATGGTACTAGAGGTAAGCGGTAGGGATACCATACATATGGTCAATCACTAAGAAGGACCCGTTAAACTTATCCAATGTTTGCAAGACATCTTTCGTTCATTCGTTCATTAATGCATGTATTCATCACCTTTTAATCATTCGTTCATTCATTAATACATGCATTCGTCCTCGTGTTCCTCTTTCGTTATCTTTTACTTTACGTTACATAATACTTCATTCGTTCGTTCATTAATACGTAAAGCCATGGAAAGATATTCGTACATTATCATAAGGAACACACACATCATACCTACATCATCATACATAACATCATACATGCATCATCATCATCGTCATACATAACCTCGTACATACATAGCCTACATCATCAATCATTGCTAGGCACTTACTCCCGTAACCTTCCCGAATCCGGGACTTACTACGCGTCATCTTGGTGCCGTAGCACTAACTGTCCCTCCAAGACCGTGGGGACTCATACTAGGACCTTATATAACGTGCCGAGTCCACAACCATACCTTAGACGTATAACACAACATTATACCCAAATGGGTCATACATACATACGTCAGTAAACAGGTTTATATGTGTTCCAGCCCCAAAAATCATTTAAAATCAGTAAATGAGGGGTCCTAGAACTCACCTGTGCTTGACAAGCAGCTCCTCAATCAAGCCTTAAGGACGTGGGTCACACTACACTGCCTGCAGATCAGTTAACACTTAAAAGAGTCAGTTTCTGCCTAATTTCGCTACTAAGTTCGCAGGTAGTTTCGTCCGTACTTTCGCCAGTAGTTTCGCCTGGCGAATTAGCAGTTTCGCTGCTAATTTCGCCGGGCAGCATTCTGCCAGTTTCGCTGGACAGATTCGCTACCTCGAGCGCCCAACTTTCGCTGGAATTCCCTAGTTTCGCAATATCTAAGGTCAACTTGGGCATTGGCATAGTCATCAGCGAAACCATAGTTTTGCTCGGGCGAATATGTAGTTTCGCTGCAGCGAAACTGTAACTTCGCTGTAAATCCTTCCAGTTTCGCTGGATGAACTTACAGTTTCGCTGGTCGACACCTTAAATTCGCAGAACGAGCTGAAATTTACGAATCAGCTCGTTTCAGCCCAAAAATCCAATCCTTTCCACCCAAACCCTTGGATAATCGTCCAGGAAGCTATATCTAAGCTCATTACACATTTTCTTACTCTAAAACGTGCGTTTTGGGGCGATTTTTGCCACTTTAAAACCCAAAAACCCCAAACTCGGGTTTTTCACCAAATGCAGTAATTTAGATACGTTTCTTACCTTGATTCTTGTAGTTTAGGAGTCCACAAACACCAGCCTTCGATTCTTCACCACCCGAGCTTCAATCCGGCACTTTCTCTCTCTACACTTTCTCTCTCTAGAATGGCGTTTGAGTGAAAATGAGAGTTGCTCAGCTGATCCATCTACTTATATGCCAGGCGTTCCCGGGACCCCAAACTTGTTAAACTCGTGACCCAGAGGGTTAACTCGGTGTAATACCCGCAACCATTTTATATTCATTAAATGGTTTTCATCCGAGCCCATCACTATCATTTGACTCGATTAGAAAATTTTCCGGGTGTTACATTGATTCATCTCATCTGGATTCATCCTCTCTACCATATCATATGGAAACCCTTTGTTAATGAGGTCCATGAACATGGTAGATCCGGGTCTTTCTTCAAGGATGTCCTGTGTGGTGGGCAGCTCATCAAATGTTGTTGTTTCAGCAGCCTTGGGGTATCTTCTTTTGTGAGTTCTTCCCATTTAACATCACTTTCATCCTGCTTGTGTTCAATTGGCTTCAAAGTGGATAAATCAGCTGATGGGGGTGTGCTTAGGAGACATTGTTTTTACTCTTTTAGGTAAGTCTTCCATCTCTATAACCCCCTTCTTTATTTTCTCCAAATACATCCTCTTCCTGCTGTATTGAATGATGGTGGTCTATTATTCCTTTAGAAGAGCTGCTGATATTGTTAGTTGTTGAGCGACTTCTTCAGTTTGTTTAAGTTGAGTAGTTGATTCAAGAGCTATTGTCTTTGACTTCAGGGAATCAATCTCCTCATCCTTTGATTTCAGAAGCTCAGCTTGTTTAGAAATAGAGTTTTTGGCTTTGTTCATTTCTAAAGCAAGTTGCTCCTTCTCCGTCTTCTCTTTCTCCATAGACTCTTTAATTCTCTCACCAACTGATTCAATGCATTAATAACTTCATGATTAGCTTGAGCATCTTCTCTTAGTCTTTTAATTAAGCCTTCTTCCAGAGTCAGCAAAACATCTTTTTCTTTCAAAACTGCCTTCAGTTCTCTCAATCTCTTTGATCTATTGTTTGATTTGATGATCAGATTATTGTATTTAGCCAGAAGAAAGCTTTTACTGGCATCAATCTCACCTTCATTTAAATCATCTTCATGATAAGGTATCATATCAACAAACTTTTCTTCACTCTCATCCACTTGTTCTATTTCCTGATCTTGTTCTTGATTGATTTCCAAACACACCTCTTCTATTTCTCCATCATTCACTTCATCATAATCATCTTCAAAGTTGATAACATCAGTGGGAGTATGGCTCTCAGTGGTTAAAGTGGATTCAACAACTGGGGAAATTAGGATTGGAGGATGTTCTTGTTATGGATATGGCTGAATGGGTGAAATGGTTATGTTTTTTTAGTGTCTTGAGAGGATTTATAATATAAGAGTGCAATGGGTTGAGTGTGTTCACTGCCTCATGGTAATGATTCAGTTGCAGCAATGTTTATGGAAGTTGGTGATTGAATGGGAGAGATGGGTTGTGTACGGTCACATTGTGGTGCTGGTGGTTTTGCTGGTGATGATATTTTTCATGATGTACGGGAGATAGTGAGAGTGAATGAGAATCTTCTTAGTTTGAGCAGGGGATTCTTCAGATTGTGTTTCTTGATCTTGTTCTTCAATGAAAATTCAGTTCTTGGGGTATGTTAGCATCTTCGTCAATAACATGGGCGAACATTGGCATATCATCCCCTTCATACTTTCCACTAATTTTATTCAGCATAGATCTCCCCAAATGTGCTTGAATAAACACTTCACCCCCCTTTCTATGTGTGGTAGAGAGTCATTGATAATAAGTTGTAGAAATATTGGAAATATGTATATCTTATCAGCTTTCTGCACTTTAATCTGATCATACAAACATCCAAGAATGTACTTTAAGTAGTTGAATGTTCTTCCATCAAAAACTACAATGATCCCTGAAGAGATATGCCTTAAAAATCTATCCCATCCAGACTTCCGGTTCAACATACATTTTAAATAAGTATGACAAAGGAATCTATATGGCTTGCACAATCTTCCTTTCTTGATCTCACTATTTGTGTAGTCATTATTGTATCCCATCAGATCAAATACCCTCTGAATATACTCATGATCGAATACATTAGGGTGACCTACTTCTTGGTTACCGAACTCCAATACCCTTCTGATTATTTGTTCATCAATTCTCAGAACGTCATGTCTGATAGAGGCACAAATACTCTTTCATCATTCTTGTTTCTACTCTTGAGTAGTTCCAGAAATCTATCATATGAGTTTGATAGATTATTGGGTCAGTAGTTAGGGCATAAAACAATCTTGATCTGCGAAGATAACGTATAATTTCTGCACATCCTTCGATGACAGGATCATCAGGATTGAGAAATGCACATATATTTTGCTCTTTTACAAATTGATTAGCCATCTAATATAAACAAGAATATCATAAAATAATAATTTAGTGATTCAAACTTGAAATCAAAATCTTTAAATTTTTAAGAAGTTGAAGAGTTTCGATGATGTTTCATAATAATACATTGATTTTTATGCATAATGAAAGATTTACCTCGATGATAATGTTCGTATGAGGCAATGCAATCGATATTTCATTGTTATTTCTTGTTATAAGAGGGTATTTTGAATGTTTGATGATCGAAGGGGAAGGGTTTAAGGGTTTTTCACTGATTAGGTCTAAAAAATGATTATGAGAAAGTGAACAGAAATGACAACGGTCAAGTCTATTTATATCCTCAGAATATTATTTATATCTCATTTAATGATGTGCGACCCACAACCCTAATTACCCTTCTGGAGTAATTTATTTTTCCGTAGAAATTTAGTCTTCTGCAGGAAGTTAATTTCTCTGCAGATCTTGTACGGAAGACAAATTTTAATTTATCTTCTACACAAGATCTAAGAAAGTATAATATACTTGTTCATAGGTTACCAATCTTATGGAAAGAAATCATACTTGTTAAAATTTGAACGCATCCGTAGTTTACCAATCTACGGAGGGACAAATTTTAACTTTGTTAAATTTTACACTATAGCAGTTGCTAAAAAGCAACATTATGCTGTAACTTCTGTTGAAGGATAAAAAGTTATCATTTTAGTTATATGATTCAAATATATTATTAGATCATTTATTGCTGTTGGACCTTGTTGACTTTGTTCCATGGAAAATGTGCGAAAATTTTCACATGACAGATATCCAGCAGTCAAAATAGTTGCCAAAGTTCCAATTTTCTTCTTTAATGTTGATAAACTCATTTTTCATGCTGATGTATTACTACTCCCCCTAAATTTGTGCTTAATAATGAATTTTAGCATAAATTTAATTAGAGAATAGCATGAAAATCACTTTACTATCCAACAAAGAGAAAAACAAAAATAGTTTTGTATTTTTGAATATTTTGGAATATCTATGAATATAAGCAAAAATTAAATATATTTACAAGCATATGAAACATACCTTGCGATCATACTATAACACTTAGAGCCTTCCTTATGCATTTTTTTAATTGAAAAGATAGACATAGATCTAGTGAGGATTGCAAGTATTATGATCCACATAAATTCAAACAAGAGTATATGTTCAACAAGGCATGCTGCTTATCATGTTTTGGTATTGTTTAAAGATTGACAAATATGGACTCCAACTTGAGTTCACATTAGAGTTTGTCCTCCCTTTTTGAATCAGTTCATCACTATTTTTCACACTTTAAGACTATGTGCCTTAACTCATAAACTCTTATCTGAAGATTTCTTTGAAACCTTATGAATGTTGATGTTATGCTCTTTAATCTAATATACAGTTGATCATATAAGATTGTTTTTAGAGTTGTTCCATTTTGGAACTTATTGATTGATCATCATCTGGTCACCATGTTATTGCTTCCATAAAGCAGAGGTGCCTTTAACCCAGGTCTTTACTCACATAAAACAAAGATATGATAAGGATAAGTATCAGAACACCAGGTCATTGGTCACATAAAACAGTGGTGCTAATTTATAGGATAAGCAAAGATAGAGTCTAGGAAGTTGCATACATAGAGTGTTTTTATGACTAATGAGACTACATCAGGATAAGACATAATTGCTTGATCCTTAAAATGGAATTTTCCACAATTTGTCATCTTGACACTATGTTAAGCATGTACATGTTTATGTTCTACTCAGGTTGATCCTACTCACATATGAATTCACTTCTAATCAGTCTTTATCATAAGTGTAAAGAAGGAAAGTAAACTAAGGAATAGTGTACTATCATTTCCCACAATATGACATACTTATTCATGAAAGCATATTCAGAAGAAATTATTATTATTATTATCTTATATGGAATAATTCGAAGGCAGATCATGTTTTTCTTTGTTATGATAATTAATCAAGATTGATCATGCCTAAGGACTTAATTAAGAAATTAAATCTTACTGAATCAAAGTCTTTAGTAAATAGATCAGCAAGATGATCCTTTGTATCTACTTTGATCAACTTGATCAAACCTTTTTCTGAGCATTCTCTCAGAAAATGGTATCCGATTTTTATGTGTTTTGTTTTACTATGTTGCACTAGATTAGCAGTGTGAAGAAAAGTTATGTATATAAATTAGTGTGTGAAGAAAATTATACCCGTAGTCAAGTAATTGGTTTTGCAACCATAATACTTGAGAGCAACCAGCTGAAGCAGTTATGTACTCAGCTTTAGCTGTGAATTGTGAAACATTTGTTTGCTTCTTGCACTGCCAAGATATAAGCCTTGGTCCTATAAATTTACATCCCCCTGTTGTGGATTTTCTGTTATTTTTACACCCTCTAAAATCACTATCTGATCAGAAGTAGAGGTTGAATTCTCCTTCTTTAGGATACCAAAGTCCAAGTGCTAGCTTACCTTATATCTGAATATCCTCTTCACAGTAGTCATATATGATTCTTTTGGGTTAGATTCATATGCATAAACACAATAGAAAACATAATATCAAGTCTGCTGACAGTTAAGTACATTAATGATCCTATCATTGATCTATATAATCTTTGATCTACAGACTTCCTTTTAGGATCAGGTACATTCTTGTCTATGGTTGATGTTACGGTTTCACATGAAGACGTATCAGCTAGAGAGTATTTCTTCAGTATTTGATGAATATACTTTTCGTGGTTCATGAATATGCCATCTGGTTTCTGATGAACTTGTAATCCAAGGAAAATGTTAATTCTCCCATAGAGCTCATCTAAAACTCAGATTTCATTAATGCTTCAAACTCTTCACACAATCTCTTATTGGTTGACCCAAATATAATGTCATCCACGTATATTTGAACCACCAAGAGATCTTAATGTTCATGCTTGAGGAAGAGAGTCTGATCTACTGTTCCTCTTTTGTATCCATTCTTTAGCAGGAAATATGATAATGTCTCATACCACTTCCTTAGATCCTGATGAAGTCTATATAGAGCTTTGTCAAGCTTATTACCCTATGAGGGTAATTAGGATCTTCAAATCTTGGAGGTTGAGCTACATAGACCTCTTCATCAATTTTACCATATAAGAAAGCACATTTTGCATCCATTTGGTAAACTATGAATTTCTTATATGAAGCATAGGCTAGAAAGACTCTGATTGCTTTAATCCTTGCAACTAGTGCAAAGATATCATCATAGTCTATCCCTTCTTCTTAAGAATAGCCTTGTGCTATCAACTTTGCTTTGTTTCTTACAATGATGCCTCTGTCACCTAGCTTGTTTTTGAAAAGCCATCTGGTACCAATTGGATATTAACCTTCAGGCAGATTAACTAGATTCCAGACTTTCTGCTCCTTGAATTGTTAAAGCTCTTCTTGCATAACTTCAATCCAGCTATTGTATTTGAGTGCAGCTATAATATTGGGTGGAACCACTTGAGATAGAAAACAGGAGAAGAGATAAATGTTGGATACTCCACCTTGATTTTTTGTGATTCTTTCATGAAGATCACCAATTATTTTGTCAATTGGGTGATCCTAATGAATTCTAGTTGTAGGTATTATTGTAACTGGAATGGATGATTCCAAGATGGTCATTTGTGTTTATAGACATCGATCCAGCTGTGATGGAGAATCAACGAAGTAGTCAATTCCTCATCATGTTGGTCTGATGCTGAATGGTCTCCATCTTGATTTTGTGCTTCAGCAGATGCAGGATGAACTTCCGTAGGTGTTACAGGAACATCTCTAGATGTAGGTTGTGGTGTTGCTGATGTTGTTAATGGATTTGGACTTTGTAATAGATTTGGAACTCTTGCTGATATAGATGGAGTATCTATAGATGATTGAACTCTTGCTGATGCATTGTCACATCTCCGGATGCAGTATTAACATCTACGATACATAGTTAACACCTGCTGATACATTGTTCACTTCTTCATAGATTGAAATTTCATTTCCATTTGTAAGGCCCCGTTTTCGAGCACCTCACAGTTGGTTATTCATCGCATATAAAACATTTTAAAATGTACATTTATCTCATAGCGGAATTTAAAACTTTCTTTAATAACTAAAACATGCTATTTCGTAACTTTACAACATTCTTTTTCATATCAAAATACATTGACATGTCAAAATATGGATGCCAGCCTCAACGAAACTGAGTAGCCGCCCCGTGCTATCCTCAGCAACATACCTGCCAACTGGAAACACACCAAAAGTCAGCGTTGCTGAGTGAGTTCTAGTTTTATAATAAAACATACTTTTCTTTAGTGAAAACCGTTCTTTAAATACATGCGAACACACATCATACGTACACATAGATAATTTCATTATTATCTTTTTATGCTCTCATTCATTTTTTTAACTTTACTTTCGTTCGTTCTCTGTCTGTCATTCGCTCATTATCTATCTTTAACTTCTATACATTTCTTGTCTTTTACTTCTTTCTGGAGCCAGTCACACTTTACCCTCTTCATGGCACTCAGCCATGATTACTGAGGTCGACTGACAAGGATCCCATTTCATACGTTATGATTATGTTCCTTCTGTTCGTTACTTTCATTCGTTCATTCTTTAACTTTCATTAATTTCATTAACTTTCATTCATTTCATACTTCCTTTCATAATTTTCTTTCTCATCTAGGTCTTGTCTCATGCAATATCCCCGACTCATGTCCGAAGACTGATACCGTGCCGGGCTTGACAAACAAACCCCCGACTCATGTTCGAAGACTGACACAGCACCGGGATACGCGACAAAGATCCCGTCGAGTCAATCATCTAGATTGAACTCCATCCGAGTCTGTTACAACACAAAGTTGCTCACCTCACTATCTCGTCTCATGCAATATCCCCGACTCATGTCCGAAGACTGATACTGTGTCGGGGCTTGACAAACAAACCCCCGACTCATGTCCGAAGACTGACACAGTACCGGGATACGTGACAGAGATCTCATCTCTCTATCTTGTCTCATGCAATACCCCCGACTCATGTCCGAAGACTGATACTGTGCTAGGGCTTGACAAACAAACCCCCGACTCATGTCCGAAGACTGACACAGTACCGAGGTACGTGACAAAGATCCTCCTTCGAGTTTGTTGCGCAACAGCGTCGCTCACCTCATACATACACTCTTTAGCTTTACGTTCGTTCATTCGCTCTTTAATGCATGCGTTCATTCATTATGTTCCTCTTTCATTATCTTTCACTTTACATTACATAATACTTTTCATGTATTCATACACGTATACGTAAAGATACGAAAAGATAAACATACATCAACACAAGGAACATCGACATTCACAAATCATCAATCGTCAGCATAATATAGAGCCTCATCATACTTAACCCACATGCACATGCAATACTATCATCAACGTGCCCAACGTAACTTCTAAGCCTCGACAGTTGTCACACATGCACCTACGGGAGCTATCACATCGTTACTTACCCTTTGCTATTTTCCCAAAGGCCTGTAATTGAACTATACCTCTCCTCATACACATCAGCCCTATTTGGGTGATTGAGCAACCTTCAGTTGCATGGCCTCCATGTGACTGAACTCTATGTGATTGGACTTATGCAGATGGGCACCTACACGACTGAACCCTCAGTCGTGCGACTGAACAGCTATGCGAATGGACTTATGCGATTGAGCCCTCAGTCGTATGACCTGTCGTGCGACTGATCCTCCAGTCGTGCGATTGAGCTCCAGTCGTACGGTTGAGCTTCAGTCGTCCCTCAGTCATGCGATTGGCCCTCCAGTCGCCTAGCCCTAACTGGGCAGCGATTGCAGTTCATCCTGAACTGCAGTCGCGACTCACGACCTCCAAATCCTTCCAAACTCGTTTTAAGACCAATTTAACCCTCCTAAACCTTAGGGAATTATACTATGACAACATTCAAGCACATACACGTCCAAAATCGTACTCTAAACACACTATACACATACACATTCATACATACAAGGGTTAAACACCCAAAACCCGAAAATAGTTTTAGATGTGTTCCAGCCCCAAAATCCTTCAAAAACGTGTAAAAGTGGGGTCCTAGAACTCACATGAACTATCCCGTCAAGTAGAGGTTTGATTCAACTCGCTACACGTCGAATTTGAACTCTCGAACCTGCTTGAACCAAGCTTTCTCCTCCTCTTTTCTTTTTTTCTCTTCTTTCTTTCTGGTTTCGCAAGTGTGGGGAGAGGGTAAGGGTTGCCCACTCCCTTAAATACTACAGTCCAGTCGCCCGAGCTTCTATGCGACTGAACCTTCAGCCGCATGAGCTCCATGCGATTGGACACTCCAATCATGCGACTATCATGCGTATGGAGCTCCAGTCGTGCGACTATCGTGCGATTGGATGCTCTAGTCGCACGACACTCCAAACTGAAATTTCCGGGTGTTACACCATTAGACTGTCCATTACTTACCTGTGGGGAGGGGCCATGATCTGCAACACTTGAAGTGTGTGAAGGATGTCTTGGTGGATCCATAGTTAGTGGCACTTCACTCATTGTTGGAAGTACATAAGGATAACATGTATCCGTAGAACCTACAATATTCAAATAAACCAGAGTTAAATGAATTTGTGAAAGCATCTATGTCAAACGACCATGATGAACCTTTTACTGATTTTGTAAATGAGGTTTCATCAAAAGATACACTAGGTGTTTCTTCCATAGTGTTTTGTTATGGAATATAAACTCTATATGATTTAGATGTTGATGAATAACCAACAAAGAAACCATCATAGGATTTTCTGAAACCCAAAAGCTCTAAGATAGCCTAGAAAAGGTTTTCTTTTAAATAAAAATTCATAAGGTGTTTTGTTATGTTCTTTAACAGGTAATGTTTTGTTTTGAACAGTGCAAGCTGTATTCACTGCTTCAGCCCAAATGTAATGCACGGATGTGAATCAGCTAGCATTGTTCGAGATACTTCAATGAGAGTTATGTTTCTTCTCTTAGCAACTCCATTTTGTTATGGAGTTCTTGGTGCACTGAACTGTCTTGCTATGCCTTTGTTCTTAAAAAAGGTATCCAGAACACAGTTAACAAATTCAGACCCATTATCACTTCTTAAAAATTTGATTTTTAAATCAAGTTGATTTTTAATTTTAGTGATGAACTCTATTAGTGTTTCTGATGTTTTACTTTTATGTTTTAAGAAAATAACCAAGTAAATCTAGTGAAATCATCAACAATCACCAAGAATATTGCCTTTTATCAATGTCCATCACATTGGTTCGACCAAAGAGATCCATGTGAAGCAATTTGAGAGGTGTTGTATTTGTGTTAATTGTTTTGGACTTGTGAGACACCTTATGTTGTTTTCCTATGTAACATGAAGAATAATGAGTAGAACAATGAAATTCTTTCTTAGAAAGTTCAATGACTAAGTCATTTTTGGCCAGCCTATTCATTTTCTTCATGTTAGAATAAGCCAGCTTTCTATGCCATAGTTGACATTCATCTTCTGATGACTTAGAAATCAGGCATGTTTCATTTTATGTTAGAGAGGTGTTGTTCATGTCCAAAAAATATGTACTTCCTTTTCTTAGTGTTTTAAGAAGGATGTAATCATCTGGGATTTGCAAACCTAGTTTATGAATGTAACAGTGAGTGTTGTCAAATAAAGTGGTATAGTTTTGATCACAAATGTGAGAAACATTAAGTAAATTATGTTGTAAGTCTTCACAAAAAATTACTTCTCAAATTTCAGCATACCATTTGTGACCATTCCTTCACATATAATTTTACCTTCCTTCTTACCACCACCAATGCTACATAAGAAGCATTTTTATGTTTAAAGTCATGAAGGAGAGAACAGTTTACTGTCATATGCCTAGAACAGCCATTGTCAACATACCACTTGTTATCAGCCCTCTAAGGTTGTTGCTGCATTCATAATGAAATCAATTAGACCATGCAGCCCAAGCCTGAATGACTTTGGGCTTGCTAGTTGTGTCTACTATTGTTACACCCCCATGAATAAGTCTTGAGGTTTCCTGTTAAATTTGATTCATTATGTGTTAATTGTTGTGGTGGTGAGGATGATTCTGTTGGAGATTGACTTGAGACATTTTTATCTTCTTTCTCAGTCACTTCCTCTCGCATCTTCTTTTTCTTCTCATTTTTCTTTGACGAAGATCCTTCGTTAAAAAAGGTTTCAACATCCTTTGATTTTGACTTTGATACTTCAGTACCTTTATCAAAAACATCAAAGAAGGTCTCATCAGCATCTATTGATCTTTCTTTCAAATCCACCTTTTTGTGTGGCGTCCTGCTTTGAGACTACTGTTTTTCCTTCTTCTTTGGTTGAGCATCAGAGACAAATGGTTGCTTCTTGGCCTTTTCAACCTTTTGTTATTGTTGATCACCAGTATCAAGTGTTTTCTTTGTCTTTCCAGCCTTTTTCTTTGGTTGTTGTTGCTTTGGTTTTGACTCCTTGATGTTATCATTAGATTGTGAATTACATCATTGTTCTCAGATTGCTTCTTCTTAGGAAATTTTGTTTTGTGCTTTTTATTGAAGTAGCATTCTTGAGATGAATGATTGTTTTTGTTGCAGATTGCACAATGCTTGTTAAAATAGCAATCTAAAGTCATATGGTGGTTCATATTGTAGTTGGAAAAGTAACTGCTAAAGTAGCAATCTTCAGTGTTATGATTGGTCATATCACGCCACTTGCAGTACTTATCTTCTGCTTCACTTCCTTATTCAACCATTTTCTTCTTCTGCTTCATCTATTGTTTGTGCTTTTTTAGCTCTTTCTCAAGTTTTGCTAGTGAAGAGTCTTTTACATTCTCGGACTTGATGTCAAAAGGTCCTGATGTTTCAGCAAGTGACTTTTGTTGATGATGCACAGCCTTCTCAAGTTTCTTGCATGTGCTTTTGATTGTTGAAGATTCAGCTGAAGATTTCTTCTCATTGGCTACTGAGTGTTCAGTGGACGATTTCTTCATCCGTGTATCTTCTATGGATGACTATTTTGACGAAGCAGTTTTCATCTGATGAGGATCTACTGATGATTGTTCTGGAATCTTAACAATCTTCTTCTTCTGAAGAAGATCTGCTGATGATTGTTCTGAAGTCTCAACAATCTTCTTCTTTCAGAGAAGACCTGCTGATGATTGTTCTGAAGTCTCAACTTTTTCTTCTGAAGAAGATCTGCTGGAGTTGTTGAGATGCTCTTCCTGGTCTTAAGTGTTGCAGAAGTAGTTATTGTTTCTTCCATAGAAGTCAAAGTGACATCAGCTTTAGACCTCTTTGTTGGTTGAGAGACTTGTTGTTTGGTTAGATCTTGAATCCTAGCATTCAATTGAGTTATTCTCTTGTAAATAGTCTATAGCAAGTTTCTTTGTTGAGAGGGATAGGGCAGCTTGATTTCTCCAAGCCCTTTTGGTATTAAAGATTCAAATACCACACTTCTTCTCTTACCCTTATCATCAACTTGTTGTTTATCATGATCATCCAACTCAAACAGATCATCACATCCATCAAAATCAAAATTTGATTCATCTTCTTTTGAAACTTCCGAATTAGTTGATTTAGTTTCACTCAACTCAGAATCATCACCATTGGCCACTTGATTAACTTCGGTTTTAATTTCATGGTGCTTGGGACAAAATGGTTTGATAAGCTGTTAGTCATAGAATCAGGTAATGAGTTATAAATGTTATTCACTGAGGGTGCAACATTATTAAAACCTAAACCTAACTTGTTTTGTGATTCAATATGAGAATTTAACAGCTTCTTATATTGTTGAGATGAAAGTTGAAACTTCTAAAGTTTCACTTCAGTAGATACATGTTCTGACATTACTTTGTTAAGGATGCAGTCAAATGCTCAACTTGTGCCTTCAAATTGTAATTTTTAGAAACTAGTTTAGCTAAATCTTTTTATAAGGATGTGATTTTTACCTGATAGAGTTAATGTTCCCTTACATGAGATTCATTTATAACCATTGTTTCTTTAACTTTATTGGCACGTTGTTGAGCATGAGTTCTGTACCGCTCAATCTCCTCAATGTAGCTGGATAAACATAACCTGACCCTTACCTCTCTTGACATTGGTGGGACTTTGTTATCCATGTTTTACATAAGAGCTTGATTCTCTTCCAAGACCTCCTTCTCATATATGCTCCAGTCATATGTACCATCCTACAGAATGATTAATCCAGTCTCTTTGTTCTTGCTTAAATTGACTGCAGATGTACTTGTGGTTGGTAGGGATGAGCTGGTGAGCTGAGGCTGCTTGAATGGCCTTTGATTTGGTTGATGTTGTTGTTGCTGATATTGAGGATGTTGATATTGTTGCTGAGATGTGGACTGCTAGTTGCATTCCCTTGAGAAGTGCCCATAAAGGTTACAGTGGAAATATCTCACTTTGGACTTATCAACTCGTATCTTTGTTGTTCTACCTGGAATATAAGCCTTTGTTTCTCCGCAGGTACATCTTTGACCTGCAAGCAATCATTGCCATCTGCCATTGCAGATCCATTTCTTCAACTTCATCAGGATGAAGTTCTTCTAGATCTTGCTGGCAAAAATGAGCTGGGGTCAAAGTGCTGCCCAAGTATGCTTGGAAACTTGAGTTGAAAGCTACAAATGCTACTTTTTGCTCTTCAGAATCAAGAACCATAGTAATTGGTTCTGAACTATTATTGCTTTTGTTGTTTGAGGATGATCCCTTAGCAGTTGAATTCTTTCCATCGTCCTTTTTCCCTTTTGTTTTGTTGCTTGAGTGACTTTGAGTTGATTTCGCTAGTCTTGATGCATAAAAACCAACTTCTTCTTCTTCATCACTCATAGCACAAGAGCTCTCATCATCTTCATTTGAAATGAAAGCACTCCCAACACTCTTTGATTCCTTGTATTGATAGGGAGCAATGGGTGCTTTCACGCTTTTGTTTCTTGTTTTCTCATCAAGTTCAAGAGCTTCCACTTTAGCCACTAATGTATGCCATTCAAATAAAGGGTGTTCTTGAACATTAATAATGTCTGCGTCCAACTCTCAGGTAGACAGATTTCCTTTTAACTTGTGACTATGACATGCCATAGCTCACATCCTAATGTATTACAAAAAGGATAAAAGCTACAAAAGTAGAAAGTTACATACCAATGGTCATACTCTATGGTTGACAAAATCATGGACCTTTTCACCAACTTATCTAAGTTGGTGAGTCCTCAGAATGGTAGCGGAAAGTTGTTTAGGTTTTTTATTTCAAAGATAGAGAAGACATGCTTTCTCTTAATCACCTTTTGATAAAAGCTGACCACTTTTCGCTGCCACCTTCTAAGACTCACCAACTTAGATGAGTTGGTGAAATGTCCATACTTTTGTGAAACTGTAGATTAAGGTCTTTTATCTATAACTTTCTACTTTTGTACTTTTATCCTTTTTTTAATAGATAAGGATGTGAGCTATGGCATGTTATGGTCACTAGTCAAAAGACAATCTACCGTTGACTTTACATTGATCTTGTTGTCTAGATTAGTGTTTTCAGCTAGCCCCAAAATTATGGCCGGATGTAAGATGTAGTATAAAGTATCTCAAGTATTTGTATTTCCAGGTAAACTTTGTAACACTTGTAAGAACTTGAGAGCAATATACAGCATTCTTACAAACCATATTTAGGTGTTCTTGTTTTATTGTTCTTGTTATTTGAGTTCTTAGTATCATCCTAACTGGTTCCCTATTTGATTTGCTAAGTGTTATAAGCCTCTCCTCCTTGTGAAACTGTTGCATTGAACCACTTCAACGCTCCTACAATTATATCCGACACGACTTAAAAAAATTTTATGTTGAAATGTTAAACATCCCAAAACTTGTATAAAATAAGTACCTATGATGGCGCCGTACATAGCATGATAAAGTGTGTAACCTACAATCACCCAAGACATGTTCAAACTAGATTCATTTGAAACATAGAGTACTTGAATTTACACCGTTGGTTAAAAATATTATATTCGACCTGAATTGTTTTTAGACAAATTTACGTCGAAAAATAGACCAACTCAAACCGTACTTTAAAAAAAACAGAAAAACGTTACATTTTGACCCGACTCATTTCGAAACAACATTTACGTCAAAACGTTGACGGACTCGAATTTAAACTAACACGTACATAAAAATAACGTAGGAAATTGGATTTTTTGATTAAACTGTATAGGGGTTAAACCCAAAACTTTTGAATCTTAAAGGATAAAAGTAATGTTTTACAAACTTTTTAGAAATCAAAAGAGTTAAAAGTGTAAAATTCAAAAGTTGAGGGGTCAAAGATGACTAGTAACAAATGCTACTGACCTTGATTTTTAAGATAACTAGTTTGGTACCCGAATGCGCCTTGCGCATTAGAATAGCCACAAGCTAACACTTTCAACAAACGATGAGAGTCGATACAATGAAAAATCTAGTACCGCCAATGATACCCATAGCCCTCAGATGCACCCAATGGCCATCGTCATCAAGCAAGCTATGAAAGACAAACTTGTAAGTATAAGAGCACAAATGCTATAAGGCTCAGAAGCAGTTGTTTGTTGCGACTGCAAACATCAAGTTTACCACGCCGTAACAACAAACATATCCTTCTTTTCATCATCATCGCCTCAAAACCATCCAACATTAACCTCTAAACACTTAATTAACAACTAACAGCATGCATATGGTCTCAGATGAGGTTAAGCTCATCGTCATCGACTACTACACCATCAAAGAGTCAAGTCCAGTGATACCAAAGGTTGAAAGACCCCAAGAAGAGGCCTTCACGCTTCCTCGGCTAAGGAACCCTAGAGCCCCCCTTCAACACGAAACCCACAACCAACGCCAAAACATGGTTTGCGCAGGTGGAATTGATCTAGCGGCCCAGAAACAACCAGTAACAGAACCAGAACCCTAAAAGGGTATGAAAGAGATGCGGTGGCCAAGAGGCAACAAATGCGGTCATAAAACGACCATCACCACCATGAATAATCTCAGGCTGCCGCTGGTCGCAAAACGACCACCAGAGTTGCTGAACCAGACGGATCTAAACCAAGCAAGATGAAGGGGCGGCAATCGAGCACATCGGTGGCCATGCAGCTAAGCACATCGGCGGCGCTGCAATCGAGCACATCGGCGGCGCTGCAACCGAACATATCGGTGGCGCTGCAACCGAGCACATCGGCGTCATCGGCATGGCAGTCGCGGCCATAGGCCTAGCGACTTGAGCCATCGTCGTCCGACGACCACAAACAATCCGGTCAAAACCGAGACCCATGCAACACTGCTCTCTCACTTTGTAAAGAAGAAATGCGAATAGGGCAAAACATAAAAAAACCCTTTATAAAGGGAAAACAAAGCATGCAATGCATACTTGTACCCTGTGCATAAAATCCACAAAAACACTGTTCATTTCCCATCTTTATTAACCAGAACCCTAAAAGGGTATGAAAGAGATGCGGTGGCCAAGAGGCAACAAATACGGTCATAAAACGACCATCACCACCATGAATAACCTCAGGCTGCCACTGGTCGTGAAACGACCACCAGAGTTGCAGAACCAGGTAGATCTAAACCAAGTAAGGCCGGAGGGGCGGCAATCGAGCACATCGGCGGGCGTGCAACCGAGCACATCGGTGGCTACAACCGAACACATCGGTGGCGCTGCAACCGAGCACATCGGCGTCATCGGCATGGCAGTCGCGGCCATAGGCCTAGCGACTTGAGCCATCGTCGTCCGACGACCACAAACAATCCGGTCAAAACCGAGATCCACCGCAACACTGCTTTCTCTCTCTGTAAAGAATAAATGTGAATAGGGCAAAACATAAAAGAAACACCTTTATAAAGGGAAAACAAAACCAATTTGTATGGCTAAAATAAAAAAAAGCAGAATTTACTATTCATGCCTATTGGTTTTTTCATATTATGTAATAGTACTACATTACCTTTTTAAAGAAAGTAAATATATATATAACAACACAGATCTCAAGGCCTAATACCAATTGGTTGATATGGTGCTTTTTTGTTATAGTGTTTGATATTCCTAACATTAGTTTTTTGTGCTTAATATTCTTAGCATGGTCACGTAAATGTTTGGTTTTCTCAGTCTAAATAATGATTAGATTCACATGTATAAAGAAATAAGTATCACTGAACCTTCGTAAAGTGGTTTATGTAAAATATTTCAAAACTTTATTAAAATAAGATAATGTATCAAGTTCAAGTATCACTTATGAAAAAAAAAGTTTTAGGTTGCGTCGGTGATTTCTCTCAAATATGATGAGCATCCTCTTTAGAATGGTCACCAGTTGCATTCTATGGTAACGGAGATGATCGGTTGAGTCAGTGACCGGCCAGTGATCCAATTTGTATTTTAATGAAATTTCAATATGATGTTTTTAAAATCTCCATCTCTTAGATACCATAGCTTTCCCTGTATGTGTGTATATTGTTTTCTACTAAAACATAACATTTTCATTATTTGTAATATATGATGAATATGAATAGTTAACTCAAGAATAAATGTTTTGTTGAAAGTTAAAAGTTCGACACCCATGCTGACGAAATGAAATGACTCGTCCTTCGTAGAACAATTTTGATACTGGTATAGTGGAGATATTTATGGTTTCTGAATCGAACATGGTAGGGCAATGGTGCTACAAGTGAATAATGCCTTCCGGCATTGTTGGATTGTACAAAGTTTGCTAACCCTTTAAAGCATACTACTATGTACCCATCCTTTTCCTTTATACCCACCATTACTTTCCCTTTATTCCCTTTTCTTCCACTTCACTTCATTCATGTATTATATTATAATAAACTTTATATATTTGACATCTTAGACAAATTTTATAAATTTACAAAAACAATTTAGGGTCATAAGAATTGTAGAACTTCAAATGTCATTAACACGTTATTGTCATTAACACGTTTTATTATTTAGGGTCATAGGAATTGAAGAACTTTAAATGCCACTGTCACATTTTAGTTTCTCGGTTGTGAATGAAAGAAGAACACATCATTTAAACAGGCATGGACAAGAAAAAGAGCCCCCGGTTGTAGAGTTGTGTGGGAATATATATATATATATATATATATATATATATATATATATATATATATATATATATATATATATATATATATATATATATATATATATATATATATTGCTTGGTATGAATGGTAGAGTGCATTATCATTACATGACCCTTAGAATGGGTTATCCCCAACGGAAATATAGTTTTATGTGTCATTAAATTTATTAAAATGATTAATAAAAAATTAGGTTTTAACAACAATGACTCACACATAATTTAGTTTACTCTTAATTATATAAAAAACCAAGAATACATGAAGAAGCTATATAATGGTAGAATGCATTATCATTTGGACCATCTTAGTAGAAACTATACAAGACTTTAACATGAAGAAGCCAAGGTATTGGACTTATACTAGCCTGGTGGGTATCATATAAAACACCAAGATAACATTAGGCAAAAGTCATTTGTATTTCATGCGATAACTTCACGTACTTGTATTTTATTTAGTTAGAAAGTAATATTTTTGGTAATTTAAACAAGGAAAAGAAAGACAAATTTTAGGGTTGATGCTTACTTTCTTTAATTGGCCATAGATGGTTGGTTTGCACAGTATTCTATTATTTTTATCCCAACAAGATTTGCATCACCGAATCTTTGTTCTTTGCTTAAGTCTAAACAAGTTGACCTCTTCAGGAACTCTAAGTAATCATTGTTTGAACTGATATCCTTGATGTAACATTTCAACTTGAGCATATGTGCTTTAACTTATTTTCTTTAGTTTTCAAGGGGCATATTACATGGTGGTTTTCTTCTTCCATAAAGTCATGAATGATGGACCCATTGAGGTTTGAGGGTACATAAATAAATAAACCTTGGATATTATTCCCATTAGTCATTCGTTTCTCCCTTTTTTGGTGCTCATTTTCTTGATTCTCGTTTTTCTTTTTGGTTCATTTTTGCTTATTTGATATTATTCTTTTTTTTTAATATAGCAAGTAACTTGAAATGACTACTATCTAAAGTTATATACTGCCATTGTATATTACATGATGTAATTGATCCATCAAGATATATTTAGGGAGGTGTTCGAGACATCGGAGGGTTTTTTGAGAGAAACCATACCTAACCCTCACGTTTAGACCAAAACGTGAGGGTTTGAAACCTATACGTCACGGCTTGATCTAAACGTTACGTCTTTCCTGACTCCTGACAAAAGATTCACTGATAAAGAGACAAAAGTACGCTGAGGCACGGAAACAAAAGGTCACGGTTTGCCCTAACGGTGACGGTTAGGTACGAAGTCTCGATGTCGACAGAAAGTTCCATGAAACCCGGGTACCTACCACTTTGAACCGCCACGGTTAGGCCAAACCGTGACGGTTTCTATTCCAAATTTTCCTGTAAACTTGCATCTCATGGTTTCATGCAACCAAACCATCATGAACCATCACGAAAAAACTCCATCCTTCCAAAACACATAATTCAAAATAAATTTCGGGTTTGGGAGATCATTATCAAAAGCCAAAGCTTTCAGATTTGAATGAGGAGCCATCCATCAAAGATTCAAACCAGGTTGAAGTTGTGTATATTTTATTATAAATGCTTATTTGAAATATCTAACCATTACCTTTGTAGGAATATTAATTATACGGGAGTCACCCTCCGTGGGGGAGGAGGAAACCAACCACTCGAACACATTTGCTGAAAAGGCGTACAACTCATTATTTGGACCGACAGGTTACGGTGAAGGGTAAGGGCATCCCTCTTACCACACTTATGGACATGCCCCGAATACGTACCACTTATAAACAGAGCTGGATTACGGACATGCCCCGAACCCGTACCACTCACAAACAGAGCCGGATTATGGACATGCCTCGTACCTTCGCAAACTGTGCCGGATCATGGACATTACGGACATCCTCCATGCAAGTCAGAACAATAAGTTACACATGTGTCAGATACTTCTAATAGGAATGACACGGATGAGAGTGACGGTTCGATTCACCTCAAGAAAACCATGGGGAGACCGCGGAGCACGATGTTGATAAGGAACGGATAAAGTGGTTTCTTATAAAACCGACAAAGTACGAAGAGTTTTTATTCTTTTGCTTATATTATTTATTTATTTGTTTTATATATTGTGTTTTACGTATGGCTTTATAACTTTTTCAGCAATTTGATTCTCGTGAGTAGTTGGAGAACTGGGTTAAAACGAGAGTACGCGAGCATGGGTGTGTCATTATGGTGGGTCGATTATGAAAAAAGGATGTAGAACTCTTACGTAATCGTAATGGTGAACCTAAATTCACTAGCATAGGCAGGCGTACTGGAAGCATAAAGAAAGGATGCCCCTTTAAACTCCTAGGGAAGTACGTAGAAAAGAGTGACAGTTAGATGTTGGAGGTGAGAAACGAGACGCACAACCACGATCCTATTATGTTCGAGGACGGCCACGCGCATCTTAGGAAGATGACCACCAAAGAAATTGATCTTGGCGGGAAGTTACACAGGCAGCACGTGCGGCTATGACACATCTATTCAGCTGTAAGGGAGCAATTTCCCGATAGCGCCTGTGTTGTTTAGGACATATACAATCTGAAAACGAAGTTTAGGGCTGAAGGGAAAAAAAGGCATGACACCAATGTAGGAACTTGAAAACCTACTAGAATTTAAAGAGTTCGTGTATGAAACACGGAAGAATCCAAAAACTAAGGCCGTGGAAGGTATTTTCTTTTGTCATCCTACCACATACAAAATGTGGCCGCATTCCCACATCTTATGTTGATAGACATGACGTACAAGACCAACATGTATAACATTCCATATGTTCAGGTTATTGGCGTTACATCAATGTCGAAGTCGTTTTGTATTGCGCATGCATTTATATCGAGGGAACGACAGGACAATTTCACATGGGTCTTGGAGCGGATCAGAGATATGCTCGATGGGTGTGTGGAGCTCCGTGTTATTATCA